>JAVKLA010000031.1:5710838-5727738 GCA_034782735.1 Sagittarius serpentarius | reverse complement strand
TTTTTTTGTTACCCCCCCCCCCCCCCCCCCCCTATCTGTTGCATCAGAAATGCTCTCACTGCCTTGGGTTTAAACTTCTTTGTATGAAATACTGTATTACTCACTGTGCCTTAACTTAATCCTTCCTTTTGCAAACTATACGAAAGTGGTTACTTTCATAATGGTTTAATTTTTCTGTAAATGCATTAATTGGTTATTTTATATTTAATATAATTTTTGAACTGGAAGTTGGCTATGGCTTTTCCTTTAAAACTGTGTGGTCTTTGAAACTTTATGCCTGCACACAGGTGCATGGGCCTGTTCACTGTTTTCATCTTTACTTAGTCACACATCCTGGTGGAATATTCAAGCAAAATTATTCAAAATATCGTATTACCCCCACCCCTTCCTTACAATCTCATGTAGTATTTGTTAACGTACTCAGTGTGTTCAGCACTACCTCAAACTAATAAATAATGCAGGAGTGCAAGAACCTCTGGCCTGGAGCTACTGTAATTTTATCTGAAAGTTGAAACATTTCTCCAGCTTTGTCAGAGTTTCACTGCTTTAACTACTGCTGTAGCTCAGCTGTACAATTCAATTACATAAAATACTTGCACAGGAGGTTAAGTTGGTGAAAGCCTTTATACAGGTGTTTAGCTTAGTTTTAACTAGACCCAAAGCTAGTGCAGTTTTATTTCTGTTAATGAACCTCTTAAGAATTAGGTAACTATTCAGTCAGTTCAATAGTTATTTACTTATCCTTTCTGTCAGACACTTAAAGCTGGACACATACAGAGGAAAAAGGCCTAAACTCTTTACCTCTTACTAAAGACTTTTGCCTTTACAACAGAAGGCTCAAGAGTGCCATCATTAGAGGAGGCCATACAGAACGCAGTGGGAGGCTTGGGATGGCTGAGTGGATACAGGCCAGTGTTGAAGACAGCAAGAACCACATCCTTACTTTCAGGGTAAATTTACATTTAGAATAGGGTTTTTAAATAAGAATAGGGCTTGGTACACAGGGAAAAGTCCAAAAATATTTATTAAAAAAAACACACGATAATTTTTACCTCTTAAACAACATTTGCTTTTTTGGCTTTAGAAGTTAGTTCTGCAGTTCCTGTATGTGCCACATTTTATATTATATGGGGGGGCAGGGGGAAGGGAAGTAAAATGGAAGAGGCATTGATTCAGATAATGAATGATTCCAGCTTTCAACGCTTGGTGCATCAGATTGAGATATCTCTATGGATACAGTCTGCTCCTGTTCAAAGTCACGTATCATCAACATCAGCAGTGTTGTCATTATCACTTGCCACAAGAACCTCTCTGTTCTCGTATGTCCAGAACCCATTCAGATCAATTAGAATGCTGGTAACAGTGTCTCCTTGACTGCTATTGATTAAGTCTTGAAGGGAGATTTTGTAAGGATCCTTAGGCTTCACCATATCAAAGATTTCATCCTATGAAAGAAAAGTCAAAATTGGGGAAAAAAACCCCACACATTAATGAGCAGAATAATGGCTACTTTATACCATATACAGAATGATCTTCGGGTAACTAGTGCCACCCACACCAGTTTACAAAAAAAAGCTGTTAAGTCCCAAACCATTTAAGATACAAAGCACAATAACTGGCTACAGATAGGAGCACTGTGCTCAGCTCCCACATCTCAAATAAGAATTTGCACTTCTGGGGAGGCTTTGGCCTCAAAGTGGCAACATGAAAATCAGTTCGCTTGTATGAGCTATGTTTTCTAGAAGCTCTTGTACTTTCTTAAGTACTAAAACTGCTAAATGTAAAGTAGGCAGTAACAGAGTTTTATAGACAGGTTTTTTTAGTCACCGGTCTGCCTGCGCACCCCCCCACCCCGCGGTATGATCCTGAACCATAAAATAGATATACCAAGTATCTTCAAGTTAAGGCACAGCAACATGTATTTAACAGGTACTTTGTCTATTAGTAAGGAAACTACTAGCACAGTTGCATACCAGATTTCTTACAGAGCAACTGCTGAACAGAAAGACATTTTCAAACCTATGAGTAGGACAAGTCAGATCATCTCTACTACTCTGCAAGTAAATATACAACAACCTACACACTCTGATACGACATAAGTAAATTATGAAATACTTATTCAAATATTTCATGTAGTACTCTATTCAGTAAAACTAACCTTGACATCCTGAAAAGAAACTGGTTCTTGTCCATGGATTTTCATTTGTTCCTGAATAGCCTAGAAAGAGAAAAGAAAGTTAGGAATAGGTAGTGCAGTATTATACTGACACTGTATGAAACACTTTCAATGCTTCTGCATCTTAAGCTATATTGCCCTGTAACAAAGCATTCATGGTACAGCTTGCAATCAGTCCTCTTCCACAAGTGAGGCAGGGGAGAGTTATGGCATAATCAATGATAACGAATCTCTAGGTTCACAGTTCTTAGCCCGTATGGTAAGAATCCAGCTTTCATTATGACCAGTGTTTGAGCACTCTGCATACGGGATAGGCAGACACTTGAATATTACCACTCAACACTCAAAGCTTAAGGTAGTAATACACTCAAACCAAAAGGTTCAGTTTTCTGACAAGATGTGAAACACAGACTACGGAAAGAGAGAAGGGAAAACACCAACCAGCAGACAGACCAAGCAGTGTGGCTACTCACACTGCCAACTACTTTGAAAATGGAACCTGTATTCTGGTTGATCAAATAATAACGTGAGGAAGACAATGTGTTTGTCTATTTGAGCATTTGTCCACGCATGGAAGGGTTCTCCCGGTTCATGCCATAAGCGGGCATTTCTCATTTTGAGCAAAATAGTATTCCCTACTGTTAGTTCTTTTAATGTGGTACTATTTAAACAGCTGCATCACCAAACCTCTGCCTGCAAATAACAACCAGTTTTGTTCGTTGTAGGTGCCTCTGTAGGTGCATACCTACCCACACTTACGCTAGCAGAAAAGCAATCATTCACAGAGTCAAAAGGAACTCTTCTGATTTCAAGGAAAACTTAGAACGTTCCACTTCCAGAAGTTTAAAGAAGGGACACATTTTGGAGTACAATCAAGCACCTGCTGCAGTCAAGGAATCAAGGAATCTTTTCAATAACAAAACCATAGAGTAAGTACGTAACTGGAGACATGCGCAAAAATAGCCATGCCACAGCAGCGTATGCAGAATTACCTTGTTAAATTGCTTTCATATTAGATCACTTATTACTATGACAACACTAAAACTCATGTTTTTGTAAAATGCAAAACTGTAAATTAACACCCTTTATTAAAATCAGAGCCAGAGACAGTTGATACCGCCCCTGGCCTCCCTGAATCCTACTGCCATGTGAATAGAAGTGGAGAAACTGGCGGGAAAGGTGAGGTGTAAAAGCAGGGAGAGAAGAGTCATTGCTAGGGTCTTTAGTATTGCCAAGTCCTGACCCAACAGCTGCCCGTCAAGTGTACAACACACCTACAACTACTAAAAAAAGTTCACGATGAAGTTCAAAAGGCACATGCAAAAATCCTGCCGGCACCTGCAGCACAATAACCCTTTGCAGCAGTATGCTCCAGGGGCCAGCTGGCTAGAAGCAGCTTGGCAGGAAAGGTGCTGGAGGTCTTGGTGCACAAGAAGTTGAACAAGAATCTGCAGGGTGCCCTTGTAGTGATGGAAGGCAGATAAATACTGGGCTGTACAAGCACAGCTAGCAGGTTCAGGGAGATGATTATTCCTCCTGACTCAACATTTGCACACAGTACTCCAGATGCAGCCTCACAGCTTTGGGCTCCCCTTTATGAGACACTGACAAACCAGTGGGAACCCACTACAGGACTATCAGGATGCTCGGGGGGGCTAAAGCACAGCACAGCTGAGGGGAGAGGCTTGAGATGGGGATTAATTCGCCTGGAGAACAGAAGACTGGGGTGGAGGGGGAAAGCTAATTACTATCTTCAACTACCTAGCAGGTGGTTAGGGACAACACAGCGAGACTCTTCTTGGAGGCACACAGTGAAAGGGCAATAGGCAGTGGACACCGGCTGCAGCAAGAGGCATTCCAACTAGACACAGATGGGAGAAAGGGTGAAGGGAGAAAAGTCTTCTCAGTCAGGGTAGTCAGATGCTGGAACACATTGCCCGAAGAGGCCGTACAGTCTCCTCCTCCTTGGAGATACCCAAAACTTGCCTGGACAAGGCCCTGAGCAACTCAACCTAACCATGAAGCTGGCCCTGCTCTCAGCAGATGGTGGGAGCAGGTGACCTCCAAAGGTCCAGTCCACCCGAAATTATTAGAAAAGGTCTTCCAGATAACAAGTCTTATTTTTACAAAATGATACGGTTGTAGTCACTATCAAAGTTCATGTTCAACTGGAGACTTAGTACAAGATAGAAATAACGTGGATATAAGATTATGCCTTGAGCAGGCCTGAATGCTTTACTTAATGAGCTGAATGAAGTATGCACCTTGTTTGTCATACTTTGAGCATATGGCTATGACATTGTACAATGACATTGTTTGTTTTTACAGTTGTAATTCAAAGATCCACATAAAGAAAACTGAAGTACTTGTCCCTGTGTCTGACTAGATATCACTGAAGGGATCTTCTACATGAAAAAAGCATCGCACTCATAACTCAGCCTAAACCATCACAGCAAAAATACTGTTTTACTGCATGACATTCCCATTCCCATTAAGATACCTCAGGTATCTATTAAAAAAAAAGAGACAAAACAATAAAACACCTACCCCCACCCCTCCAAAACCAAAACCACCACAAGCCAGAACAAAAAACCACGCATGCACAAACCACAATTTGGAGGAAGACTTCGTAAGCCTTAGGTTAATTTTAACAGCAACTAAAAAAATTTAAGCGTATTTTAAATCTATTCTGGGACAGACATGAAAATACATAATACGAAAAATGCAAGAAGCTTTTTGCGATCAATACACTGAATGAAAAATCCCGTATCTGTACAGGCCCATCACTGCATTTCATTATTTTCATTTTTTCTACTGAATTTTAGGATTACTGTGGAAATTAAAACCATGCGCAATAACCAATAAGAACCATCATAAGAGATTTTAATAGGTAATCATGAGGCAATTTAAAAAAAAAAAAAAAATTATAGAAAATATTTTTCCTAAACGAAATCAAAACAGTTAATTTCAACTGCAGATAAAATGTTGAAAACACCTTTTGAATTCTTTCCAAGTTTTGGAATTTTTTTTTAATATTTTAAATCTTCTTACAAGTAGTTACTAGCCTCCCAGTGGGGACTGGTAATTTAAAGTGATTTCCTGCAGATCTGCATGAAGAAGCACAGAGGCTATAACACTATAAACATAGAAAATGGCCTACCTGAATAAAGAGACTTACCCTAAAGAAATAATTAAGGGAAAAGACATTCAGGTATCCTTTGTTCTCTATATCAAGCAGTTTGAAAATGTATTGCAGAGCTGCAGGCTCCTTTCTGTTTTCTAATGCAAGCACAAAGTCCAGGTAGGTTTTATAGTCCTAAAAGTAGATACAATCATGTTTATTACAGTCTTCTTTCTAAATTGATTTTGCAAGCAGGAACTTTATAACTGGCAGCTATTTCATTGTAGGGGATCAGTCTATTTTCTGAAAAAGACAACATGAAATAGAAAATGGCTGCTACCACCAACATGAACAGAAACATTAGCTTTTAATGACTACTGATGATAGGAACTCCTGCCATTTTAGAGGTAAAATAGGATTCCAAGCATAAATCCAAATTAAACATGTTATATATACTTTAAAATGATGTTTAATACATCTTTAGACTGCTGAATGTACCCAACTAGTAAAGAAAAGCCATATAAAATGTTTTCATTACCACAAATTAAACATCCAGTGGCAGTAAGCCTGCTGTTACTGAACGGTGAACTATATGGCCAATTAAAAGTATATAATCCTTGGACCAGAGTAGGCAGTCTGGCAAATCATGTGGTAGAAGCATTAGTAGACATCACACATATGTATCACACTTTTCTTTTTCACTAGTATTGATTCTTGGTTTCCCGACCAAGACATAGCTGTGACAAGGACAGAAACCCTTCAGTCCTATGTATATAATAACCCTGTCTACCTTAAACACCAGAGAGTTGTGCTGCCATTCAGAGGGAGCTTGACAGGCTGGAAAAATGGTCTGACAGGAGGCTCACCAAGTTCACTAGAGGGAATGCAAAATCCTGCATTTGGGAAGAACCCCATGCACCAGTACACGCTGGGGGCTGACTAGTGTCAGCTTTGCACAGACAGACCTGGGTGTCCTGATGGGCAACAAAACTGAACACGTGCCAGCAACATGCCCTTGCAGCAAAGGCTGCTGACAGCATTCTGAGCTGGAATAGCAAGAGCTTTGCTGCCAAGTCGAGGAAGGTGATCCTTCTCCTCTACTCAGCACTGCTTAGACCACATCTGAGCAGCAGGTTGTTTTGCTCTGCCTTGTACAACAGAGAGATGGACTTACGGTAGCAAGTCCAGCAAAGGGCAACAAAGAGGATGCCTCACCACCTCAATGATTCTGTGATTCTACAAAAACCTGCTAAGGTGGCAGAAGGACTGTATAGTCAATTTGTAATTTATCACTTTTAGAGTTCAATCATCTGAATGCAGACAACAAGACTAGCAATACATTAAGTAAAGCTTTCAAAATAAATATAGATATAAGTTTTTATTTTAACTAATTTAGTTAGACTTCCCATTTTTCACAGCCATGGAAAGCTTACAACAAAAAAGACTTGTCTTCATGAAGAAGTGGACAGGTTAGCTAACTTGTCTAGTCTCAAGTGTGCCACTTGGTTTTGGTTCTCTTTAAAGAATTACATGTAACTAAAAAGCACTGCTACATCTATCTACACATTTTTTCAACATGCACTTTATGTTATTGAATCTATGAGAAGCTTTATCCTAGGCTGTCTGGATTTTGTATCACCTCTGCTTTTCAAAACAAGCAACTTGTCTTTAAGCCACGCTGTGGTCACCTTGCTGTTAAGAAAATTAATCTTCTAATCTGCTGCACTGTCATTTGTGTGCATAATGATAAAAAGAAGTTACTTTACCTCAAGCTACTTTTTATTTCAAAGATACTGATTTTGAGACATTTTCTGTCTCAATAAGCCAAAGCTTTTATATTGTGAACAAAGTGAAAAAATGTGATTACCATTTCACCATCATAAGTTAAGCATTCCTGAAAGACACGATCCAAAAATATGTTGGTCAGAGTCCCTGTTCCATACCGGGACAGTTCTTCTTTGCTAAGCATGCCATTGTGATCTTTATCAAGGTTTAAGTACTGGCCTAGGGAGAAGATATAGAGGGCAAAACATAATATACCTGTATCAGCAAAGTACTGTTTTAACAGAGAAAGAAAATCTAGCACTTCTTTAACATTTATTTAATTTTCATCATAAAGTTAATGCAGTTAAGTAGGAAGATGCTAGATCCACAATAATATTCATAAAGCATCATAAATGAGCACAGAACATGGTGGGAGGGGAAGCAGGATTCCCATAACGAGGTGTTAATAGTTCTACTCTAAGTTAACGGCTCAGAAGTAAAGATTGTATATCCAGTGAAAGGAGCAGAAGGCTAAAAACATATTATTTTAAACAGATCCGCTGTAAGCATGAAAAAAAGAGCTAAAGGTGTTGCAAAAGCATGAACAGAGCAGTCAAAAGAGAAGGTTACAGAGGAACCTTGTACCTTGTGCAACAAGCACAAAATGACAGAGGATAGAACTGTGATAAAGAGCAACAATGGAGAACCAAAACTGTAGTCAGGAAGATATACTGAAAGGATGACTGCAGGAGTTGAAAAGACAAGTTATCAGAAGGATTTAGTGAGACAAAAACAAAGCAAAAATAACACTAAGAATGTGACTAAGTCATAGGAGGCAGAGAGGAGAGGAAAAAAAAAAGGGGGAAAAAAAAAAAAAGCATTCACATATAAAGGAACCTACCATAAACTCTTAACGCAGAAGGAGCAGAAAACCAATTTGTTTCCTGACTTTCTTTAGAAAGTTCTTCATCCCTTAACTAAGTGAAAAATAAAGTTAGAGTTCAGAAAGAGTAAATTAAAATACAATAATATATGCTAAGAGCTCTTTACCTCCAGTAAGTCATCCAGGAAGCTGCAAGCTAAAATATCCTGTATCTTTATCTTCCCTGCAGCAAGAAAAGGAAAACACATTTTAACAGTGGCCCAACCAGCATATCCATTTGACTGTTCTCTTTTAGATGGTTCTACTTAAGAAAGAAGTATTCTGAGCAGAAAAAAAATGCCTTCTTAAAAAAACAAAGCCAAACAAACCCAACTTCTAACACCAAGAATAAGGCTATAATTTAAGAGAAAAAAAACAAACCAGCTTTTAAAACGACTGAATAAAACTAGCCTGATATTGGCAGAAGAGGAGTTATCCTGAAGCCTTAAAAGCCAGAAAACTAGATAAAAAAATGCGAATGTTCAACATCAACTTAATATGTAAAATAAAAAATGCAAAGAAAGCATGCTTAAAACATTTTTTGGAATAACAGAGTCTCTTAAGTGATGTGATATTTTCACATCTTCAGAAACTACAGATGTGACACAAAGCTAAGGTGGCAGAATGCACTTCTGCTGGTGCAGCTTTGGCTGATGGCACAGACACTGCACAAACAGCTGTGCAAAATAACGGCATTGTAACTTCACACACAGCCTCCCTGCCTGTTCATAATTACCCCTGCCAAAGGCTACTGCCCACACAACTCTGACATCTTTGAGTGGCACAGCTAGATCTTGAAAACACATGCGGTTTGTGACTTAAATCAAGGGCATACAAAAAAAGCAAACTGTTGTCCCAGGGAGCTACATCTGTAATAAGGATTAGCAGCCATAACTGTAAACCTTTTGTAATGAGTTTACGTGGTGCACACAAATTTAAATCACAGGAGAAGCACATTACGATAAGCATTCTTGAGCATTTCCAGTTCTGTGAATGTTCTGCCAAGCAGCTCTGTTGTTAGTTGCTGTGTTTTCTATTCACCCTAAACACTTACAAAATTAGCTACTGCTAATGATGCATTGTGATGAAACAGTATCTTATTTGTCAGTTTCTACGAGATAACTCTATAGTACCACAACCGATGGGTATCTCCTAGAAATTCATTAGCTGTAGAAGCAGATTATTAGACCCACATAAAGACTCATAGTCTTCAGTGGAGATTAATCTTCAAATACAAGATTGCTGAACAAAAGCCTACAAAGACAAGCACACATTACTTTGAAAACACAAGTAGCTTCAGTGGAAACATTTTAAAAGTGAAAATACTCGCAACATATTTAGAATTTTGAAAACATGGACCTACCTGTTCTGAGAGGATCCAAAAAAAAGAAGAACTTTCTAACTGCTGTGCAGACATAGAAGGAGTAAAAAGATTTTTCTAAACCATCCAGTTGTGGCAAAGTAGGGATGAGTTCCAAAATATAGTTTTCTAAATCCTGCAGAATTAGGAAAGAAAAGAAAAGAAACAAGCTTTAAACACTACTATTGTTGCACATTTGCTATATTTCACCCTGGCTTTCAAGTATATTTTGATAAAAATACAATCCTGCAACAATGCAGGAAAGAGCATGAAAGCAGGCGAAAAAGCTTCTGTCTCCATGCAAGAAATCCTAGGTCATATACACGCACCATGATGCCATGACTGAAGCGGTCTACAAATAAAGCAGAATGTTAACAAAGATGATATTTACATGTAAATATAAATGCATTCAACTGTACCTTTTTCAAATACTAATGCATAACTCCTAACTGGATTATTCTATCGCTGAATATGATTTAATAGATCTTTTTAAAGTAGAATGGTAACTAGAACCTTCTTATTTATAATACTAACTCCTGTTAGAACAGGAAAATAATTCATTGAGGCCCACTCTAGCCATCCTTTTTTGTGATTTCTACTATATCCTATTAAATCTAGTAAAGTGCTAATGACATGAAACCTTGGTACCTATGATCTCTTTTTCAGAGAATTACCCATATGTTAAAAAGGCTAGCAGCACTCTCACCATCAGATTGCTAGAATACAGAGACTGCTATTTATCCAAACAAATGTGCCCACCCCGAATCTAGGTTTTGATACAAGCTTTTATGAGGTAAGACTGGAAGAAAATGGGAGCCTTACTGATGCTCTGCTGTTTGAGTAAAGACAGACATTAAGTTAATCAAGAATTTACTTACTGATTCTCTGAGGTAGCCCTGTCCTGCCACGTCATATAAACTGAGACCTATTCTTGTCTGATGAAGCCATACTGTAAAACAGAAAACAGAATATGCAAGAAACCTAGGCGGTCTTTGAGGCCTTACCAAAACCTGAAGTTATTCTAAAGGCCACAAGGACTGTTGCATGTTAAGTGACTCCTTCTACTTCTTACTTTTCTGAGATTTAAGCAAAGCCATGATATGTACCAGCCCTGCTTAGAAATGCCATTCCAGTCTCTAAGTTGGTAAGGATCACTGTCAATATATGGTATGCTGTCGCCAAGACTACCATATAATAACTAGACATGAGAAATGACTGAGCAGACACCACATTTTCTCTGGTACATGGAATCATACGGATTCGTTCTGTCTCGCTGACCTAGAGATACGGGTAGCAGCACATTTTCACTGCATTAAAAACAGTTGTACAACATTGTATACAGATTGCTTGTCAGATTGCTACAGCATCTTGTGTAGTACGAGATGCTGCAGCTACAGCCAAAGGTCCTGCCCTCACTTCTGAGTAACAAAAGGAGAATTAGAATAGCATAAGCATCTATTTTTGCAAGGAGAAGGCGCATTAATCAGACTATCTACAGGACAATGTGCTTGAGGCCATTGTTTAAGCACAGTAGCGATGGGAGTACAGATTAGGCATAAAAACTGTTATTCACACACTCCATGTTAAATTTAACTTCCATTTTATGAAGGAACAGTTTGAAACTTCCTCTTATGAAACATGAGCTGTGCTTCATATCAACATTCATCTCTCCAAGGTGGACTAAGTCTCACTCAGAGATGACAGAGGTTATACGGTACAGCTGTTTCTTTGTTGGCTGAAGTTTAAAGGTAAGTGCATCATACACCCTGAAGCAATTCACGACACTTTTACTAGGCTTGACTTGTTTCGACAAAGCCAACAGACTCGACCACCTTTCCTCCTGAAAGGGGAGCGTTACTGGATGCAGATGGTGCTTTGGGAAATGCTTCACCATTATTCAGTTATTAACTTCACCATTCTCTTGTCCCCTCCCAAAAGGACTGTGTAGATCATTAAGAAAGAGGAAGAAAGGCTGTAATCCATGGAGCGCAGGAAATCCTCCAGCTGGAGGTAGGAAGCAGAAAGACAAAATGCTACAGTTCAGCACAAGTATGTGATTACATGCAGCTATTCCTAAAACTTTAACAAGCATATAAAAGAAAAACCCCAAAAGCTCCTTAACGAGTTCAGCTGGTTAGAAAATACCATCACGCACACGAGGCACAGCATTTTAAGATGTTTTAAGCTCAGGCTGATATGGCTTCTTCTCTGCTGCAGCACCACTCTGGAGGCTGACCACTCTGCTGTGTGAGCTTCATCGAAACAAGGTGAAATGTGGGACTGCGCTGCCCCTGCTTGGATCAGCTGGAGTAGCTGCAGAGTAACCCCCTTCATCATCTGTTACTCTTCTCTCCTTTCCGTGCCACACTGAAGGACATTCAGCAGTAAATGCAGATGGAAATCACTAATTCCAATCTAAAGTATTAACTGAAAGTTCTTACAGGAATTCAAGTCTTTTCTTCCTTTAATATCTGGCCTGGTCTTTAGCCCTTGTACAGAATGCTGTACAACAGACAATAGGAATGATCTCAGCTACTGCGCAGACATGCCACTGGGCTAACTTTATTAGGCAATTCCAATGCCGTAAGCTAGCAAAAACAAGGATCCTTATTCAACTGATCCAAGAGGGACTTGCAAACAAACACTGCGATGGGATCTTACGTTGGCCAGACTCTGAAAATGAAATCTGATTGAGATGGGACATGCCAAAAGGCTTCCCATCTCTAAATTTGGTGGGGTTTTTTTGGTTTTGTTTGTTTGAGATTTTTTTCTTGTTTGTGGGGGTTTTTATTTTAGAAAAAAAGTACTACCATAAATACACAAGACTTAAAATTTCTGGGTGAAACAAATGAAATAAAAAGCTCTGAAAGAATCTCTGTTGTTTCCATCTGAATAAGCCTTTTTGAAATGTATACAGGTTTTCACAGACTTCTTCACAAGTCTCCTATCCTGCAACTTTTGGGTTTGCCGTTTGTTGCAAATGGGCCTATTATATTATACTCCTTTCTTGCATACTCTGCACATCTACTCGCCGGTTTCCTGCTCAACACGTCTCTCATCCCTTGCACCACCACATTTTAAGTTAAACAAGCTGATCTGCTCTGGGGAAAGGTGCCATCGTCCCCTCCTGAAGGCTCTACCAGACCCAAGAACACAGTAGCCAGGGGACAAGGCAATGAGGCAACCTTCCTTTTTGCTAGCCAGCCTCATCTTTTGAAACAACATCTAATACAGATTTAAAAAAAAAAAAAAAAAAAAAAAAAACCAATTTTTTGACAAAGTGATTATAAAAAATAAAAAATAGCTGAAAATATGGTAAGGCTATAGCGACAAGCACAAGACCATAATTGACGTATCTGACAAGCACAGTTAGAAAGCATAGGTAACACCACACTGTAGAAGGAAAAACAACAACAATAAAAAAAGCTATCTGCCAGGCAGTCTAATCACAGTGGTTAGGACCACGCACGCCACATAACTTTACTCTTTTGCTCTTCACAGTACTGCCTGAATAAAGGAAATCAGAATGACAATATATATAACAAACAGCTCAACAGCTGAGAAGAGAGACGGATTTCAGAGGTAGGGTGAACTCCGACCTCCTAGTAACCAGAAAAAAAAAACAGGCCTCCAAGAAAACAGCATTAGCAATCAAGGGCTAGATCTCACTGCTGTTGAAGAGAATAGCAATTAATTATTAAACCTTAAAATAGCCTTGAAAATAAAACAACTTCACATTAACACAGAAGAAGCACCAACTAACCTTTTCGCATGACATAATTGAAAAACTGCATGATAGATATCCTCCCGTAAGGATCATTATGGAGTAATTTAGCAAAGATCTTAGCTGTGAAGAACTGCCTGTAAGACATAAAACACAAAGCTACTTCTACACATCTGATTACACTGCACTGACAGATCCAGTTACAGTATCCAAAACTTACAGACACTTTAAAATACTGTTTTAACAATATAGAATGTTTTCTATATATTCAAAGAATTAATTTGCTACGCTACACCCATCAGTTGGGATCCTACCAAGTAACAATGGCAAATGCAATAAAAAGCAGCTGCCTTTGCTGCTCATGAGACTCTTCAGCAATGTGGGAATTTTGAGAGCTTTCATTCAATTTAATTTCTCTTTAGTACAATATATTTGGTAGCTTCCAATCTTCTACAACCATATGCACATAAAAGGAACTGCCAGTACTGACAACTAATCTGCTTCTGCCCAAAACTCAATCACAAAGCTATGTGCACAACAGCAGTTTCCAACAGGAGCATAAAGAAGGAATATTCACTGTATGCTGTACACAGAACATCTGGCAGGAAATTTTCCAACAGAACGTATTAGGAAAGGTTGGACAGTATCACTGGAGATGTGATTTCCTCTTTAAATACAAAACGTGCTGTTTACCGGCCACTATCATCATAAAAATGCTCACGCTGATAAGAATTTCTTCTTCAAAAGGATGCAGTACCCCTCTTGCAGACTTCTCCATCAAAAGTTTCCTCAGAGATGATAGGGCAGGACACCTTTGTAAGCATGCAAAGCAACTAGGTCATCAGTAACTACACGGACATGATTTTATCTCGCCATTAAACTGTTTCCACCTATTTTAGCAACTGAAAGTTACAGCAGCACTTAAGTTTAGTCAAAGTAAGCATATATAAGAGAAGAAAGCCTTACTTGCATTTAGGTCCAGCTTTTTCACCAACTTTCAAGAAGTTTTCATAGTTGATCATTGCTTCTTCCCCAATCATTGGTGATGTCTGATGTTTGTCCAGGAGAAACCATAGATTCTTAAACAGCATTTATATTTGGTTAAGAAGGTATCTCTCTAGGGATGTCAACGTGCTTAAGACAGAACATCTAAGAAATGCAGCAAAAATGTCGCTTTGCTGCAAGGTTATTGCAGTTAATCAAAACACATCGTCAGTTCAGCCAGAAAAGCAAGCAAGCGATATTTCCCCTGCTCTAAACACACACACACACTCTTTCTCACTCACTAGGATTTCTAGGGTCACATCCCTCGTCTTTGCACTGCAGTAAACTCAACCATCCCTGGAGTCTCTCTCAGGGATACGTAAACAGAACTTATTTCTTCTTCTGAGCCCACTAGGAAAATTGTTGGAATGTGCTGGAAAACCAGAAGCCGTTGATTTACTCCTCATATACATCGTAACGAGGAAGTTTTGCACTTTTACCAGCTGAAGACTACAGAGCACTTCAGCTTTACCTAGTACTTCACGACCAGCCAACATGCCTGAATGCAAAGCACCTTACCACAAGGTTCTGCAGACAGACAGGAGATAATCAAACGCTGCAGAAAGAGGAAGTCTTGTCAGAAGCCATTACGAGACATACAGAAAATATTTTACCTGCAGCTCTTCGTTATCCAACAGCTCTCTACTTTTCCTTTGCAGGAAGACTGCTCTAGATTCTTCTCTTAATTTCTGAAGCAAGACCTCATCTTCAGCTGGCAGCTAGAAACATTGTGGTGTTTTAATTTTCTGTACAGTGGTACCATTCAAAAACTACACATCTAGCAAACACTCTTAGGTAATCCTGTCTCTCACACTCTGATAAAGCTGTTTATAGTTGACAGAAAATAACCACCTGTCTACCAGAATGCTCTATGGTACCTGCTTCTTCTACTGGGGTATCACTTGCATACTATCTTAAACTATTTCAATATTGAAATATCTTTCACATGAGAGACAGAGACCTACCCCATACATGATAACCCATCCAGTAAGCACTTTCCAACAGCTGCAAGATAGGAGGGCTCACACATAAAAGACATTTACTGCTGTGTTTTTACTCAGGAGAGAGCAACACTTTCTATTTTGTGGTAGGCCTGGCTCTCAAATGTGTGAATGTCTACTAGACGTGTTTTGGCCAACTAAACATATCAAAGAACACTTAGTATGAAAGCTCTGCCAAAGTTTAAACGGTTGCATATATATTCATCAACTGAAACATACGTAGTTGAGAACTTAATTGGCAGAAACTTATGATCCCAAGGAATATGGAACCATGCAAGGTTAGATGGCAGCCAAGTGGTCAAGCTGACAAGTGCCAGCAATATCAAGGTGTCAAACTTGTGCTCCCATGTTCCCCCATCCCATTCTGATTCATCTCACACATAAGTTGTCAGACCAAACATTTCTGCTGGATGATGCAAGCAACAGACCTATCTTTAGTCTGCAAGACCAATGACCCACCATTTTCATGAAGCAGCATCCCATTGTGTCTGAGTCGAAATAGGAAGATAGGTATTTTTAACACTGGTATGTCAAAATTTAATTAAAACAGGAAGTTTCCCTGAAAGAGAGAGAGAGAACTTCCTACCTTTATTAAACAGCCAAGCCTACTGCCTGATTAGCAAACTATTTCATGGCCTTTGATGAGATGCTTAGTAATTATTTGACACTGCTGAAATCCACGGCTGTACAAAACAAAAAATTATTCTTAGTCATCCACGCCATTCGTATTTCAATCTGCTTAAGCTTCTGAAGCGTCCCTGTGAATAAGCGCAGCTGTCTTTATAACACAGAACCGCCTCTTGTTGAAGTTCATCTGGATACCTCACTTACCCTGTAGTAAAATCGCGGTATGTTCGTATATGATGTATTGCCACTTTTTCTTCCTCCTTTCCATTCCATGTAGTATTTTGTGAACAATTCCATTTCTTCATCTTTTAGCTCTTGTTCGCTCTTTTTGGCTGCTTAACGCAGAAAAGAATTTTCATGTTGTACTCCAAACAGAATTTTAATGTAACAAGGAGCTTGGAAAAAAAGGCCTTAATGTTGAGGCTTATACAGCCATGCTGTTTAGTAACACAAATATTAGGTGGAAATGAACAGAGCACAGGCCTATTACGTAAATTATACAACAGACAGGTCGAATGTGTCACCTGTAAACGCTACTTGAGTACCATCTGCAAAGCACCTCTTTCAGCAACTGCAGGCACCGCATTCTCCGGAGGGCAGGCGCCTGTAACAGATACAGGGCTACGGCTGACAGGTCAGCAGCATTCCTGCTCTACAGCGGCAGGGGTGTTTAAGGTGCTGCCTACCGCAAGCAGCAGCGGGAAACCGCCTCTCACTCCCTCCCAGCAGGGACATCACCGGGCGCCCGCCCGAGCTCTCTGTGGGCTCGCTGGCGAGTAAAGAGGGACCAGCCAAAGCTGTCACAGGGGCACGTCGGTTACGACGGACAAACCAGCCTCTACAGCGCCCTCGGTGACGCTCGGCTCCGCCCCCGCTGCCGCTAACCCCTAAGACCGGGGGGGCTTGTTTCTCCGCAGACCGACTCCGAGACCTCCGGGTGCCCCCACGGCAGCCCGCACACGGGGAGCTAAAGCAACACCGGACACGCCCACGCTCGCCCCACCGCCCCGCCAGGCCTGACCCCCCGCACCCCCTTGTCACTGCGGGCACCGGCGACCGCGCTCGCCCACGGGGGCACCTTCCCGGCCCGCCCTCCCGCGCCAGGCCGGCCCCGCGGCGGGGAGCGCCGCCGCCGCCCGTCCCGGGGCACTCACGGGCGCG
>JAVKLA010000031.1:5659695-5710443 GCA_034782735.1 Sagittarius serpentarius | reverse complement strand
TGCACATGGTCGCCGCGCACCGAGCGAGGTAGGCCTATCCCGGAGGGGTAAGGGCTCAGCCCGCGCCGGGACTGTGCTTCGTTACGGCCTGGCGGGGTAAAGGCGGGGGGAGGGAGAGAGGGAGAGGGAGAGGGAGACTTTTTCCCGGCAGGCAGCGCGCCGCTGAGGGGCGAGCCGCGTTGCACGCCGGGAGTTGCAGTTTACGAGGGTGCGGCCGGGCCGGGCACGCAGGGCACTGAGTGAGGGAGGTGAGGCCGGCCCTGCGGGGCCTCCTCATGAGCGGAGCCGTGTGCCTGCCTGCCCGCCCTGCTGCCGCTGAACGTCCCGATATTTACGTTTATAACTTAACTTTTGCATTACAGTGGGATTTCACTGTAATTACTGCCAATGTTGTTGCTCTGCCTCTTTGGCAGTGGCGTTACCAAGGATTTAAGATTGGGGAAACCAGTGGGAAGTTTGGCACAGGTCGAAAGGTACGAGGGAACCAACGTAGGAATCCCGTGCTGGGACTGCCTGAGGGATCAGGATTGGGATTCCTGACCTGAAATTGTCAAGGTACCTTGAACTTTGTGTTTGCTAGCATGCAAATGTAAATGTGGTAGGAAAGCACAGAGCAGCTTGTGATGTTGAGGTGTTATTTTTAATTTTTATTTTTAGGAAACGTGACTCGACTTGGATAAAGGAAGGAAGAAAAAAGCCTGCGCTTCTTGCGTAGCTGCATCAGAATTGCCTGTCTGCGTGCAACACACTCAGTACTCATCTTTACAGTAACCAACAAACAGGAATGATAAGCTGCAAACCTGAAAAGCATCTTCGCTAGAAAGATACCCTCATTTTGGATGGATGTTCTCACAGTCTAGGAGATTGATTTTTGTGAGAAAAGATATTGCCATTTTTTTTGTTTTCATAAGAGGGCAGAAAGGACTCGTAGAACAGGCATTTTGAAACTGAAGCTTGTACAGCTTGACAGCCCCTGGGCTTTTATAATAAACGTCCCCGTGCAAACTGCATTTTCCATTTTATAACTTCATTAGATACAGTGAGCTAATAGTGAGATAATTTCTTATTGAGATGGCACTCTTTTCTCAAACTAGTCAACAGGGTTTTCAGGCTTTGCTATGGAAATGTCGTATGTTTTGGCCTGTTTCAAGATGCCAACAACTGTTTGCTGTCTCTTTCAACATGCCCAGTAGGGAAAAGGTTAGCTATTTCAGTTTTATGACATCTTCCAGCACTGCATTACCAGTGGATTCCAAAGGAACTGATGTCTTTCCTACCAAGAAAAGGTCTGAAATTAATTATGGAGGAAAAAAAGGATGGGATGAGGAGACTAAAGAAATATCTGAAGGGAAACTCCACTTTTCTTCCTCTGTTGGAGCTCCAAAGAAACAGTTAATGAGTCAAGTTCTGTCAAGGCAGAAGTTTACCAATGTACAGCCTCCAGAAAAACCTTTGCAGGCTGAGGAATGGAACAATTTGAGGGAAAGTTTTCAATTGCCTGAAATGTTTGAAGATGTGATGCTTAACAGTATGATCAGGTACAACAGCCCCATTGATGTGGCTAAGTCCTTGCTGACCCATGTGGCAAAGACTAATGGTGACATTGCATATAATTTGTTGGTCAAATATCTGGTATTGTGTGTCCAGCAGAGACAGACTTCAGAAATTCGTGATGTGTATGATATAATGAAAATCAGATTTAAGGTTTTAGAAAGTGGGGCTTACAACCTGCTTATCAGGGGGCTGAGTAATTCAGATCAGTGGAAAATGGCTTTGACTCTTTTGGAAGAAGTAAAAACGATTATGATTCCCTCACGGACAAACTATGAATCCTGTATCAAAGCAGCCAGCCGTCACCAAGAAATGAACCTCGCATTTGAACTTTACCATGAAATGTTGGCTAAGGGTTTGGTCCCAACCTTGGATGTCCTGCAGGCCTTTTTTGACTTCAGCAGGGGCATGAAAGGTGCAGAGTTACAAAACCAGCTGTTTGGTATCCTCTTATATTTGAGAGAGAACCAAATATACCCTCACAAAACATTTACGCGGAGTATAAAGCTATGGTTTGAAAGGTAAATAATGTTTCAATAGCAAACTCCAGTTCATGAGGATGGGATTCAGATGATTCCACAGATCAACTCTAATAAGATCCCTCAACATCTCATTTTGGTTGTTGCTTCTCCACGAGAGACACATTGTCATGAAAACATGCATTTTATTTTTGCTCCCAAATTAGTGTAGAAGTGTAAAATTCTTACTGATTTCACCTTTTCTTGTAAGATTTTACCTGTTAAATATTGTTCTTTGGTACAGAAAGTAGGACATTGTGATGGGTCATGGCTGTCCAAATTATCTGACTTCATCTTTTTCTGGGGTTGGTACATAAGGAATATTGACAGGTATGAGGGTTTTTCTTATCTGTCAGAGTATAGAAGTAGTTATTTGAAAATTAGATAGTTTTCTCTTTAAAGGAAAGAGGCAGCAAATTCAGCTTAGGTTAAATGAAGATTAAATGTGGACTTTGTATAGAATTATAGTAGAGGAATAATCTTAATAGGAGGCTCTTTGTTTTAGCACAGTATTTAGCAGGCCACACAGTTTGTTTTCATGAGTAGTGATGGTCAGACTCTGCAAATTACAACTAGTTATGCTGCGCATGCACAGTGTAGGTCACCTGAGCCCATTGCATATTTGTCATGCTGTTGTATGTGAGCCCGTCTATGACTTTTTTTTAATTGTTGGCTTTGGTTTATGTAAGCTACAGAGCCATTTTACAAGTTAGTCTTCCTGGATGTAAAATGTGGCTGTGGGAATGCACTACCGTTATTGGAATGGTTTATACTGCTGTCCCCTAGCTATTTTCTTTCCTGGGAACAGCTAGGGAGCAGACAGAGTAGCCTTCAGTTGAGGTGAACTGGTTTAGTGGGTGAAAATCTGTTGTGGGGTGCTATTTTCCCAGTGATTAGAGAAGGACTTAACTGTAGGTGTGTGCTGCATGCGCAGGAAACGCAATATAATAAGAAGTCCTTGGCAAGGAGACTGCAGAGGCAGTTAGTGGATTGAAAAGCCATATATCGCCTGTATATAGTGGGAAACCAATGCTGCAAGCTGAGGCTAGACAGACTCCTGTTGGTGGCTTTAATACTGTATTTGACTGTTAGAACAATTCATGAAAGACTGTGGTAGACTCGTGTTTCAGGATCAATGTTGGGTGTTTCCCTAAAGCAAGTAGTGTTTCAAACATGAAGAATAAAAAAAGTCCGTAATAGAGGGATGAAACTAGGTCATCAGTTATCCCATCTGGCTTTTTATCTGTGAACTCATACAAAATGCTCAGTTTTACATGTCTCTTCCAGTTGCCAAACTTGTATATGCTGGTGGGTTGAAAATAAATAAGCCATTTACATAGAGTTCCCCAAAAGAAATAGAATCTTCTTAGAATAACTTCTAGCACAGTTAGTCTTGCAAAAACGATGCAGATTGGGAGGTAACTTTTGCTGACAAAGGAAAACCGATGGTACAGTAAGCACAGAAGTGTGGTCTGTGAGTGTTAACTGAATAGGTGCTAGTTTTAAAAAATGATTTTTCTGAAGAGCAGACCAGCACTGACTTCTAGTAGTGAGTAAACCCAGATCCAATACAGAGATCTGAGCGTGCAACAAACAATCACAGTATTTTATGTTGCCTGTTGTCTTTGTAAGAAAAGTGAAGAACCACTATGTATCAGCATGAGAAATTGGAAAGGAGGGCAGAAGCAGGAGGGTTATTCCAAAGCCCACAGCATGAGTGAATGTGCAGCCTATGATAGTAAACACGGTGGCAAAGGGAGAGATGTCTGCAGTTGCGTGTTGTCATGGGTATTCCCATTCTGTAACCTATTCTGTTTTGGGTCTTGTGGGCAAAAAGGAATATTTACACCAGCACGATGGCAGCTGTGGTAGCGGTGGTGGTGATGATGATAGTGATGTGGAATCAAAAAGTGTCAAAGCAGCATTTTAGTATGAGCATATCTTTCTTAATCTCTCAGGATGACATCTGTGTAGAAATCTTGATTCCTGTTTTTCAGCTGTTTTCTGAGGTGCTTTATGAATGTGTAGGGCAGCAACTTACAGATAACCACACTGCACTGACAGTTTTTATGGCTCTTAATACTTGGGGACAACATGAACTGGGGAGGTTGGTGGTGCTAGTTCTCTTGAATGTTGTTAAATGCTGGTTCTTTATATAATACTTTCAGGCGTTGCTGAATTATATATGAATCTTTGTATGATTTCTTTGCCAGGTAGATGATTGATTAGACTTTTATTTCCAAATGTTGACCACAATAGAATTATTCCTTAACTGTAATTCAGATATTCTTAAATAAGAATCTAATGTTTTTATTTATCTTTCCCTGTGTACATATTAGTATACCAGGAGGGAACTGGAGAGGACACCTGACCAACCTTAAAGACAGGTAAATACAACATTTATTTAAAAATGAGGTGTTATCTTTGATTATTCTATCTTGAACTCATCTTTCATAAATATAAAAGAATAGCTTTCCTTATATAAGAAAATATTTTAATCCTTGAGAATATGAACCTTTGTTGTGTACATATGATTTCCTAAACTCCAGTTTCCAACTCATTCTTATGCATTAAACAAGACCCAACATGCACAGTTGGAAAGGAGTTAGTCTTAAGCAGAGCCAAGATAGAAAAGCACCGAGAAAAATAAGAGCTGCCATTTTACTGGGTGGCTTATTTGTTTACTGTTTAGGAATTAAAGACTTACTTTTTTGGTTGGCTTTATAATACCGTTATTTAACAGAGCAGCTTTGGTGTGTAAATGGATGTCTTCTTGAAAACTGATACTATTTGCACGCTACAGTTAATTTGTACAGATGGAAGAGTTCTCTCTTCCCAGTTGATTTTTCAGTGAAGACAAAATGATTCTTACGTTAGGTTTTCACAGGGATAGCTTTGATATGTGTTTCTAGTACAGTGCAGTTTTCTTAATGTCTCTAAATTCCTATTTTATATGTTACTCTATTTGAAATCTAGCCCTGTGGTTTTGTAGCAGTTTGGCAACTATAAATGTATTAATTATAAGATGTCTGCAGTGGATTATGGGGGAGTTTGGTGGTTTATAAAAATACACTGTGTTGCATACTCTGAAGCAAAAACACACGTAGAGTCTGCTTCTTTTGGCATCTATGAAAGAACAGCATAAGTCACTGTCCGAAGAGTAGAGGGTTGTTCACTGTAAGACGGGTTATTAGTATGTATGAGAGTGTGTATGTTACTATAGTGTATTATAATTCACCAAATTCTAGACAACCTTTTTCAGCCTTTAGAGTTTTAAAATTTTGAAGTTGATTGTCTTGGTTAAGAGCTAGCTTGTTATCTTACTGTCTGTAAACTCTGCTACAGACTTTGAGAGCTAAACTAACTTAGGTCACCTCACATTTTATCATGGATTAAGAATCTGAACAAAGTAGTGACAAGGTGCTACATGGTAGTTATTTTGTGATAACTGTATGAACACTTTATTTTGAAATAAACAAGTTTGAGGTAGCCTACTTGGATAAGTATTTGAATAAAATTAAAAATGGTTTCAAGAAAAGAAAAAGAATATAAGAGTTTTGTTGTGTTTAAATTAAATGGCTGCTGACAGAAAAGATCCTTAAGATTTAAAAAAGCAAAAAAACCCCGTTTTTTGGTTTTGTTGGGGGTTTTTTATGGTCTGGGGTTTTTGGTTTTTTTTTTTTTTGATCCTACTCATAAAGGACAAAGCCCTTAAGATATCTCTGAAAGTCATGTGGTGATTGTCGCTAGGCTTTTCTCTGCAGTCAGCATTAACTGGTGTCTTAAAACATGAGTCTTGAGTTAAAAAATCCAGAACTATTTTTTCCTAAACTGGGTTTGACAATTTAATAGCCTTATTCATAGGTTATTCTGATTTTGTGTAAATACTGGCAGTTATATCTAAGATGCTCATAGCCAGGATATTTTCTTCCTTCTCTAGGACTGAACTCCTAGTTTTTTTTGAACTGTGACAGTCAGAAGCTTGAACCCCCTGCAACCAAACCTTCAAGTTTGCTGACCATTTTTCTTTGAGTTACGAAAGCTTTGGATTTCCAAGGTCAGCTATAGAAAGCTGCAGCTCAGGGTTTTTTTGAGGCTGTGTTCAAATTACTACAGTATGTCTGACTTCATGCTTGATACATAGGTGCCGTGATACTCCAAATCTATCTCAGAAAAGTAGTCCCTCAAAAAAGTAGTTAAATGGTCAACTAGCTGTAAGGACAGCTATATATCCTACAGAGGTGAAAGCCTTCTGCATAGGAATTTCTTGGAATGAAATCCTGAAGTGATCAATGAGAAGTTACAAAAATTGTGAGGTAATTTTAAAGGTATGGTTGCAAAAAAGCAGCAGTTGGACTAAGGGTCCAGTCTTGCAAGATGCTGAGTGTTTCTTGCACCTGTTTTGCCTCTGCTCCCTTTGGGTATCCACATTAAGAATTCACAGGAAGAAACTGGCTTCAGGAGCTTTGGTTGTTGATAGGTGGTTGGGGTGGGTTGATTTGTTGGGGTATGGGGAGGTTTGTTTTTTTTCAAGTGATCTGAAAGTGATAGTTGCAGAAGGGACAGATCCTTAAACTTTAGGCTTAATGATTTTGAAATAGCCTCATAACAGTTCATTAGGCCTTTCTTCTCTGTTGCCAAACTGTGAAGTTCCTTAATGCTATTAGATGTATTTAATGATAACTTTACAGCTATACGAGCAGCCAGTCTCATTGCTTATATTCATATGTAGGCTAAGTCTGCAGTGGCCACAGTGGGTTGAGCAACTGGAGCATATTGTTTGTATGCAGCAGTGAAAGTCCATTCTTGGGATTCCATGTGTAACTGGTTTTGATTCAGTAAATGCACTGTCAGCATTGCAATTAATGCAGTCTTGGCTTATGGCATGTGCATTAATGTATACTAGACATAAATTGTTGGGAGAATTTAGCATTTCTGATCGCCATGGTTTTAGAAAATTACAGTGACTTAGCTTTGGCATCTCTAGGATATCTCTGTGGAGACAGAGAATAACTTGTTCCGTTTTAACACTTAAAAGCTCAAATCTTGTGGTTCAGTTCTGGGACTGTGCTTGTGAAAATAAGATATTTGGATGGATTTAGAGAAGAATGGTTACTCCTTCAGTTAAAACTATGCCCAGCTGGATGAATATATGCTTCTGAACAGAGCATGATAGAAAGGAAAAATGTGAAACATCAACAACATATCCTGCATATAAGAGAAGCTTAAGTGGGAGCAAGCGGCAAAAAAATCTTTGTTTGCCAGCCAGGAATAACGAAAGACCCATTCAGACTGTCATTTTATTGCCTGCTGGAGAAGCTACTAGATTCTGCTTATTTTCTTGGTACCGTGGCTGGTGTGTCCAGTCTGGTGATGATGGTGCAAGCTGGATCTCATGTCTAATATTCTTGGCAGAAGTGCTTGAGAACAGACATGACTGACTGTGAATTTCCTTAGTGTATGTTAATGTCCTATCTGACCATTTCTTTTTCCTTTTTCATGTAGTTATTAATGAGTTAAGCTTGGAAAAGCTTCTAGGTTTAACCCACAATCAGAGATACAAGTCAAGAAGTGTACCCATGAAGTCTATGTATATTTGTAGCTCATTGGTTTGTCTTTAGAAAGTGTATCTGCAAAACTTTCATGAGTTTTTTAGGGGAAAAATAAAAAAGGTTAATGTAGTTCACAATTTAAGCACAGAGATGCAGGTTGTTTTGTCTCAGTCCTCCACTGTTACCCCACCTTACACGCTGGATTTGTGGTGGACCCAGAGGTTCATGGTAGTGATGCATGACATACATTTTTGACCTGTGTGTGGAGCTGTGCATTGTGTTGATTATGTGTTTAGTTTATAGGGGCTAATGGGAGAGACAACTAGGAAAGAAAAGAATGAACAAATGGGACATGGAAGTCATGACAGTTCCAGTTTGATTTCCTTCAGTCTGTGTGTTAGAGCAGAGGTCGTGGCTGTGGGACATGAAACAACAGAAAAGGCTAGATATTTAAAAAGATGTTTGTTCTTTGTCTCAAGATACAGTTCTGGGGGATCATACAAAAATCCAGAGGTGGCCACAGAAGTTAGGCCTGTCTTGTTTTGCATCTTGGAATTATGTGTGTGCTGTGCTAGCAGGCTTTAGGAAAAAAACCTGACTCATAGCAGTTGACATGGTTCTCATGTTTGTGGTTTGTTTTGAAGGCCTTTCCCAGTGCTGGGGAGTTTCTGCAGCTCTATGTTGGTTAGACAAAAAGTTGTGCCTCTTGGCTGGTGTGGATCTGTGTGTTCTCTGTAGCGTTGCCTCACTCATGCTGTTCTGGAAAATTTTTCAGGGTCTGCTGTGACATGCCAGCACTCTTGAGGCAACTAGAGAATCTGAGGTCTGTTTTTTCACATCCCCTATTGTTCTGTTCTGTAACCTCTTATGATGGATTTTCAATCTGTTTGGTCTTTTAGTATTATAAACATGCATGGACAGATCAGTGGAGAGTTCTTGTGTGTGTCAGAGATAAACAATGTATGATTTGAGATTTGCAGAATCACAGTTGTTATCATAGCTGCTGGCCCTGCGACAGGGAAACTAAGAGTATTCAGAAGTGGACAACGTGAATGATAAAGGAAACTGTCCCAGTGCTGCATGCAGTCATACAATCCCTGACACAGCTGTGCATGATGGAGTGGTGTTTCTGGCTCTGGGAAATGAACACTAAATGATGGCATTGGTTGACTGTAGCTGCAGAGCTTTTTCATCTGCAGCAGTCTGCATTCCTAGATCCGTGTGATGATATTTAGCCTGTGCTACAGAGCAGGAACAGAAGTTTCTTAGCAGTAAAGAAACAAGTAGCGATTAGTCACCAGTAGTTAGCAATGTAAAGCTGCTTTCTGCTTGGGTGCAGTCAGCTTGATACTAGAAAATCTGTGGTGGAATTCGGCATCATACAGACATGCAGTGCCAGTGTAACTTAGTATTGCTGAGGGCTTTCAAAACAAACCCTGTTTTAGTCAAATTCTGCTCTCAGTCTGTTCATTTTGACCACCTTGGAGATGTCTGAACAAACAGTCTTAGCCTAGAAATAAGGGGAAGTCTGATAGCAAAAGACAAGTGGCACAGAGAAGGCAGTCTCGCTCATTATTTGCTTTTCCAGCCATACAGCAGATTTATGTTACCTTTTCTTTCTTTCTTATTTTTTTTTCTTCTTCTTTTGGGCGGGGTTATTCCGACGCCTGTGGCAGGTTTGTTTATTCCAAACCTTGATAAACCAGGCACAGATAGCTTATCATTTTTGTAGGAGCAGTCAGTGGCACAATAGTGGAGCATTTCACTGGTGCATTTTCTTGTTGTAACACTTTTAGACTCTGTGATCTGCCTGCTAGCTTCAACTAGTATGCCTACAGCTACTTCATATGTTCTGGCCAGGCCAGTGCAACTGCGTCACCTTCCCACATTGAGATCTGGGCTGTGTGTACCCATGGTGACTTTCCTGTGTAGTAGGGAAACTTCCAAACATTAGAGATGTGGAATTTTTTTTTTTTTTCTTTTCCATGCTCTCATGCAGAGTTTTAGTCCTAAATCCTCAAACGTCTCTAGAGTTAAATCTTTGACCCTGATCCCACTAAACCACATAAAAATATTTCTAGTGACTTTAGTAGGGTTTGGATGCATATCAGAAAGAGTACAACAAATTTTCTGATGATTGTACCGTGCTTAAGTTCTTGTAAAAAAATTGTGTTCATACACAGACACTCAGTAAGTTAGTAAAATTTAAGGTATTTCTTATTTCAAAGCCTTTATCCTTTTGTTTTCTTGTTTCACTATTATTACAGTGGACAATGCCCAGTTTGCAACCATCAGTTGGAGGATAGTGACCTCACGGAAGAGGAGTATAATAATCTCAGAGAAAGAATAATAAGGGACGTGATACATGGAACTGACACTTTTAGAAAGACAAGCCCACAGGTAGGTCTTGCACGCTGTCAGGTTCATTGGCTAGGAGGGTAATATACAATTAATGTTCAGGTACTTTGAAAACACCACAAATCTTCCTTTCTTTCCTTTAAACATTAGTATGCTGTGTATCTTTTCCAGTTGTGTTTATAAAATGGCTCTAAATCTTGACCTCTTTCATATTGTCTTTGCTCTTATATTTTCAGTCAGCTGTTAATGGATACTGAAAATAATTAAAATGTAATTTTTTACATTAAGAAATGTAAAAGGTATGGAAATCTTTTAATCCTTCAAAAGCTAATTTTTAAACATGGAATGAAATGCAGTAACTAGAACAAAGTAAGACATCTAGTATTTTGAGCTTGCAAAAAGGTAGAAGTCCTAGCGTTTCTTAAGTTTAGTGTCATATCTGAAGCTTACATTTATGTGCTGAATATTTGATTTTTCAGTTGGGCAGCTGTTTGCCAGAAAAAATAACCAATTATCATTTTGTTCAGTCAACTTTCACAACCCACCAACCAACCAACTGCCCCTCAATTTTAAAGATACACTTTCATATTTATGATTACAGTATACATATATTACGTATATTTATGATATACAGTATATATCAGGAGCATCAAGCTTTTCAAAGGCCATTGTAAGCATAGGAGAGGGCATAATTTCCAGACGCTATAATGGATTGCCATTCTATTTCTTCCTCATTTTGTGTGGAGGTTAGTGGTTCAGCAATCGTGATGCGGAACGGAGCTGAGCTCCGCTAGATGGAGCCCACGGCACACCTCAGGGTGGTTTTGCCTTCCCTCCCTAAGTACTGATGTCATTTTGCTGCAGCTGGCACCTCCGCTCTGCACCAGTTCTGAGGACACCAGATCTAATTCTTCAGGCTTTCTGCAGACACAGACCTTGCACATGTGTAACAGTTGTAGAAACTTGAAACAGTTAGTGTTGGGATACTTGTAGTACATGCAGCCTATTGTTCAGGTACCTAATTTCCACACAGTTTTTTTCTCCTCGGTTCAGGACTTTCAGCTGATCTAGCTGTTAAGGGTACAGGGGAGTGAAATTATCCTTAAAAATACAGTAATAATTTTAAGTCTTTATTGTGTATTGGTGTTCTATAATATTATAAGATAAACAAAAGGATGTGTTTCATTGCATACTGTACAACTAACTCTATATGTTCTCTAAAAGCCTTTGTGAAAATTATGGTTGAGGTTGGTTTATTAAAGAAAGCATCAACAACAAAACTTTTAATTCCTTAACCAGTTAACTGTCTAGTCTGTGAAGCTTCATTTCTGTTCCCTGTGGTGACTGCTGGCTTGAAAATTTCAAATTTGCTGAGTACACAGGGCTAGATTAGTAGTACCAGTTGAAGATGGGGAGATTTAGGAAGGGAGTTCTGGGTAGCAGGACATTCATGCCCAAGCTGAGCGGTAGTGGAAATGATGTTCCCTCTGTTTGAGAACCTGACTGATCAAATGACTGCAATCTAATAAAACAAGACTCAATACACCATTTTAAGTTTTGATGTCGGTAGATTTTGTTAGTCCGTGTGATAGCTGAAATTCCGTCATTTACCACTCTGGGGCCACCCACTTGCTAGTTCCAGGCTGACCTTGTTCCAGTTCCCTATTGGCAGGCAGTCGCCAGGAGGCTGAATGGAGATGAACTGCGTGTGTTTCCTGTTGGCCATACAGCTTAAAGTCTGCTCCCTCAGTGAATTTTGAACATGGTTATGGGTGAGGGTAGAGGCAAAACAGTGTTGTGATGTGTCAGAGGTTTCCAGAAATAAATTTGGGACTTTTTAGTTGCCCTTGTGCTGTGAAAGCAGACGTGTGGTGATAAAATATGCTGCCCATTTTAGGTATGCCAGACTGTGTGACTTCTCCTGCAGCCAGGGTTTTCCAGAGGGGAAACTAGGTGAAGAGGCTGAAAATAGGATGTGAGCAAGTATATCTGAGGGGGGGTTTCCATTTTCCAGTCAGTCACTTTTTTGTAGTAGCCGCAATTCAAATAGAAAACTTTTTAGCTTTCTATTCCTTCTTTTCTCCTAACTATTTTTCTTTAGTGCACCAGTGTTTCTTGCAATTAAACGATTATTCAGGGAAACAATTGGAGTTGTTTTGAGCTCCAAACATTTATTTTTCCAACAATGTTTCAAATTGAATATGTAATGCGTTTGGAATATTTTTTTTTCTTTCTTCACTGAGGAATGGTCTTTTGTCTTTTGCAACAGTATCATTGCTGTATTTGTTTTATTGCTCTCACTTACGAATAAATGCAATCAGAGTAGAAAATTAGGAGCAAAGATTTGGTTTGTTGAGGATCCCCCAAAAGTAGTCTGTTGTGCTGTGATTAAGAAGAAAATAATCTTTTTTGTAATTAGTTTTAGGAAAGAAAATCAAACAACTTAGGTTTGTACATCAGAATGGTAGTAAACACTATTTACAAATACGTTGAAAAGCTGGCTTTTGTGAACTATAAAACTGATTATCTGTGATAAGGAAATACCAATTACATATTAAAAATAGACATCAACTCAGATCTTTATGCACAACTACTGAAAGGTCTATTAGGATGTCGTATGATGATCTGATATAGTGAGCTGCAACCTTGCAGGCTGCTGTAGAAAGCACACATTTTAACAAGACTGTCGTCTTTTGTAACAATGTTTATATGATATTTTCAGTTGGATGCCTGTTTACTCTGGCTGCGTTTAATTGGGAGCTATGCCATTGAGCCTGAGATGATATAACTGATACACTGAGAGGCAGAATCAAGTTTCGCTGTGATGACTTTCATGTCACAGCTGCTCCCAGGTGTTTTTCTCAAATATGTAAATGCAGTAATTTTGTTCCCTTCTTGGCTACTTCATACACCTGATAAGCCTGAAAGGACTGTTATGCAGGGAAGGAAGCACATGGGAGACGTGCATGTGCTGTCAAGAAGGCAGGAAGAGGTGGGTTTGTGGGCATGTAAAGTCCCCACACTAGATCTGGGCTAAGTGTGTAAAGGGGCTTTAAATATTCTAGAATACAAGAGACTGGAGAGGGAAGAGGAAGTGACCCATTCATCTCAGTGTTATTTTTGCAACTGAATGAGGTTGTGCTGTTTCCAAGGAGCCTTGAAAATAAAGCTTTTATCTCTTACTTTTAAATTGATGCCTTTTCTTTTCTATAAATCTTTGATTCTCCTTCCACGTGTGCATGTTTCCCAACTCCATGATTTGCTTCAGAGCCCTGTGTGGTGTATGTCAGTCCTGTTCTGAACGGAGTAGTTTATTACTTCCAAAAATCCTGTGTACTCCAAACTCTAAGAAAACTGTGTCTGATGCAGTCTGCTCTAACCCCATCTGGCAGAGCCTTCACTCCCAACTTCCAGTGTGATCTTCTCATTCTTCTACCTACTTTGTTGACTCTCAGCTTGTGGTCAAAGTCAGATAAATTGCCTGCACTTGAGCTGTTTCCAAGGTGAGCTACCCTTACCTGCCCTGAGATGCCTACATGATTATGGCTGTCCATCTTGCCCCTGGATGTCATGGCTTCTTTGCCTGAGCTCAGGGAGAAAGAGAAGGTGAGTTAATTCAGTTAGGCCTGCTGTGTCTCCTAAGATCAGGGGCTGAAGAGGAGAAAACCCCTTCCCAGCAGACAGCTGATACTGTGTGCACAGTGTGTGCCACAGCCCAGGCTATGTGTGCTGTTTACCTCCTCTACCTCTATTCCCCTATATGTTACCTCCTTGCTGTCACTGCCAGGGAGCAAAGAACTTTCTAAGGGAAGGAAACATGGAAGGAAGGAGAAGGCTGAGTGGAATTTCTCCTGTGAGTTCATGTGCCCCCTTCCCTCCCAGACATGTGCTGCATTTCAGCAAAGGGATCAGATTCCTAGTTAAGTATTTGTCGTATGCAGTAGGACTGCAAAAATTTGGCATGTTGCTGAATGCTGCAAAGCCCCTTGCACTGGGATGGGGGCTGTTTTGGACAGGAACAGTTCCTGTGCTTTCTTCTCAGGTGAGAATGACTGAAAGTCCTTTGTCAGTTCTGTGGCAGGGTGGGTCACTTTGCTAGGGTTGGGTTTAAAATGACAGCACCTGGATTCAGAGCTAGTTTCTGCAAGAAGCATGCTGGCAGGATGAAAATCCTGCTGGTGCCAGCATGAGTTGAAAGCTTTCTGTTAGTTCTGAAGAAGAATATAGGGGTGGTGAGCTGTAGTTAGGGTTAGGATTAGGGCTAAGCCTAGGCTTCAAGATGGTAGAGACTTCTGAACTTGTGCGCTTTTTTTCCTTTCTTTTTTTTTCCTTTCTTTTTTTTTCCTTTCTTTTTTTTTCCTTTCTTTTTTTTTCCTTTCTTTTTTTTTCCTTCCTCTTTTTTTTTCCTTCCTTCCTTCCTCCCTCCCTCCCAGAGGCCCAAGAGGCCGATGAATACTGAGGTTGGCTTAGATGAGCAATATGACTAATTTTTAGATGGGTATGAGTTACTGGATTGTAGGTGGGCTGGGGTTTCAGGATAGCAAGGATGGAAGAACCTGTTATTGCTGAATCTAGAAAGTCTTGAAAGCGTGATGTTTGGGGATTCTTGTTTTGGACAGCAGGTGCTGGAGAACTTGTTATTGTTGAAGTCCTACAAGTTCATTAAGATTGAGTGCTGGTGGGGATGAAGGGGTTCTTGGTAGCCTTTTGGTTATGCACTGGTGTTGGGCTATGGATAAGGCTAGTGTAAGAGTTAATATTAAGGAGTTAAAATACTTGAAGTGGTCACTCAATATGGCCATGGTTAGGCCAGAGTGTTAGATTAGAGGTGGTATCAGTAAGGACAAAGGTGTTATCTGCAATAGCATGGATCAAAAACTTCTAACTGCTGTTGTATTATAGGACAGCCAGAGCTGAACAGTTTAATTCTACAGGTTTTGCAGAATAGTGGATTGATGACTAACTCCATTGTTGCCTTGTGGCTGATTTTTAGTTATGGGAAAGATATGGTCATTAGCTTGTGGATAAGGATGGGGTTAGCATAGCAGTTAGAATTAAATACACTGATATTAAGCCTGAAGACTCCTGGATCATGAAGAACCCTGTGCAGTCATAGGTCTGAGGAAACCTACAAAGGTGGGACACAACATTTGCAGATAGGGTTGAACAGCTTTTTTTTCCAGTTCTCTGCTAAATGTGGGTCACTGAACTTGTTCAAGATAGTTACTGTTCAGTAGGGCAGAATCCTGCATTGCCTTGAGACCCAGGTTTGCTGCTAGGTCTTGTAACATTGGCAAAGACGGAGGAGAGCTGGTCTGAGCGGGGCTGAGGATTAGCTGTGGGTTTTTTTCAGTTGCAGTGTTTTGGCTAGAACTACGGTTAGTTTTGGTGTTAGAAAGAACACTAGCCTCAGAGCTTGATCCACTACTGAATCTTGTCGGTCTAGTAAGCACAGAATAAAGACAGGTAATGGCTTATGGTGGGTGTTCAGACAATTGCCCAAGCTGCAGCCTTTATCCTGCTTAATTTCTGTCCTTCTGCCTCCCATTTAATTCAGGGTTGGTGTTACACTCTTCTTGTGATATGATCTGCTAGAGGGGAGGGAACTTCTGGAAGGAAGAAAAAGGAGGGGGAGAGGAGACCAAATGGGAAATGGGTGGTGAGAGACAAAGGCAGTTGGAATTTTTCTAAGGTTTCTTTTGCAGCTTTCCTTACCCCAGAGGCTCCTGTTAATGGAAGCAAACAGAAGCACAGAAAGGTTTTTGGCAGGAGGATAAAAGACTAAGCTGCTTCCTTAGCAGCAAGAAATAGATATAGATGAAAACATAAATTTGGCGTGTATTTCTTTCCCTCAATTACCTCAGTGTTAGAGAATCTTTCTTGGGGGGTGGGTCAGATCTTCTGGGGTGGTCCACAGTCTTTCTTTTCAGGATTCATATAGCAAGGAGTGAGTTGGGAATTTGTTCAGGTCACTTGGTCTCCTTTGCCATCAAATGGTGCGGCAAAATTAGGCTACCCTGCAACACAAGAATGCTCCTTTCTTCCAATCCACTGTCTAAACCTGTTTTGTTGTCCTGCGCAGTCTTTTTAAACTGCAACTTTGTCACCTCTGTATTTGGAAAATCTTCTAACATGATACAGTCTTCATATTCCAGTTAGTGCAATCAAGCAAGAAAAATCTGGTTCTAATCTCATTTTTTTTAAACACCAATTGTTTGGTTAAAATACAGTTGCTAACCTTAACTTGTTTCCACTGTGTATCATCTGAAGATCTTGCTAAGCAAAATACAAACATGGTTTGTTGATGCAGTGATTTTTCTCAGATCCGTATCTTCCTTACATTAGTTAGAACATACAAGAAGAAATAGAGAGAAATTGAAAATTTTCACCAAGGTTTAAGTATGGCATACCTTGATAAAGTTTTTCTTTTTTCCTTTTCATTAGTTGATTACAGAGGCAGACAGGACCATAAACATGAAGTCAGAACAGTAACTGTTAACTAAAGAATTAAACTAATGTGGATTACCTGAGTAGTTAATTTTTAAGGAGATTATTTTATCAGGAACTTCTTGGACACACAGCCCTCTACTTGCAGCTCATGCATTCCACTAAGTAGGATCTTGAGAGATGTTTTTGTAATGCAGACTGCATATACTACCATCCTTTTTTAAGTGTAGTCTGTCTCTGAAAATGGCTAAGTTCTTTGATAATACTTCTAAAGTAAAATTAGTGTGAGCATATGTTGATTTTAAGACACTTTGAAATGTTACCTTTTGGAACTTAGGCATTATCGAATGGTCCTTTACCATTTGGTACTTTCATCTATTACCAAAGATCCTTCTAAGTCGAGGAGCTGGTCTCCAACAGTGGTCAAAACTAGATTCTTCTGATGCTGCAGAGGCCTGTGTGGAATTTTTAATATAGGACTTCATTATGATAATTAAAATTGCTTAACAAGTTATAATAGTTTCATGTTATCTATCCAATACCTTATCTCTAAAGATTTGATTAGATCTGTTTTAGAACATCATCAACTTGAGCAGATGTTTTCATTACACTATGATGATCTTTTAAGTTGGTACAGTCCCTCCATAAATCTGTAGAATGTAGGTGTACTTTTTTCCCGTAGTGTGCATTGTTTCATCTTTCTGATGCTAAATTTAATTTGGTTTTGTATTCATCATTAGTTTGGCTGCTTCTGTGCCATTCCCTTTCTTAAATATTTGTAAAATATTTCATATATACGGGAATTAGTACAGAACTTTGAAAGGTGCTGCTAATTTTTAGCATGACCCTTTGTTTTTTCTGTTCTTTTTTAAATGCTATAACTAGTTCAGTGGTTTAGTAGCTTGTTATGAAGTCTTGTGACAGGTTTTTTGAAAATCTGTTAGTGCTGTCTGGTTCTGTTTTACCTACATTTTCATTGACACAAGGAAAGAACTTTTAGAGATACTCTTTTGCAAAAGCTGTGCACATTAAACTGCACCAGATCATATTATTCCAGAGGGTTTGCACAATTTTTAGTGATCGCTTCAACCATATTACAGTGTACAGATGTTGGATGCATAGGTTTGTAAGTCTCTGGATTGTTTCTAGAAATACTAAAATAGGGGTAGAACATGTGGTGCCATTCAGTCCCCCAGAACAGTTGCTGTTTCTCTCGAGATTGCAAATAGTAGCTAGCATATGCATTTGGTGGCAGTGTGATTTTTAAACTAGCATAACTAGCCTTACCACCTTGCCAGCTGTTCATTCCTGCCCCCTTTGGCCCCTGCAAGTGTGCCAGGAAACAAGTGAACACAGCCCCATGGTAAGCAGGGCACAAACCTAGATAATAATGTTTTGGTTTCTTGTGGGTGTTTTTTCAGCTAGATCCGTTCCTTGTTCAGATTTGCTTCAAACATTTGTACCAGCATAGCAGAGAAAGCAGCATATCTAGCTGTCTGATATTCATGTAGAATTTTTCCACGTGGATATTATGGACTGTCTGTAATTAAGTGCTAGTCTGCCTCACTTACTTGGGATGCTGTCTTTTCTATGAAGTTCATGATGCATTGCTTTTACATTATTCCACTGTCTTTCTGTAATGCCCATTACACTGTATTCAAGCATTCAAGTCAATCTTTTCCTGGTTTAGCATTCTGTTAGGTCGTTTGCCCTAAGACGAAAAGGTTCCAAAATAGTGTTTCTGATTTTGAAAGCACTGTGAATTCAAAATATTTCTGCCTTTGCAAGGGTTTTTTGTTAATTTGTTTTAAAAGAAAGCTTGGTACGGTCCATTTTTATACTCTTGTACTTAGCATGGCAGCCTTGCAAAGATGAGGGCATTTTTCCACTGAGGACAGCAGCACAAACTGCTTTTCCTCCCTCCATGTTAAGTGTGCTCAGGAAGGATGTTTCAGAAGTGCACTGCCTGGGTTGTTGAGGTCCAGGTTTTGCACTGGCCTTGTGACTGACCCTCTGCTGTCTGATGTAGGCAGGCAGGAGCAAGTCCCATGACAACACTGCCTGCTGTTAATGGAGGACTACACACAGGGAACACAGAGCACGTCTCAGCCAGGTTGTCAATGTGTCTGCAAGTACCTTCCTGTTGGTGATGGTTTCTCTGAAGGCTACAGCCACAGGAGTTTGACTTCTGGGTTATTCATTAACTTTAGAAGCATGTAACAGAAGGCAAACAAATTGTATGCAATCCAGAGTACATAGTGATACCATACACAATACTGAGAAAAGCCTTCCTGCTCATAAGGGTTCGGAGGGGATTTCCAAGCTTTGAAGCTGTGGGGGAAATATTCAAACCCTTCAGGCACAGTAACAAACAGATTTAAGAATGCTTGAACAAGGCGCCTTAAAAAAAAATTGGCTGGATTTCAGTTTGACAGCTGAATTTTATTTTTCACACTCTAGCCCTCATTCCTGTGTTTTTCTTCTGATACCAAGAAACATTGCTGAAAACAAACCACCCCCATCACTTTATATTTTATGAAACTGTTAAAAAGTGAATGTTTTCACTTCTCTAAAAGCTGCTCTTATGTTGTTGAGAAACACCAAGAGTAGAGTTACATAATACTTAAGTGCAGTATAATATTCTGCTCTTTCCTTGCACTTTAGTATGTAGCCATTTAATATGGAGGGGAAGCACTGCTTTTTCTGTTGTACAAAGCTTAAACTACTGTGAATGCTTCTGGAAACAATATATGTTGACTACTGTAGTTTTGCACTTTTTAATTTGACTTTAGTGTCTCTCCACCATTCCTGATGAGTGAGCATAAACTTTATTGTTTAGAAGAAGTGACAAGCATCCTTTCCTGCAGTGTTTTTAATAGGTTTTGGTAGGATTTTTTCTTTTTTTCTTTTTCTTTTTTTTCTCATTTTTTTCAGATTCCATGTGTTGGCATGAACATAATAGCCTTTCCAGTATTTAAAAGTCCTCTATGGATTTGCTCATGTATCTCCTTTGTATGTTATATTACTTTGGATTTTGGCATTTAGATCAGTAGACATTTTGGACTGTTGAAGAATTTGAGCAATACCATCATTTTATTTCTAGTTGCCAACATATTTCCTGTTTAGACTTGAGGAGAAAAATGCTCAAGTGATTTAACCTTTCTGTGATCTGAAACCTGCCGTATACTTAGATCTGTTACAGATGTTAAAATTATTTCAGAATACTCATTTGAATTACTCTCGTTGCTCTTATCAAAGGACATTCTTGTTTAGCTATGTTTTCTTTGTTTTGTCTTCAATTGTGATGTTTATTTCTATGTTATTGTGTTTAACACAATATATCTGTAAATAATAATAATGAATTCCTCCCCTCATTTTTGTTTTGCTTTTGAGTGTGTGCACTGCTATTGGAAGAAAAACATACATTTCTGTTTATAAATGTATTTACAGAAGTTGAAATAGCATTAATACTTTTGCAGAAAAGTCCTATTTTCAGATTTATTACTACTGCTATTTCAAATGTTATTGGCTGTGTAAGCCAGACTTTTGAAGTCTGAGGTCACACTTTTTAATTCTTTTTAATGTTTAAAATAGCAAACCAAATCTTTTTTCTTCCTTTCTTTTTCAAACAATAACTCCTATATTTCTGTTTTTTAAAACCATCTGCTATCTCTTGTTTTGCTGCAATACCCCAGGTTGAGAGATAAATCTCATAAAATGTTGTAGGTTCACACTCCAGTAAGATAGCATAGGCAGGGCTACCTATGGGAAAAGGTGATCCCAGTAGTCTCACTTGCTACCGGTCTCATTTCTATTCCGTGTCCTGGCTGAATTGTCATGCCAAGACAGACCTCTGTGCTCTGACCTGAACAGGGGGACTGGTGCAGGCTAAAGACTGTTAATTGGCTCAGATCGTGGTGGCTCAGTTCTTCATGCAGGACAGTCTTTCTCCTTGTGCCAAAAAATGTGTGTGCATAGGTAGAGGAGGGAGGGTAAGGCTAGGAATCAATGGCTGAGGGAAGGGAGAAGGTAGAAACACCTCTTTCTGTGGCAGCAGCAGTACCTACGAGTATAAAGTGATGGTGAAACAGTGCATGAATCATTCAGCTGGTGTGGGGTACCAAAAAAATGCGAGACTTCTGTGCTTTTGCTGAGATAGGAATGGACTTGAGCCAAACACATGCTAGTGCTTAAACAAAAAATTATTTTAAATGTCTTTAATTCTTCACATCAAGATAAATTCCGTCATGGGGTTGTTATGGCTGGCTCTTACTTCCAAAGTGATTTAGTCAGTGTGACGTCCATTTGAAAAGATAAGTTTTCTTAGTAGAAGGTGCAGTGAATCATTTCTAATGGTTGCATGGTTGGCATTCCCCTATTTTCCCAGCTAGGCAATGAATGAAATGAGGTGAGTTTTTTAAAATTCCCTTTTCTTTTGTACGTGGTGTGAAACAGAATATTGTTAGAGCCTCCCATGAGCACCCTGCTGCATTGCATGTATTCCTGCTGCAGGGAGACATGTTCATGCGGTGCACTGGCTGCTGTGGGAAGTCTTGCAGCGAGGTAACAGCCTTGCTGTATTGCAACACTTTTCTGTGGCTTCCAGCCATTAAGAGGGTCATATCAATAAGCAATGCTGAATGCGTTTTTAAAGTTTTGTCCCTTCAGTTGCCAACTCTGTTGAAGTGGGTTTGAGCAGCATTTCCAAGGCTGGGAGAACAGACTTTTCCTTGGAAACTTTGTGAGATGAACCTGGTCAGAACAAGTTAGAAATCAGTGTAAGGTTTGCTGTGTTTGTTTTGATGCTTTTACCTGGGTGGGGAAGGGGGGTGGGGGGGAGAGATGTTTTGCTACTTGTTGGTGTGTTGAAGGGATTCATCAGAAGTGCCCCTTGTCATGTTCAGCAGGATGTTTCCATGCAAGTGTTCCTGTGGCATATGTCAGGGTGTATGTAGGTCATGCATTTCATTCTCCCTTTGGAAGGGGAAGCCTGTGTGAATAGCTCACTTCCTTTAGCTTAAACCAACCTTCACATCATCACTGTACTGCATTGATGATTATTGTGTCTGGCTTCTCTTGATCCCTAGCTGGAGCTGTGCTCTACTTCAGTTACTGCTTATAACAAAGATCTTCAATTTCTTCTTACAGTTGGCTAGTGAGGGAAATATCTTTAGAGAATTCTGGATGAATCATCTCCTTATTACTGTGGCTGTAAGAAAGATCTGCATAAAATCCAGACAAATCCCGATCTCTGAAAGATCAGCATCCTTCAAATTGTATACTTACTTTCTTTGTGGTGGGTTGACCTTGGCTGGATGCCAGGTGCCCACAAAGCTGCTCTATCACTCCCCCTCCTTAGCAGGACAGGGTGGAGGGGGAGAAAATAAGATGGAAAAAAACTTGTGGTTCACGATAAAGGCAGTTTAATAAAGCAAAAGCAAAGGCCACGTGCAGAAGCAAAGGAAAACAAAAGATTTGTTTTCTACTTCCCATCAGCAGGTGATGTCCAGCCACTTCCTAGGAAGTAGGGCTTTGCTACATGTAACGGTTGCTCCAGGAGACAAATGTGGTAATAACAAATCCCCCCCCCCCCGCCTTTGTCTTAGCTTTTATTGCTGAGCAGATGTGATATGGTATGAAATATCCCTTTGGTCAGTTTGGGTCAGCTGTCCTGGCTATGTCCTCTCCCAAGATCTTTCCCACCTCCAGCCTACTGGTGACGGGGGGAAATGTTGGAGAGACAGCCTTGATGCTCTGTGAGCACTGCTCAGCAGTAGCCAAAACAGTGGTGTGTTATCAGCACCTTTCTAGCTACCAGTACGGAGCACAGCACTATGAGAGCTGCTACAGGGAAAATTAACTCCGTCTCAGCCAGACCCAATACACAGTAAGAGTGTAAGTCTGTGTGTGTTTGAATAACCCTTTGTACTGCATCTGGATGATGTAGCCTGCTGCTTATTCCCAGACTTCGCCCTTTCCCTTCGCTGTATCCAGAGATGATGGGAAATATGGTGACTCAAAAACTGTCTCTCAGGGGAGCAGACTTCTTTGTTCTGTACGTATTTTTTTTTTCTGGAGAAGGAAAGGAGCACTCGTGTGTTGCTGGGGAAATACGGATGGCAAGGAGAAAATGAACTGATCCTTGGGGATTTTTAGTCTGTCTAAGGCTTTTCACTGGAGTATTCTGTATTTGGTGACATAAATTAAATTTAGCTGTTGGTCTTCTGTACTTACTCTGCTATTAACTCCTCATCTGCCTGTGTGGGTAAGAGTCTCCTGTGCCAGCATACCATCTCTCCCTGTATTGCACAGGCCACCGGTAGTGTGGCAAAACAATTGAGCAGATCTGAGAGGCTGGCAGGGGCACACTGCCAGGCATCTGTTGAGAATGGAGTAGGAGACATGGACAGTAGGAGATGGCAGGGAAAGGTGGAGTGGCCAAGGGAACGACACTGAAGAAGCTGCAGCATCTCCCCAGCTCCAAAAGCAGACCCCAGAGAGCCAGGAGCTGGCTTCTGAGAGGTGCTGAGCCTATTCTGGTGCCTCTCAGCAGGACCCTCATGGCAGCTGCTGCTCCATCTGCCCTGCTGGGAGAGGAGAGAGAGCCAAGCAAAGAGAGGGCAGAGCGGGGCGCTGACCCACCGAACTCCTCTGCTGCTCCCCCAACTCGTGCTTTAGTGTTCCCTCAACAAAACACTACTCTGCCCATCAGAAAACCCCACCTCTTCAGGAGCTGCTCTATAACTATTGTCACTTGAAATAAAATACCACTTTAAAAATTCTCCACAAAGTCTATGTTTTGTATTGAACTAAGCCCTTAAAAACAGGATTACATGTACACTATACTTTACCAAAATGCCCACTTGACTGTAACCTTGTTACGTCATAATGGCATTTCTTGGCATTAGGAAAATAACTCTCTATTAGAATGTTTACTGTTTGTTTTTCATCTGCTTCCACTTTCTTTTGTCTTTTCCATTTTCACTCATCTTTTGCTCAAAACTCTCCTATCTTACCTTTATTCAGACTGCATGTGCTTTCCTTCTTTTTATCTTTCCCACATTTCAGACAGCCATCCAGTATTACAGTGATGACTCATCCAGTTTTGAACCATGGGGAAGTTCACTGGATAGCATAAGCCCAGAAGTCAGGAATCTTTGTTGATTGGTTTGCATTTGTTTCTCCTCCCCCTCTCTACCAACCACTGCCTTTGCTAGTGACTTCCTTTCTGCGTCTTGGTGTCCCTGTCAGATGGCAATGAGAATATTTATTCATCTATATAAAATACATGGAGATTGTGGCACGGGGAAACGCTTCACAAGTGCCAACAATTTCTTTTTGTTTTCTTGCCCAGCTTTTTATACTTTCTCAATAATAACATTTATTTGACCTGTGGAGAAATGAAAGATCACATAAAAGGCAATTGATTCTGGTAGTGCTAGATTGAGCCCTGAGTTGTCTGTGTTCTCATCAGTGTGTTTTTGACCAGTATGCCTCTGTTCCCTTGGAAATGACGCCTGAAATTTTAACATCTGAGTGAGGCATCCTTATCTCAATAGGTTGATTTTTACTCTTAATACAAGTAACCCTTTTCCTAGTATAATGTCATAAGCATTCTGACTAAATTTGAAGTTGGTGATCATTTGTTACTGCCTGATAGCAATGTATTTTCTGGGCAAATAAATTCTTTCTTTCATTCCTTTCTCTGAGGAAGAATTGTATATGCTGTATAGGTTTTTGTTTGGGTGCTGAGGGGATGTTTTTTATTTAGACTTTATATGTTGCCATATGGCTACATAGGAGAAGGCAAGATTAGAAAAATGCTTCTTGAATTTTGAGCAGAAGGCATAAAATTTGCAATTGTTTTTAGTTCCTATGAAAGTTCATTTATAGCCTTGGACTGTGAAACCTCCATTACCAGTAAGTAAGTCTTACTTGTTACTAGAAAGGTCATTTGTGAAATCAGGTCACTGCCCACGAGGATAGCTTAGGGTTCCTGTGCCTATTAAAACCAGTCAGAAGCAGGAAGTAGAAATCTTATGCAAGTGGGTGCTAAAACCACCAAATCTTTCCTCAAAAATCAAGGGAGAAATTCCTGAAGATTTTATTAAAGCTTTATGTTCTGTTCTCCTCCTATGGGGTCTCAAGCCTAAAGCAATTGTGGTTTTCCTTCTGTTGGAAAAACTGGATGGGTGCTGTAGGTTTGCTCAGTTACTGCATTATGTCTCTGACATTCTGCTAGCCTTAAAGCTGTGTATTTCTCACACATGGAGTGCTGTGTTTTTAAATGAATGTTTATTTAAATATTCACTGGCATTCAGAGATTTCATAATTCTTACAGAGAAACTAAGTGTGATGCTTATTTTACGCTTGGAAATGTTAAGAGTTAGTAACAGTGTCACAGCCTACTGGTTTGTAAAGTCTCTTTGTTTTGCAGCTGTTGCATAGCAATGATTATAGCATGTATCTTTATAAAAGTGTATGGTTTGGATTGTAATTTTGAAGAATTGGATGACTGTAAAGTTTTGGTTTTCAGTTGTAAGGTAATTTAAAGTTATATTGGAAGTATCCACTGTAACACTTATGGCTTTTAAAGATTTTTTGTGTGTGTGTGTGGTTGTTTTAGCAAATATGCAAGCAAAGATGTGAAGTGTAGCCAATGAAGGAAAAGCAAGAGATTTAGGCTTTGTTTCTTTTTTTAATAAAAAGCAAATGAGATCTCTTTCTGTTAAACTCAACATGTCATTCCTCTGTTTTATTTGTTTGTTTGTTTTTTTTGTTTCAGGAATTTGAAGCCTTTCAAACATTTGTGGAAAATCGACTTCCGTTTGATATTGTTATTGATGGACTCAATGTTTCCCACATAAACCCCAGAAAGATGCAGTGTGAAAATGTAAGTGCTGGTTAAATATTCATTAAGAATTTTGTGTATGCTGATTGTAAAACAATGAATGCCTCATTGTTACTTACCCTCTTGAGAAACTGATCAAACATTTTTGTAGCACCAAGTTCAAAGAGTTATCTAGACTTCAGAAATTAAAAATTATCAAGGGGAAGATGGTTCTTCTTACATATTTGACTGTATTAGCCATAAAAAAATCATACCTAACTTTCTTCATATATGCAATGCTCATAGTTACAGCTAAGGTATTGATAATAACATTGTTAGGGAATACACTGTGTGAGTGTGAATGTTTTCATAGTAATAGGGATTTTGGGGAACAGAGTAAATCTACCATATAGAAAATTTAGTCTAATACAGTTATGCCCCATACTTAGTTCAAACCACATCCTGTACAAGTTTAAACTTTATTTCACTTCCTATTGCCTTAAGCATTTGAGTCCTGTTCTTACAAGGGCAGCTCAGACTGGCTTCAGTTCTTTCCACTTGGTGATTTGTAAAAGAATAATCCTGCTTTTTTACCAATACCTATTTTTGAGAATTCTTGGTACTCCGTTGTAGCATTTCACTAAGAAATGGCTTAAGGGTTTTTTTTGTCAAATATTTAGTTTAAATTAGGAGTAACAAAGTAGCTGCTCACATGTATTCCAAAGTCCGAATTTAGGTTTTCACGGTCTTGAAATTAAAACTAAGTTATAAATGAGCTTCATAATAAAGGAAGTGATTTGCTTCTAGTAATTACAAGAAATATGTTTTTGTTCTAAGAACTACTTTAAAACTATTCTTAAGAAGCAGGATATGGTTTCATATATGTACATAAAAGCAGCTGAGCTAGGAAGGTTAGATAAGCTTGCTGAAAGATGTTTGTTTGACGAGCGGCAGTGAAGTTTCATGAGACACTGGCTCATGAAGAGGGTACTTTCCTTACTATGAAAACAGAAAAGGAAGTTTACAAGTTGTTTGGATGGGATCAGGCAGGAAGTGTTGATTATTTGAGAAGAATCCCAGACAGCATGTAGCGGCAGTGTTTTAAGATCTAGAAAGACAGTTCTATGCTGCCAAAGAGAGGAAGAGAAACTATGTCGTTCCTCAGTGCCTGTCCCAGTGTGGGAACTCTGAACAGGATCCTGAATGCTCTGTAAAAGCTGGAGGCAATGGAGCAAAGAGCCAGCCTGGTTCTGACAGATAATTACTGCTGATTTCTGATCAGAAATGTTACTAGGAGGTATTAGCATGCTGAGCAGCATAAACTGCCTTTGAGTTCCTCCTTAGCTTCTGCTGTATTGGAAGGACTTCGGGATCCATGATGTCAGGGAGCTCCAGAAGGACCATACGGAGGCATCAACTTTCCATTTAGGTTGTTCCATATAGATACAGATCAGATCTGTCTTGAATCCCAGGTATTTACAGATTAGGAGGATTTTTAGGAAGATCTGCCTTTCCTTCCTGCACAACAGAACAGTAACTTGGGCTGACCCCATCTTACCTCCAGAAGATGATTCTCTTGGCTAAAACTTACTTGTTCTACAAGCTATGTTGCTGCTAATTATTATTGCATTTTGTCATGCACAAAAAAATGTTAATCATTGGAGCTTCCGCCAGCTAGTCTTTTGCTGCTTCTGTTATCTGGATCCTGTTTTTGAGAGTGTGGAGTCATTACATGAGATAGGATGGACATGCCCATTACTCCTGCTTTATACCTGTAGATACTCAGTGGCTGGATAGTACCTTTTTTGGCATGGGAAGAGTGTAGTTGCACTCTAAGCAACAATATAGCTCCTTTGCTGCCCAAAAGAAATACTCTTCTAGACAAATGTATTGAGCCTCTCTATTCATTAATATACTTTAAAGTTACTTTTTATGACAGATGTCTTTATACATGATTACAGTATTAAGTATTGAGTTTACATTTTTTTCCAACTGGAAACATTGTTTAAATACGAGATCATGCTAGACCCTAGCAAATCCTGCTTTATTTCTTCATGACTCTGAACTCCTGTGTTGTCACATGTCAGGAAAGGACTGTGTCTTTGTTCTTATTTCAGATACTTCTGACAAGAGCGTGTATTCTTGTTTTCTTACTTTTTTTTCAAGACTGCTAAAAACAGAAAGAGAAGAAAAAACCCAACTTGCAAAGCAGAGCAATCTTTTCTTCCAGATGAGGGAAGGGAAGGCCACAGGAATCTCTGCATGTGTTGCTTTCCTGGTTACTGGTGTTGCTGCCAAGTAGTCCCCCATCTGCAAAAGCTGACCTCTCTGAACGCTGTAGTCTGTCCTTTGAGGGCTGACTCTGCCACAAAACATCCTCTTTTGGAGGCAGCTATTCTCACGCCAGAGGCAGCTGAATGGAAAATGTAGAGGGGCAGCTCTGGGCCATTCACAACCTGCCTCATTAAACTCTTCAAGGTACAGAGGGAAACATAGTGCATAACTGAGAGGGTGGAGAGGAGAAATAAGTGCAAGAGAAGTTGGAGGCAGAGCACAAAGGATGGAAAAAGCTAAGAGTGAAGGCTGCTGAGGTCAAGCTAGCTGGCTAGGACAGCATGACGGGCCTATTTTGAAGAAGAGGGACATGCTGTGACTCTTTAGTGACCTCTTCTGTTCGACTTGAGAGGTAATAAAGGAGCAGTATTTCCAAGGACCTGTGTTAAAAGCTGCCCAACCCGCGTTTCACTTGTCAAAAAGCTAAATTATTTTAAGTCTCCAGGTGGGAGTCAGTGTGCTCTTTTCAAGGGTTCATTACTGCAGCTGTTAGACCTAGTCAGGATATTGTTTTATAAACTTTTCTGTTCCAGTGTATAGTTAGTACGCAGCATGTTACTAAGTGCAAATTGTTAGTTTTTTTGGACCATGTCCCGTAACTGATTTAGAGAGAAGAGCAAAACAAAGGGCATTGTTAAACACAGGAGAAGGCTTCAGATTTATGTGACAATAATATGGTAATTTAAATGCATTCTGGTCTTTATTTAAATTTAATGAAAAATACTGTTCCACTTTGTGATTTAGCTTTAAGAACTGTAACTGTTTTGCTGAAGACCAACTCTAGCTAACTCTTAGTCATATGATTAAAATAAGAAACATTGATAAAATATTCCTTTCTTTTTTCAAACATCCTAATATTTGTAATTCCATTTAGGCTTTCCTTAGGCATCTTGGGAAGGGGCTGGGTTGTGTGGACAAAGGCACGAGTACCTTGAGGGAAGAGAAGGAAAAAAAAGCAGAAGTTGGAGGAATGATTTTAACTCATTTAATTCCCAAAGTGTGTGGACATTCTGTAAAACTAGATATGTGACTTCCAGTAGCCCCAGGCAACTTCACAGCTAGCACTTACTTAGCAGATCATCATGAATATTATTGACTTGGCAGATTTACAGGAATATTCCATGGCAGTTTCTCTAGTATACAACACTGTCAGTTTGTAATTACAAACCCCTTTTATTCCAGGTTAGTTTTATACTGGGTCTGTTTCCTGGTACAGATCACCATGTGGCCGCATCAGTTACTGACAAAAAGAGGAGGTAGCACAACGCTGGGAACAAAGATTTTTGAGGGCTAGGGAATGGTGAGATCATCTGATTAGAAGGCACTGCACATACAGTGACTGTAAAACTGCAACACTGGACATTAGCCAGCACCTCTTCTCAACCCTTTGCTTCCTTACTGCAGTATTTTAAATGAGACGTCAAAATTGACTCCTAAATAAAAGGTGTTATAGAATAGAAATTATTTTTGCTGTATAATCCAGACAATAGAAACAAACTCCCATAAAGTCTAAAAACATTGTCTTGTCTTTTTCCAATTTTGTTGCATTATGCTGCTGTTTAAGACTGTACCTGATGCATATTTGCCTTGATGAGTCAGTCACTGTTTGTACTGCAAACATGGTAGTTTATAAACTGAGATATCCTTGCGGTTTAACTAAGCAAAGTTGATTCAGGCTGTATCGTGACGTTGAGTTAATCCTTTCCTCCAGATGTATCTAATTACATAAATCCTTAGCCAGCACAATGACATTTGGTACTCCCTGTCCTCTGCTATCGTAACTCCCTGTAGTGCCTCCACCTTTCACCTTGTAAAGGTCAAGAGAGGGAATTTCCACACACTAATTGTCTGGTTCTCTTATTAAACACAAACTGTTACATAATTCTTAAATGTATTTTTCCCTGTTTATGACAATTTTCTGTAGAAGTATTCCTTGGAAGTGAGGGGGAATCCAAGTGCAAGCAGGATATCTGGGCTCTGGAGCATCTCGCTTTGCTTGCGGGAGAGGAGTGAAGGGACTACGATGAGCTGTGCTCCAGCTGCCCCTAGACTGTGAAGGGCAGGGGTGGGGGGGGTGGTGAGAGAGGGGTGAGGGAGCTTCACCAGCAAGCACAATTTAAGGAGTACTTTGCTATTTTTAATTTACATTGAGATTGCTATATGGTAAATGAGGTATGCAGCCAGCATCTTTTTTAGCTGTACCCAGCTGGTGTTAGACATAACTGAATATATATTTCAAATGTGTGTTGGATCAAAGCTAACTCACAATTCCCTTCTTCAAACAGTTTGGCAGTTGGGGTCAGCTCTGCCCTAACATTACCCTCTCTAATCTCTGTATTAAACTCAGGCATCTAAAAGATTGGTAAAATAGTTCCAGATTGAGTTCCTTAAGGCTGACAACACACAAAGGAATAGTTTTTGCTCTTGGCGGATAGTTCAAAGTGACTGCTCCCAAACTTAATCAGCATGTCTATAAATAGGCTACATAAGTTCATATAATTCCCATGTAAATTGCAGTAGGCCTGTGCAACAGCTGACAAAGCCAGATCCTTGCTGTTCCCCTTCCATCCCATCCCAGTGTGGTGGCGCAGCTGGCATGCCACCCCTACCACACCTCCCGCCTGCAGCAGCAGTCAGCTCCTGCCAGCAAAGCCACCAGACCTGCTCTCCTGCACCTCACAGGCTGCCACAAAAAGCCAGGCTCTGATGGCTGTAGTTGGGGGTGCTCTGTGACAGGCAGAGGGGACAGGACATGCCTTGCAGCTATTTCTTGTCTTCCTGGGGAAAAGAAGCAGACTTGTTGAGTGGAGGCTTCTCTCTGAATTGAAGAAGAGTTCTTTGACTAAATGAATGGTGTGGTCACAAGTAGCATAGTAATCATGTGTGAACAGGTTATTGCATTTTGGTTTTCCGTATGTTCAATATTTTTAAATTAATATTTATCAAGGGGATTCAAAGTTGAAAACTAACATTCTAGGTTTAGTTATTCTAGTGGTTCTGTAGTAGTTATTCCTGAACTCCCTGCCTACTTCAGCAGTATGGGAAAGAGTGGGTGGAGAGAGGTTGCAGCCTTGAAGGAAAAGCTGGGAGTGAGAAAAAAGTTTCAAGATAGGGGAGAAAACCAGGATGTAGCATACTAGTCTACAGAAAAATGGTGAATGGTCTTGTTACATTTTTAAAAAAAGCCCAACTGTGGCCACAGAATTGAAGAAGCCTGACGAATTGTGCTTTGTAAATTCAGCTCAGAACCATTGTTTTGGCATGCACTTTATTCACATTTTCAAGGCTTGTTTTCCAAGTATAAAGACAAAACTTCAAATGAAGTTAAAGTTAAAAAAGTGGGGGAAAAAAAAAAAACAAACCAGGGCACCTATGACCATCATTCTCTTGGGTTAGTAACCCAAATTAATTTTGAAGCATATTATCTTGAGGCCACAAAACACACAAAGAAATTAACACTTGTGCATACATGTATAGTTGACAAATACATATACTAATATGCTGAGGTTTTCATGTGGTAATTTTTTCCAGTCTTCAAGACTGTCTTAACTGTGCAACATGCATATGAGAGATCAACTGCACAATTAGTGAGACAGTGATACTTGATACAAAGTATGAGCTCTACTGATGAACTGTCCTGCAAAACAGTTATTAAAAAATTTGACCAAAAAAAAGTCATGCACGGAAAAGAATTTTTTTTCTTCTTTGACTCATTTGGCAGCATCTGTGATTTGTTCAAGTACTTTACCATCTGTAAATGAAGCAAGAATTAAGTAGATCCATGAGTCATTCTCTGTTCAGAATCAATACATCCAACAGAGGTCTTATTTGTCATACTGTGACAGTTCGTCAATTCTTCCTCCCACCAACTTTTGTCTTGCCACTCAACAAAGCAGTCAGAGATGTGTTTGTTCATTTGCTCCCAGCCTTTTAATCTTTTTTTTCTTTTTTTTTCCCTGTCTTCTAATGCTAGTCCAAGTTTGCATTTACACGATAACAAAACATTTGCCCTATTGCTCAAGATTGGAGAGATTTCTGTCTTTGCAACATGTGTTTCATTCTTTAGACCTGTATTTTCATTTCCTTTAAGTATTGCACAAATCATAAAGATGAAGATTTTTGGTGTTTTCACTGAAAATCACCTTCAGCCTCTGTGTAACGTGATCTTAGAAGAGAAAGGATCTCAAGCACTAAGGGGTGCCCTTGAAACTTCACTTATTTTTAGTGTTAGAGATGTGTGACTGGAACATTCAGCATTGCATTCACCTCTCATCAGTTCATTTCTGGGGTTCCTTGAATATCTCAGCAGGTGGACTGAGTCAAGTTCTTCTCTGAAGCCACATATAAAAGATTGATACTGATATGCTGAAATCTTCCCCCTCCCTTCCTATATGGGGGCCATCTCAAAACAGAATAGATCAAGCACAAAAATTTTGGTCACCAGATCCAGAAAAGCAAGGCTGTTAAGCTTTTCAGAAGAGGTGAAGGAGACTAGACTCATTTGCCTGGGAAACCTAGGGGAAAGGCCTGGCCTGCAAGTCTTCCTTCTCTCCTCACAGTTCTTCTGAAACCTGACAGTTTACATTTGTGGTTAAAAGAGAAATAAAAGGGCATTTAAGACATTCAACTTTGTATACCAATACACATTAAGTGAAGGTGTATTGGACATCAGTGTGTCAGAGGTTCTAGAAGTACTCCTGCAAGTGGTCGGCATGTACACTTCCACCGAGGAAACGATGTGTTGACTACATACCTTGAGTCACCAAGTTTGACTCTTCCCGTAGGGGTGTGCTCCAACACCCTTTACTGCTGGGAGGGGAGAGTAGAAGGTAGATAGGTCTTCTTAAGAAAGGAAATACAAAGTCAGGCTGGCTACCTGTGAATGCAGGGGAACTTTCTCAAAACTTTTAACTTCCCAGCGTTGTGAAATGGGGGGCAAGCTGGCAGGATTCCCTGACTAAATGCCTCAACAGTCCACTCTAAGAACCTATTTTTCCTTTCAGAGGTTTCCAATCTGATTTTGCATTTCCTGGTGAATAGCAGCAGAAACTGACCAGGTTAAAAAATCTATTGGGCATTTTGAAAACTTCTCCGTGTTGTTTTCTCCCGAAGTCAGGTACTTCCTAGTGTTGCCTCCCCTTACTATTTGCAACCTCTGTTGCTGGCTATAAAACTCAATAAAAACCTAGTGACTAAATTAACGATCTCTATCAGTTTCTGTCTGGTATTTATAATTTCTACCTTTGTATTTGGCAATAACAGCAAATCAAAAATTAAGGTAAGTACAGGAGTACCCAAGCACTCCTTTTTTTATGAGGGGAATTGCATCATATCTTTCGTAACAAGAATTCTTCTAATCACTAGGAATATGAACTTGAAATTCAGCAGAGCAGAATGAATGTGCCTTAATGATTCATATCCCAGTGAACTTGGTAACTGTAGCAACAGGTTATTTGTTGTACGTTGTAGGGAAGTCCTGCTAAAATCTGAGTGATGAAGTCAAATGAAGGTGTCTTCTGAACTGGATGATTCTCAGTCTTACTGTTTTCACTTCTCCCTTAGAAACCACAAGATGAGTTTTCTTTGGGCAGCCCAACTGATTCACCTAATCATGGAATTGTTATCAGTGTGGCAATAAGAGGTGTGATGGGCCTCCAAATCAGAAACTTGGCCTTCAGGAAACTGAACTGCTTCTTTAGAAGTGACTCTTGTATGGGAAGTCTCCATAATAGTGAGAGACTGTAGTACCAATAATACAGGAAGCAGGCCAGAAAATGTGAAGGTTGGGTTACTATAGGCCAATTCTGTGTAAGAATAAATATTTCACTTAAGCCTGAGAAATGCTGGGGTTTAGTGTCATCTTAAAGGTAGTGTAGGTAAAATCCTCAGAACGACGACTGCATTAATTCATGTACATCTGGATTTATTTATATACTTTGAAAAGCAATCAATTTTTGGTTCACACTTGGCTTTTACATCTGATATGCTATTTTTAGTAAAAGTAGGAACGAAAACGTATTTGGAAGCTGTGTTACCTGAAGGAGAAAAGGTACAATGAAACAAAAGTCTAAAGTGCATTTGGATTTATTTATGAAGTTATGAAAGCCTCATTTTTTTGAACAGTAAATTATTCCCAGGGATTTCAGTATATTGACATATTGATTAATGATCCAACAATCCATTAAATGGCATTTGTTGTTTTTTTCTCTAGTTGCATTCTACTTGTAGAGCAAGAGTGGAAGAAACATTTACATATAGGTAATTAAATATATTTAAATTGAGGTTATAAAATTATTACAACCTGCAGCAAAGTTTAAAACCAAAGTTGAAGTAATTTTATTTTTTTTAAACTTAGACTCACAGAAAGTCAAGTACAATTGTCCACAACTTTTAACCTAAATCTCTTCATAAACTGATTGTTTCATGTTGTTTGGAACATGGAAATAGGAACTCCTCTTTGAATCTAGGAAACCAGTTTCACCAGGATTAAAAATTCCATACTGGGAACATGATCATGCTGACAGTATGCTTGCTTAAAACCAATTCACAAGAATTCCTATTTCAAACTGAACTTCCAAAAAATTGCAAGAACTCTTAATTCCTATCCAAAATACTGTTGCCCATTACAGGTGACCTTTTGCATCAAACACTTACTAAGAAAACCTCACCTTTTTCCAGTATTGATTTTGTACATCAGATGCAGAGGTGACAGGCAAGAGGCTATCCCTATTCTATCTTTTACTTATTTTATTTAAGGGTATGTTTGTGCAGTTCCTCCAAACAAGGGAGGGGGAAGGAGGCAGGGCAAAAAAAAGTAAAAATAAAATAGTCTCTGGCCTCTGCTGCTTGTGCTGAGAAATGGTGAATAGTCCCCATTTGCACTTTCCAGCTAACTTGCCATTTTACAGACCTTCTCAAATAACTAGCATAAATTCTTTTTACAAATTATCTGGAATAAAAAATAGCATACAATTGTGCAAGACAGGTATCACGCAGATTTTTGTTTCTTTTTCATTTTTAACTGTGTTCCTTTCTTGGTGTAGGGTCTTTGTTCTACCTGGGTGTGTATGATGACAATCAGGGCTACTATTGGGCTAAAGAGTAAGCCCCTCAAATTGGACTTGGGAGACCAGCATTTTGTTGTGTAATGGTTGATCTCCTGTTTGACTGTGAGCAACTCGGTTTGAAGCATCCTGCTCTTGCAGGTTACCTGTGGTTAATATAACAAGCCAAAGTTTCCTGTGGATTTTTCGCTGTTTTTAAAAATACATTCTTATTTTTCATAGAACGAAAATTCCTAATAAGCTTTTTTTTTCCTTACTTAAGTGTAAGAGATAGGATGAATATAAGATTTTAAATAAAACTGAAAATTAATTGCACCTCAGAAAGGTTTGGGAGTTTGTGTGTGCCACTGCAGCAATCCATTGCCGTCTCCCATGGATGACGGATGAGTGGTGTGCCTCTGCTGTGGTTAAATTATGACATAGCAACAGAGATGGCAGGAGCAGGGAACAGTGATTCGGCATCATCTGTCTTAACTCCCCACCACCAATGCAATCAAAACATGGTCGGGAATAGTGCAAGTTTTGAAATGCCTAGAAGCCTTGCAAGCATGTCTATTCTATAAATGGTCATAATCAGACCTGATCTATCCATACGAAATGTAATTAAGCTATTATTGTACATGCTGGGACTTGTAAATTATTTTGTTGCTTGGTATCATGTGAGGAACAGGAGTGATGTAGTAAGAATACCAGTACCAAGAACATAGTAATAAAGCTATGGCTACCTTTGCTGTTGCTGTTCTTCAAATTTCCAGGAGAAAAAGCCAACCCACAGGCTGATTTCTAGCACAGGCAATGCCAATCTACATGGGTTCTTCCTCTGTCATATAGAATGAACTCTAGGAAATACAGGGATTTTGGGACTGCTTCTAGGTGAAAAGTTGTAGCAACGTGACCCAAGCTGAAATAAACTGCAGAGGAGATCTTGAGTTGCAGGATCTCCTGAAAATTAGCTTCATATGAACGTCATGCTAGTGTAGCAGGTCAATCAATGGCTTACTGCTGCAGAGGTCAATCTTGTGTATAAGGTCATCCCTATCTCTCTGTGTAAAGCAAGAGAACTTTCCTTGGTACTTGCAGAAACTCTCTGAACACTTTTCCTTATTTGCTTCTTAACCTGATATCCTCTGTTGCTTACATGATTTTATAACTTTTTAGATCTTCTGGCTTGTATTTTTCTAAATGATAGAGAATGAACTCAAATGAACTGAATGAACTGTATATATGTATTTACTTATTAGCAGCCACGGTGCTAACTTATACAATAGGAATCTTCACTCTCCATCCTCCAAGAAAGATGCCTACCTCAAGATCTTAAAAATTAGTCATTGAAAAACATTAGATGAAGATATAACCTTATAAAGCATCATTTATGTTAGTTCTCCTTTTTCTGTGCATCTCCATCAAAGAAACGTTCATATTCTTTATTCTAAATATTATTTCCTAAATATGGTCCCAAAAAATTACATTTTAAATCCCTTCGAATGCTTAATATCTGGCATTGTACTTACTGCCCTGTCTCATTTTTAGGAAACCTTCCTCTTCTTGAGAAATTCTCTGTTTCGAATCATTTACATATTTCACACTGATCTTTACAAGTATCTACTGTTTTTTCCTTTCCACCCAGAGATACTAGCTTGTGATGCTGTTTCTTCCTGATTTATTATTCACCAGTCAGTTCTTAATGACCCAAATAGTTCTTTTCACAGTTCTAGCTGGAAACATGCGTTGAAGTTACAATGAGTCACAAGCCAAAAAGGTTGTCAAAATTATGTAAACATAATATACTCTATTTTCCAACCAATTTTATAAAGTACTGACACTTCTAATTTTTCCAAATAATTTCTACCATTTCCAGCTGCTGCATCTTCCTATCCTTGCACAGTTTCCTGTATTGACTGTTAAAACTGCACTTGTGCGTCTGTCATACTGACGATACCAACTTACCTTTTATGTAAATCAGGAAAAATTAGTGATGCTTGTGTCTGTCCTTGTGTCAGGCATTCATCCATTTACATGCTTACTTCTGTGATCGCCAAAAAGGAAACAGTGAGGTTTTGAATCTTATTTTGAATATTTTTGAGATTAAAAAGCCATTTCAGTTCCACTGGTTCTGTGGAGTCGTTCCTGACTTACATGGTATACCAGTGTGGGAAGATCAGCCTCGCTGACATTTTCTCTCCTTGTTTATTTCCTAATTGTGTGGTATTTGGGTAAACTAGGTAGTGCTTACACTATACATGGGGGAAAAAAAAAAAGTACAAGTATGATGCAGGTGCTTGTTAGAGCTGTGGTTCATTGGAATTTAAGCTTCTACATTCAGTGCAAGTTTGAGGCAAGTACAGTGGAAGATAGGTATTCCTTGAATACTACCTATACTACTACCTGATTGATTGATTGATTGATAGGAATTTTCTTCCACCACAGCCCTAAGTTGTCACACCTTTGAGTAAATAAAATGAAGTAGTAGTAAGAGGGTAGCAAGCAGGTAGCTGTAGAGCAGAACCAGTCAGTCTTAATGATGTTGATTTACCCTGCTCCTTATTAGGAGCAGTTATCCCGAGCTTGCCTAATGTTGATGTTGCTATGCTGCTTTCAGCATCTGAAGTAATTTACATGATATCCCTGTAAAACATTGCACAGTACTGTTTAAATACATTTATGTATGATGGCCCTAAGTCTCAATAGTTAAAGGAAGTGGCTTAAATAAAAGAACTGGAGGCTTTTGACATTTTCACTTCTCATTGATATGCATGCATCTTCATATTTTCATGCCTTGCAGAGTAAAAAGCTCTAACTTTCCATTGAATGGGCATCCCCAAATGGGCTTTCAGAAATACAAATGCTATAGGTTAGGGATTTCTTTTTTCTCATCCCACTCACTTTCATTTCCACAAGCCCATTCACTCTGCCAGCCTAGCTAACGTAACAAGTAATATGACATAGAGTTTTAACCCGTAGCTATCTGATAAATTTGGTAAACATAATACTTATGAAACTATAGTGCGCTCTTACACTTGAGCACTGTTGTTTGGTCCTCGGTGCTCCAGGAGTTTAGGTGGGTATCCACATCCTTTCCATGGAAATGGACAAAGGAGAGAAGGATGCAACAGAATTCCTCAAATGTGCTGGCTGGTGTAGTCATATGCAAATACCTGGAAACAGTAACACTGAGTCCCCAAACCAAAATTTGCTTAAAAAAGATAGATCCTTTTATGAAATAGAGGGTGGGTGGTTCTTACACACCTTCTGTTGTCCGAGCCGTTCTGGTGGTGTATTTTCATATTCTCAAGCTTATTTCTCTTGACTACAGGCACAAAAAATGACTAAGTAGACAAAGATTTTCATATTACCAGTTGTTCCCAGGAGGTGGAGCTTTTAGACAAATGCCAAGTATCATCCATAATTCATTTGTAGGAGCTGACAATATTATCTGTTTGTCAAATTGCTGTATCTTATCTCCTGAGTTAAAGAAAAACACTTCAGATAAAACAGTGGCCTGCCCAGTCTCCAGCTATTGAGTATTGCAGACTGTTATTGATAAACTTATATTAAAAGCATTGAAGTAAATTAGATCTTGTGGATTGCAGCTATTGTGGGGGGGCTTTCAGACCTTCACTGCCTAAGATCTCCAGGCATAGATATTGCCTGCAGTGTTACTAGTAGTAAAAAGGCATGAGTCTGCAGTGATGTACAATCAAAGTTAATGACTGTGTTAAGAAAAATAATGCTGACCTATAGTTTACATTCCCTTGTGATACACTCTGCATCAGATTTTTGCTTTTTTTGCAGAAACAGTATGTTACTTATCAGGGTGTGCAGCCTTGATCCAAATGAGATGGCTGAACCTCTGCCTCATGGGACTGGCAGTGCAAAGTGTACTAGTGTATATGAAAGTCCCCTAAGTTTTCTCCAGCCTGGTAAATATGAGTTACGCTCTTACCAGTATTAAACAGATTACTTCCTTGAGTAGTGTTTGTTAATGTGTTTATTTGTGTTAAGAACTGCAAAATTGTTCTTATTGGAACAATCATTTTTGAAGGTAACCTCTTTATCTCTGATTAGTCATCTGTAACAGGCAACTGGAAAATAGTACTAATGAGAAACAAAAGAAAACAGGTGTGAAAATTGTGTTATAAATGTTTGCTGTACGTTGTAGTCTAATTCTTTTCTTCAACTGCAAGCAGTCAAGTTACTGATGGGTTTCCTTTGTTATCATTTCATTCTACCTGGATGATAAGCCTGTTGACCTGTGAGCACAGAAATAGTCTTTATTTTAAAGTTTGTGTGGAACTATCAAGTTCATTAAAACATAGGATGTTGCTGCAGAAGCATGGGTTTAATGTGCCTTGAACAGCATCATGCCTGTGCCTTCTGTAACAGTGATCTCCCCAGCTGCTCTACTACCTTTCCTCAAAGAATAAAAGTACCATCTGGGACTTTTTGAACCACAGACTGGAGAGGGGGAAAACACTTAACATCAGACTAGGTCAGTGACGCTGTGTAGACATCTGCATAAGACAGTGGTGAAAGCTAAAGTATTGGTATCTTCTAAACTGTCAGTTTCAGTCTTACAAAGCCAATTTCAGTCCTACACCAAGTTATTTCCTATCTATGGAAAGGATCAGCCAAGCTTGTGTTTTCATTTTCATAACACCCTATCACCACTGCCACCACCACCCCCCAGAGATCCTGCTCACATTTTGGATTTTCAGTACTTAAATATAACTTCTGACCCACACTGTGGAAATCTTAAGACTGGCACAGCTGCATTTAGTTCACGAATGTTCTTTTCTGATAGCTAGCTTTTTACATTTCTTTCTAAAATGAGAAATAATAAGAGAAACTCTCTTATGGCCTTAAGTCGTTGTATACAGCTGCTACAATAATAGTAGAAATGTGAGAGTACCTATGTAATGGCAAAGACTGGGTTTACAGTGAAAGATGGCAGACGCCTGAAGTTGTGACTTCAGCTGGGACAATTACTCCATTTACAGTCAGTGGCTCTGATAGGTAAAGTTTCACTTCTGAAGCCTATACAAAAATAAGTAAAACCTCATACCTTTTCGTTTTTATGTAAACTGCTTCCTCAGGAAAATAAAGGTGATGCATATGTAGTACTTGGTGCAATGAAGCAATGTATAGTGATCAGTAAGAAAAACACTGTTGAAGAAACAGCAGTGCAGGCAGAAAGAATTCAAGGATGAGAACAAACGATAGTATTGATATGTGGAAATGCACAGGTAACACCTCATGTCCTTTCAGCTTTTATGTGTTTGTTTTCCTCCTCTTGTATAATCATGGATAGACAGAATCACGTAGCTCATCTCCTTGGTGTGGAGGGTTGATACTGATAACTCTTTTTAATACTTTGCAAATCTCTAGGTTTTGGTACAAAACAGTGCTCAGGAGAGGTCTGGATAAAAAAAAAAAATTCATGCAAGATGCCCCGTATGTATTGTCAAGATCTTGGTATTTATTTGTTGCAAGAAAGAATACGAGTAAGAGGAGAGATAAAAGTATGCAATGGTATCAGCTACATATTAAAAATATCTCGGAGATCTGAAAAAGAGAAATATCTTTGCCCTTTTACATGACTCAAGAAAGGAGGACATTCAGAAAATTCAGATTCATGAAAGGAAACATTTTACTGTCAGTCCACAATTAAAATACAAAACTTAAAGCTGCTAGAACTGGGCTATAGTTAAGTGTGAATTGAACATTTCTTAGTTGCTGCCTTATCAAAATGCTGCTTTGGATTTCAGATTCACCCTTTCTCTTCCATCTTTATGCCTACTTCATAATTGCTGAGCCAACATCAAAGAGTCTGCTTGGATGTTTAAACCAACATTACATTGTTTGTAAGTAATTCGGAAAGAAAATGGTATTGTAGCTGGTTAACAAAACTTTTGGATTGAAAAACTTGACTGGCACTGCAGTGACTTACAAAATTCAACTTCCAAAAATGCCGTTATGCAACTGAAGAATGTTTGTTTGTCCACATATTTCTTGGATTGTTTGTTGTAAGAGTCAGAAAAAAATCGCCTGTTTTTCTCTTTTACAATTTATACTGTAAAATTCAGCAATACCCCAACTGTCCATCTCTTCTTTAGCCATCATTTCCAGAGTTCTTGGCATTGTTCATTTAATAACATGCTATGCTAACTATTGTCACTACCCATTTTTCTTTCTTTTATTCATGGTTGACCTTTATTCATCTAAAGATCATGATGATGAAAATATTACCATTCAAAAGGAGTGACATTCAAAAAGTGTGAGCAAGAATGGTCACACTAAAAGGTTTGGCAGGAGTAAGGTCTGACAAAGTGGCTGAGATCTTTTAAAAGTGACAATCCATTCTGAAAAGCCAGATTCCAAAAAGCTAGTGTCTCCTCCACCTGATGATCCCACTCCTGCCTCCCCATCCTTCATGTCATACACACAATTTAAATTCTGTATTTAAGTTGTGTATATATTTGGTCTCTGCATGCATCCCGCCTTGATTCTGTTAATTCTCCTAGGAAATACTGCTTCACTATCCATCAAATCACTACTTGTCATGCCTTTGGGAATAAGATAGCGCAGGATATGGCTGTAATTAGATTATATATTAGAAGATATCTATTTCAAAACCTCTTTTTCTTACATGCCTCTCTGTTGCGAGGGATAGGGACCTATCCATATCTGCATAGGAGAAATTCAGAACAGTCTTTCCAAACCTAAAGTTAATTTACACAGGTTTGGTTTGTATTGTGCTGTTCTCTGAGCTGGTCAGTAGAATAAAAAGCAGGTGTGGCTCTTCAAGCTTATTTGAAATTGGAAATTTTACCTACAGTTTATAATATAGAAGAATATAATGTCAGACCCTATTTACAAACGTATTACTTCTACATTCATAACTATTTCAGAGATTATCTTGAGCAGGTTGCACCTTCAGTTGAAATCAAATAGAGCTATAATTAAAGATGTCTCCGTTACTGATATAATAGCCAGGGTACCATGAATACAGAAAAATATAAATTATGCTATTGCTTCAGTACCTGACCTGAATCTGTTTACGGTTACTCTGCTTTACTCTCCCCACTACCCAGGATTCAAGAGGGCTCATTTGCTTGGACGCAGTCCGTGGTGTATCCTTGTAGTCAGTTTTGACCTGGAAGTAATGTGTCTGCATTCATTCAGTGCTGCACTTTAGCCAAGTCCTCCATTCAGCGGGAACACTGGACTGTGCAGGGGCACTAGGTGACTTAGTACACAGTCAGTTTGGACCTGGCTGCAAAAGCATCCTCAGGATGCCTCTGAATACATTCTTATTGTTCAAGCAGCAGAGCTATATTTAGGCATCACCTCATTGAGCAAACTGAGGTTACTGTACCATCCTCAATCTGTATTAAATCAACTCAGGTATCTTTGCTTCTGTGGTTTAGTTTTCCTGCTCAATCAATAATCTGCCTTTGATTAATAGAGTTGACTGTGAAGTCAAGAGCAGAAGCTGGCGTCTAAAAATGAACGGCAATTTTTATTGAATTGTGATAGGGAGTTAAGACATATCTCTAGTGAATGCATTGAGAGAGGGTAAGTCAATTCTAGGTGTGGAGTCAATGTAGACAGGTTAAAACATGATAAACATTGTGTGATTGCTGTCGTTGATGTGTGAAGTGCTGTCACTGGTAAAGTTTTGCACGGTGATGTGTGTGTTGCATCAATTTAAATAGTCCTACTGTAACAGAGGATACAAATACTCCCAAAAATACTATTTCTGCAGTATTGCAGAGTTCCCCAATGTCGTAAGGGATAATTCCCAAGAGTTAGCTGTTGACTGTCTCAAAAGCATAAAGTAAACCAGGCTGATTAAGCTTAGTGACTGTTACTTACTCATCCATTACTGCTTTCCCTTCCATGTAGCTTCCCCCTTGCTAGTCACGAGCAGATAATTTGTAGGGGATCAAGAAATGTGTATTCTGCCCCTGCATCTGAGTAAAGACGACTTTGAGACTAGTGTACACTGTATCATCAGTAATAATGCAGAGAATATAAGAAGCAGCTTCCATTGTGTTTGGTGCTGTGATAATGGTATTGAATCTGCTTTGGTGAAATTTCCAGGCTCAGTGAGAAAGTCCAGCCTTTCTGGCAAGCAGCACCCTTGCCTTCCCTGGGTAACTGGCTGTGCCGTGGGAAAAAATTCCAGCTTCCTGTCGTGTCTCTCTCTCCTGTGTGTGATACTAAGGCACACAAGTTCTTTGAGCTTCTTTGTCTACAATATGTAAAAAGGGAACTAAAAATGATGAAACTGTAAGTGAAATAAATGTGGTGATGGTGGGAACTGATTATTTGCTAACCTTTGGAGAGAATGCTCATGCTCAGCCCCACCTGACAGTGTACTTAATGGCAGCCCTGTACCGGTGGTCAGCATTGAGGTTTTCTCTGCGCTTTCACAACTACAGTGTTGGGTGGGAGGCAGCACTAGCAACAGGTGAAAATAATAATAATAGAGGAGTTTGTTGCTGTTATTAGCAGATAATCTGATTGTAGGTGTGTTTTGCTTTTAAATGGCAGCTAGGGAAACAAAATGTTTAGAAAATCACAAACATGATTTATTAGTAACAAATCTGATTTAAACTTTTTTGGGGTGATTACTTCTTCATGCTATACCTGTATACAGGTGAGCCACTTTTGCTGAATCACTGAATGGTGTGCTTCCCAGCAGCTGTCTTTAGGGGTTTACCGTCTGACAAGTGGGAAACCACCAGTAGAGTCCAAGGAGAAAGGCTGTCCTATAGCATGCTAACCTTTGAAACTGGGACATGTGGCACAGCGTGATTTAGTGATCAGAATGGATGACTGGGGGTGAAGCCTTAGGAAATCTGTATCATGCTCTGCTCATAGTTCCTTGTATGAGGTAGAGTAATTAATCTGTCTTCCTTATGCTCCATTATTCACTTGTGTAAAATGGAGGTGTAATTATGCATTAACTTCATAAGGCTGTTGTGAAATTTAAAGAATTAGGATTAATCTTGTAGTGTGACAAGGATTCCCTGCTCTCCCAGCTTAACTCCAATGTTTGATCCCCATTAAATTGTGCAGAATTGTGAATGTGAGTCAGTGCAAAAATATTTCCAGCACTTTGTGTAGAAAAGTTCTCTTCTGATGGGAAACTGTTAATATTTATTCTTACCTGAAAAGTGGTTCTTTTAAGGTAGAACACTGATTTTTAAAATGTAAAACTACCAGTTACAGCATTTTCAATTGCTTTATTTCATATTTGCAAAGCTCAGGCTTTTTACATAAGAGGAGTTCAACATGATCCTGTGGAGCATGCGTTCTCTGTCCTACTGCTCTGCCTCCCCACCTCTTTTCACTCCGGCTTCTCTGATCCAGAAGTTCCTGCCCTGGTGTGTGAGCACAGTTGTGATTGTGCCATGATCTGCTTGACAAAACAGCCCAACAAATAGATTATATTGGCACAACAGGAAATAAAAAAAAAGGTGCTCTATGATATGAGGGCAGGAGCTTGGTGGAGGGGAAATTCCATAAAATGGCATTGCTGCAGAAATAAAAAAGAACTCGTTTACGTGTGGGGAAGTAGCTCATATCTCTGGGACTGTCCCAAGGAAAGATAAATGTGTACGCCTAGCCTAAGCATTGTACAAGTGTGCTAGTTTTTCACTGATTCACTGATTATAGTGCAGAAATCAGTTAGAACATGCACACTAGATACAGACATCCATTTAATTATGGATTATTTTTAGTAATAAAAAAAATCATAGAAGAAGAATGACACTAGGAGATACTTGGTACGTTTGTGAACAGCTGGTCTTAACTCTTCCATTGATCTGTGTGTAGTTTCATACTTCTTTGTCGCAGTACCCTGGCTCCATCAGAGTTGTTTGCTACAGTGCTGTGAACACAAAATTGTTTGCGTGGTAAGTAAAATGTTAAGGTTTAGGAGAAGCTTGAGAAAGATCTAATTCAGAAAAGACGGGACAGCACTGGAATAATTTAAATGTAACTGATAAATGATGAAAGGGATTGCAGGCAGAAAGTATTCAGTAGGTGCTAATGAGCATGAGTTTCTTGGAGAAGGGTCTAGTGATCTTCACAAACAGTTGATCAGAATGTCTGTGCAGTTCAGAAAGAAACATGGGTCCTGATGTGCCCTGTCAGAGGAAAAGAAAGTAAGACTGAATGCAATGATAGTTATCTATATGATCCAGTAGTGCTTCTCATACCTTGTTGTGTGGCCATTGATTTGTGCAGAACAGCAGTGATTCACAATTTCTTGCTTCTCTGCCTCAGCCACATCTTACCATGTGAATTGAAGCAGCCAATCTAACCATGCTTATTTTCCCTTCTGTGCAAAGTGATATCTTATAATTACTGTTTTCAAAGAAAATGTGTTTTTATATGCTCTGCTGTCCAAATTTGAGATACTAATATTCATAAAAGGTCTTTCTTTCACTGATTTTGTAATCCTCTTTTTCAAGAACATGAATAGCATAGGGAATGTGTGTGTGGTATATTTTTAAATGCCTTTTGAACAGATCCAACTGAGCTTCTGATGTTTACTGCCTAAATAATATGGGAACATTCAAAGAGTGCATCTACATAGAGCTTATTGCATATGGCATATTTGCATTGTGTAGTGGCAGATAATAATTTTTAGGTAACTATTGGAAATACTAGATGAATAAAATACTCATGTCTTTTTAAGGGAGAGATCACTGCTGCTGGTTTTTTGTTAACAGTGTTACGTTCAGTTTCCTCTATGACTAAAACAAGTGTTACTGCGTGTCTCACGTCTTCCTTTCTTGAGAAGCAGCCAGGCATGGGAGTAGACACACTTAGGAAACCCCCCGCCGCATAAGTTCTGGGACTCCCTGTAGACCACCCCTGTTAAGTGCCCAAGCCTCAAATGAGATAAAATGCTCTTTAGTCAAGTTGCATCAGGCAAGGCAAGGGAGTGTGCCGACCAAAATGGTTTTTATCTTGTGAAAGCAAAAATAATTTCTGAAAGCAAAAATAATTTCTGTCTTCTGGGTTTTAGTTGTGTAAGGAAAGGTCAGTCTCTGTGGTAAGTAGAGGAGGGACAGTGTGCCATTACGCAAGCAGGAGTTTCTAAATTTTTTAATGGTGATTCCCATTAATTTTATTATAATTTAAGCCTGTTTTGAGTTTTCCATTGCAAAACTGCAGCTAATTTACACCAACCTCTCAATTTTTTTCCCAGAAGCACTTCATAGTAGAGAACCTCATATGCTAATAATACGTAGGAGAAGAAAGTCCGTATGACTAACAGATACAAAGTCCCACTAGTTATTAACCTTCAGAAAGAAAGACTTAAGGGAGCCGGATCCAAGCCAGTCAAGTTTTTTATAAACTTGGGAATAGCTCCAATTGACCAATCTGTATCTGGAAATCCATCTGCCTTTATGTTGAACCATAAGTGTAATTAAAAGGTATTTCCTTTTTTTATTGGGAGTAAACTCCAGCAGTTCAAATACTGGCAATTCTTTATTGACTTGCAATACCACTAGTGCAGCTATGTTTCTGAGACTCATGGTCTGCTTTTAGGACTTGTTTCTTCTGTTGTACCATCAAGATGCTCTTGCTGTCAAGTTTTTTATTTTATACTTTGTGGAATCAGTTTCTGAAGTGTTCTTTGAAAAACATTTTAACTTTTTTTTTTTTCCACATGGCTTTCTGCTAATCTTTCCTTAATGTAGCAAGACATGAGGCAAGAGGAGAAAATATTTTCATTTGGAATTTGTAAGGGGTTGCTTAAGTTACTTATGGTTGATTTTTCTTCACTGTTGACTTCTCTACATGAAAATGTGTGTGGGTGCAGTAGGTACCTTCCTAACTTTTATTAAGTTTAATGAACTCAGCTTAACAAACTTAATTCTCCTTTGGTATTTGTATCCAGCTATCTGCAGGACTGGGCCAGTGAATGAGAACCGGAAAATAAAAGTGAACGTAAACAAGTAAAATTGATGAGCCAGTTTTCACTCCCCAGATGAGACATTCCAAAAAGAAATGTCAATATTGAAAAAACGAATTTCAGTTTTTCAATTTTTAATAACATAATTTAATAATCAAATAAATTGTGACATAGATGAGAAGATATGTTATTACATAATGTAGTTAATTTGAAAGCCTTCCAGTAACATAAAAATGGTGGCTTTTATTTGTATCTTTCAGTTCTGTGTTCCAGTAAGAATTCTGAAATGTATCTCCAAAGATTCATGGCGTGCAGCGGAGAGAATGCTGGTTTTATTTTTACCTGCCATTTTATAGGCAGAAATTACTGCATTTGGCCTTTTCCTGCTCGCATTATGTCCTGTTTGTTTTAACCAGGGAAAAGCAGATTGTATATGCATGCATAGCCCACGTCCAGGGTGATCTCCTGGAAGCAGGAAGTCAGTTCCAATAGGTAGCGTTAGGCTCTTGTGCTTTGCATGAGCACCAAGACTCTTACTGCAGAACAGGCACAGCCCTACGAGGCTGGTGAAAAGTCCCTCTGAAGAGAAGCTGGCGCAGCAGTGAATTTGCCACCTCAGGATGTTGGTTCATAAGTGGGAGGCTAGCCTGGATGTGGCTTTCATAAACCCTTAATCCTGAGGTCACAGATTTCCTTTTATTGCTGCTTGCTTCTTTCCCACAGGGCAGCCCAGATCACATGTAGTTCTCTAATTTCGACAATAGGTGGGGCTGGAAAAGCAGTATGGTTTAGGACTCGGTCCTCCTCTAATACCAACAGAGGCTGAATCATTTTCAAAAGTAGGTGTTACTTAAATCCCAATGTGATTCAGTTCCCTCAGCTGACTCTGAACTTCTGAATCTCCATACAGCTCTTCCTGAGTTCATTCATGTTATTCAAGCTGCAAGAGCTGGGAAAAGTTTATGAGAGCAAAGTATTTTCTGTGTGTTTGAGAGCAGCTTCCTACAATTAATTGTTTGGGGGTCTTTGTTATTAGGGAGTTAAGTTAGTTATCTACTTCATTCGTATTGCAGTTAAGGACTGTGGGAAATGAGGGTATGCTAGAAGTCCCACTTGTTGAGACACAGATGTGGAAGTATTTCCTGTCAGTCTGTTTTTAAAGCTAAGAAAATCTTTGGGTTTTCTGTTTTCTGCAGTTATTTGATGCTGTCAACTGCCTGGCAAAAAAGAATGCCCGGTTGCTTGTGCTGGGCCGCAAACACATGCTGATCAACTCTTCAAATTGGAAAAGAGAGATTATGAAGGAGATGCAGAATAAGGCAGACTTCTTCTTTGCTGAAAATATGTAAGTTTAAGAAAATGGCTAGCTGTAATGGAGATCAACACCTGGTTTATGTGCATTTTAAATCAGTATAAACAGCTGTAGTTTTTAGTACCATTACTAGTATCTCCAGCTCTGTGTGTGTGAAAGAGAAACACATCCCTTGCTATACTTGCTTCAAAACCCAATACATATTAGAAGTTGCATTATGAAGAATTTCATCACTTAGAATCATGTTGACATCTGTATGGTTTATTAGGATTTATAACTGTTAAAACCACTGCCAAGACCACAGTACCCTGAAGTTACAGAATACTTGATAGCATCAGTGTACAGTCATGGTCTGCTGTGTTAGCCCTGCATGGGGGGAGATGAAGTTCATACCTGGCCGGTGTTGCTTGGTAGCCCAGGAGTGTGGAGACTTTGGAGCGCTGACTTCCTTGCTGCTCCTGGAGGAGAATATTTCTGTAAGTGGAAATAGACCCTCTGGCTCTCTAATTTAAGAAGTGTGACCCCCTTGCCCTTGCCCAGTCAAGCCTGTCCTTGTCTGTAAACTAGGTACTTGCCTCCGCCTCAGTGTCCCCTCTCCTTGCTTTCCTCGTATAATGAGTCTCAGTTTTCCTTTGGTTCCAGCTCCCCCTAGTCTCCATCTGAGTTGGGCACTGTTGATCCTTCACCTGTCTCTGCTGTTTTGTCTGTGATCCCAGTTCCCAGAACTTCTGACCAAGTTCCTTGTCCCAACAGCCAGTCCAAGTCTCTTCTGTCTGGCTCCTTGTTTCAGATCTGTTCTCCTTCATCCCCTCTCTGTTCTCTTTGCTGTTGAATCACATTGCTTTCTTTCCTGCTATTTGAGCACCAACTCTGTTACCACAGGTTGGAAATCCTCACTAATCTTGTGTCTTGTCACTTACTATTACCGTAAGTCACAGCAATGAAAAAGTGCTTTCAAGCAGAGTTCTGCTCAGATTCTCCAGGTATAGGGTATCTCATGCCCACTATAAATGTATTTTTAGAGATTTTTCCCTAAAATTGTTTCAGTTTAATAGCAGCTAATGTTGAATATATTTTCCAAATAATCATAGTACCTTTTGGAAGTATATTTACCTATGTAAAGACAAAGATTCTCAGATTTGTGCTGTTGCCTACATTACACTTTATTATCAGTTGTGATGATTGTATTCCAACAAAGTTTTGAGGGTACCATTACAAGTTTTAGCAGTTCTGTTCCACATAGCACTGTTAGGTGGTAAAAGATTATATTGTCGTATTATCAAATTGTGATAGGAGGGAAGAATGCTCTGTGTAGCATGCAATTAATTTTTATTGCACTCGATAACTTCTGGTGCCCTGTGGTAAGCAGAAGGTCTTTATTTTATCAGGCAGCTAGAGTAGTGATGGGAATTTTCAGTGTTGCTGATGAACAGATCTCAGATCAGCATTTGATTCATTTCCTGCAATCACTTACTGCCTTGTGAATGACGTCTGACTTTTCCATTTGTTTTATTAAGCTCTGAAGATGATGCCTTCTTGTTATATGCCACTCTTCGATCAGGCAAGCATTGCAAGTTTGTTACTAGAGACTTCCTCCGGGATCACAAGGCTTGTCTTTCCAACAGCCTGACACGTCATCTGTTCCGTAAGTGGCAGCGTGGACACCAAATAGTGTTTTCCCCTTCTGTAGAAGGAAAGCATATACATTTTTTGGTAAGTTTTCTGCTGCAGTCAGAAAGCACACAGAGCATATTCATTAAAGATACACAATTTCAAACTCTAGAAGCAAAAAGATTCTTGTTGGAGTCTTAAGAAGTGGATTTGTACCAATAGGCTCAAAACTGCCATGCTTACCAAAAATTCACTGTATTCACAAAGCATGCCACAAACATGAGAGCTGTCAGAAAGACAAGAAATGCTGCCTAAATATTTAAAATGTAAATGTAAATGCAAATGCATGTTTGTGTATACAAATCTTTCCACTGCTGTAAAACATAAGGGCCAGTATTTTTTCAATTGAAATACCTTATTATCCTCTGTAATGCTATTATAAAATACCATGCTTCTGATTGCACAATAGAATTTCTTTCATCTTTATTGTAAGGAAGCAGGAAAATACAAGTATTTCAGTATTCACTGTAATACTAGCCTAACATCTGTATAAAGTTTCATGAAGGAAAGCCCAGAACAGTCAAGTCAGGTTTGTAGTCAGTGTTCAGCTGCAGAAATTAGTCTTCCAAGCATAGTATCATCTTATAGAAGAATACTGTTTGTCTAGGAGACAGGTACCCTTGTGAGCCACGAACAGTACCTTAACAGGAGTGCAGCTGTTTTAAGATTTTTCTAGGGAAAAAAAAATCATCACATGACATTCCATATCATGCAATTTTTTGTTATCTGGTCTGTCTGCATTGTTATTGCCTACTAAGAGGAATACTGCACCTATGCAGATTCATTGTCTTGCTGCTCTGGTGTTGTGGTTTAACCCCTAGCCAGCAACTCAGCTCCACGCCGCTGCTCACTCACTTCCTACTCCACCTAGTGGGATGGGGGAGAGAATCGGAAAAAGGTAAAACTCGTGGGTTGAGATAAGAAGAGTTTAATAGAACAGAAAGGAAGAAACTAACAATAACAATAGTAACAATAAAATGATGATAATAATAAAAGGATTGGAATATGCAAAACAAGTGACGCACAATGCAGTTGCTCACCACTCGCAGACTGATACCCAGTTAGCTCCCGAGCAGCGCTCCTCCCCCAGCCAACTCCCCCAGTTTATATACTGGGCATGATGTCACATGGTATGGAATACCCCTTTGGCCAGTTTGGGTCAGCTGTCCTGGC
>JAVKLA010000031.1:5603009-5652169 GCA_034782735.1 Sagittarius serpentarius | reverse complement strand
TGTGTCCTTGAGTTTTTCTCAGGAAGAAGCCTATGTGGAATAGGCTTCATGGGCAGGCAGCCCAGTCTCGAGCAGTCCTTTCTCCAAGGAGCAGCTAGGAAAGTGCCTGTGTGTAGGTGTCTATACACAGGTAGAAAGTTATCCATACTAGGTACCTACATACGAGTACTGTCTCATACCTGGGGTGTGTATAAAGCTTGTACGCAACTTGTGTAGTAAGCCTTGTGCACACGGATGGTAGAGACAGTGCTTCCTCACACAGGATGTCAGTGGCTCTGTGATGGAAGACTCATGGGCTCTGACCTTCTGTTGCCATTAAAGCAGGTTGGTTGGTCTGCATTGCCTTTCTGGCTGTTTCTCTGTTGCAGTACTATTTGTTGGGAATGGTGTCTGCATCCTGCAGTAAAGAGGAAACAGGGCCTTGATTTTCTACCTCCTGGGTATATTCAACCATTAGGTTAACGTATGAGAAATGTGCAGTACCTCCATGTCTTTTACTGGTGTCTTAGAAGCAAGCATCTGCATGTGTATTTGAGAGCCTCTGCACACAACCTGGAGCTGTCTGAAACATATTTTAAGTACCTATATGCTATGGGAACAAAAATACTTAGGTGTGCTTAGTTAGCCTCAAGCAAGTATGATGAGCTCACTCTACCCGCAGTCAGGCTGATAACTCTGTCATCGTGCCACAGTAGTGTCTCTGCTGGCTAGCATCTAGCCACAGCATGGGCAGAAAGCTCACGTTTGCTTGTGGCCAGATATCTGAATCTAGCTTGTTTCTTTCTTTCTTCCTTTTTGAATCCTGTACATCCTTGTCCCTGTGCTGGATTCAGATGAAGGAGGTGCTGTCAAGGTTGGGCATGGATATGTGTTGCTCTAAGGCTGCCTTAAAACTTGAGGGTTTTTTGGAATTTGGCAGTACCTGAACTGAGATTTTCAGCGTAGTGATATTGGACCGAACTGCCTGTACTTTGCCTTAGATCTGTCTTCTGCTTTCACAGCTCAGAAAGCTCATGTACCTTTGAAGTGATCTTGTGTTAGGAAAGTAACAGTTACTTCATATATATTTCTCATTGCTGTGGTTAAAATCCCTCAGAGCATCAGTGTTGTCTTGCCGCCTATTAGTTCCAGTCTTAAAAGGTGATGTTTCATCTAAGTGGAATTTTGGGAGATGAAGAAAATTATGGTCAATTTCTGACTGTTGTGATGTGTTCAGGGAACAGCAAGGGACTGCTGTTTTCAGAGAGAATGTGTGCAGTACTACTGAAATACTTAGACAGCAGAAAACAGACTTAAAACACCACTATCGATTTGGTTTTGTTATACTGTAAGAGCCACTTCACTTTTTGTCTTGTCTTTTTGAAAACTGAGCAATGCAGATGGTAATAGTGCAAGAAGGGGCTGCAGTTCAGCAAGCCTGGTTGTCGGTACTTGCGAGCAAAACTAGTTTATGAGGGCACCTATTTCTGCTCCCATCTAAGTGTCATAGAATCATAGAACAGTTGAGGTTGGAAGGGACCTCTGGATGTCATCTGGTCCAGCCCCCTGCTCAAGCAGGGCCACCTAGAGCAGGTTGCCCAGAACCATGTCCAGATGGCTCTCCAAGGATGGAGAGTCTATAATCTTTCTGGGCAACCTGTGCCAGAGCTCAGTCACCCTCACAGTAAAAAAGTGTTTCCTGGTGTTCAGATGGACCCTCGTGTGTTTCAGTTTGTGCCCATTGCCTCTGGTCCTGTCACTGGGCACCGCTAAAAAGAGCCTGGCTCTGTCCATCTTCTTTACACTCTCCCTTCGGATAGTTGTATGCATAAACAAACAAGTGTTGTAGAGCCCTGGCCTGGAGCTTCAAACATGACCAGTTTGTGGGCAGTGCTAGCTCATGTCTCGCTGGGTTCTGTGCTTTGCTGCAGGCAAGCACTGATCATCCTGGGGAAGGCAAGTGAAGAGGTGAGCAGAGTTGTGCATCTAGCCGAGAGAAAGGAGGAACATTCTCTATGGCATGTTTGGGTAACCAGTAAATGCTCTGATGCCTGAGAGTAATAAATACAGTGCTATAAATACATGGCAATCAGTCCTTCTGCAACACTGACTCAGCAGACTGGACATCAAGATCCTGGTATTGCAAGATTTGGTTTTGCATTTTCAGATTATACCTCTCCTGTCGTGCAGTCTCTTCCATAGATCTGAACGCAGCTTTTAAAACAACTGAGTTTCTTGCTTATGTTATTTTAGAAGATGATTTTAGCAATTTGCTGCGCTGTTAGACACATTCTAAATGCCAGTTTCATTCACATAGCTAACAAAAAATTCATCTACATTTAGCTACTGCCTGAAACTTGCCTCTTCTAACCAGATATTAGGAAATTCTAAATGTTTATCATATTTGTCAGATAAACAATTTTTAAAGTTTTTCCTGAGGCTTTTGAAACCATTAATCAAGGGAAATTTATTTCATAGATTATATCAAGTAAATCTTAATCCATTGCATTTATCTGAATAGTGCTGTTTAGTTGACATGTGCATAGATTTCGTTTTAAAAAGTGAATAAAAGCATTGCGGTGTTTGAATGTTGTCAGAAAATGTGATAGTAAGGTTAAAACCCATCTTCTGTGCCTGGTCCATCATTTCAGTTTTCATCTGTATCAGTTAAAATCTACAAGAGGAAATTACATCCTTGCAATGGTAATAGTGCTTGAAATACTAAACTTCTGCATGTTAACAAATCCTCTGTAAGGATTTACAGTTACTATAGGTTAAGGTTGGATGGTTTTGGTCACGTGCAGGACAGACTTTTTGTTTCAAAATAAATGCAGTTGCTGTTAAACATTCTAACTGAACAAAAAAGGCAAATTATTAGAAGTATTTGAAGGAAGCAGTGGTAGTGGTTTTGTAAAGAGAATCAGTGACTTTAATTCCCATCAGAAGGTTCTTGTGTGCATTGTACTGAAGACCTTAAAGACTCAAAGTGTTGCACAAGTATTAAAGTATTAAAAAGGCCAGAACTTGGTGAGATTTTTGTGTTGGGGGGAGGTGTGTCAGAATTAATTGTTCTAATATCTCTTAACACTGTTTTTATTAACATTTATGTATTTTTCTAGAATATGCTTTTAAGGCCATAAACCAAGGTGGGCTTACGTCTGTAGCTGTTCGTGGGAAAGATTCTGCAGTAATTGTAACACAGAAGAAAGTACCTGTAAGTAGTCTGTTCTTGATGGGGGGACTGGAAGGAGATGAGAAAAAAGGAGGGGGAGAGACTCTGCAACATTGATATTGTATTTATTAGCATTGACATATATTGCTGTTTGAATTGAATATCTGATTAGTGTTCTGCTTATTACAAGTTCTAGCTCTGTTTAGTGCTCAATTGTACATTTCATCACCAAATACTGTAACATTGGTTTTCTGTGTAATTTCTGAAGGGATAAAGCTAAAATACGAAGTTGGTCCTGCTGTACTTTAGCATGCAGACATTGCTCTGGCTTGTAAGGGCTGTTGTCCTTAATCAGTTTCCTGATTTCTTTAATTCCTACTCAGAAAACATTATACCAATGGCACGCAGAACAGATTTTCATGAGTGTTTCAGCACAGTGGTGATGTATTGTTGACAAAGGGGGAAAACCCTTGTGTTTGAAGGGCAGCATGCAATAAGAGCACAAGTTTTTGTATGTGCGTTCTCTACATTTCTTCAGAGGGAAAAGGACTTTGATGCTTGTCACGCTCTAGCTGTCACCCTTTTCCAGATACTGCGGTTTTTATCTTCCCCTATTCTTCTATTTCTTCCTTCGCATGCCTACAGCAGTAAATAGTGGAGAGCCTGAAAGGCAATTTTTAGCTGTTAGTTGATTCTTTTGGGCTCTTCTGTAGACAGCAGAGCATCCAGAGTCTGTCGGGTTTTTTTGTGCTTGAAGGACTTAGATTATTTCTATTTCCTCTTTAGGACAAGTTACTGGATTCCAACACAGTGACTCATTTATTCAGAATTACTGAAAATATCGGCTGTGTGATGACAGGGATGACAGGTATTTAATTCACCATCTTTTTTAAGTATCTGAAGCATGTCAGATTTTTTTATGTAGTTTGCCAACTGTGCATCATGTAAACCAAGTAAGTGCTGTAGGAGATTTGTCCCACTCAGTCTGGTTTTGGAGAACTTGTCTAGTTCTGATGTGTATATTAAAAGACAAAGTTGGGCTTGGAATTTGTATTCTCAAGCAATGCTAGGAATAAACATGGTACATGTTCAGTGAAATTAATATTAGCTCTTTCTGTCTAGCTGACAGCAGATCCCAGGTGCAGAGAGCCCGCTATGAGGCTGCTAACTGGAAGTACAAGTATGGCTATGACATCCCTGTGGATATGCTGTGTAAAAGGATTGCAGATATTTCTCAGGTCTATACACAGAATGCTGAAATGAGGCCTCTTGGTTGCTGTAAGTATAGAGTATGAAATTAATATTTTCTCTTTCTTCTCTAAGCTTGCTACTTCAAGTATAAGAAATTTTCACCCATTTTCAAATTGTGTGAGATATGGATGTAACTGAAGGAGTAAGAGAAATGAACAGCCAAATGAGAGAGCAGTGTGGAAGTCTTGAATTGGAGCCATGATTTTACCATTGACTAGTGCTTGCACTGGAGTAAATTAATTAGCCTCTTTAACGTGTGATACTATTTCACCTTAGTTTTTGGGGCCTAGCCTGGTTGCACTGCATAGTGATGTCTGTGAATGGGAGATGCTCTTTCTGCCGGTGTCTTTGTAAATATCATTGTTAAAACAGACATATGGAGAGTGCAATTATGCTTGTGCAGATTTTATGGCTTTTTTTATCTGAGTAGTATGTATAGGACAAAAATCTGCATAATTTTTGCTCTTAACCATCATATATATAATGTAGAGAAGAATACTTCAGTTGCAAACATTTCTACTCCAGTCTTGTTTTATAACAGCAAATGCAGCTTAAATAAAAAAAGATGTGTGTAAAGTTGTTTTTTGTAGATATTCCCGGTCATCTCTGAGGTTGGTTCTGACTTGTTTTTTTCTCTTACATTTGGCTGTGAGCAAATTATAACCGTACTATTAGGCTGTCCGGGAACTGAGATAAAAGACTTAATGTTTCCTCAATTACTTTTTCATTAAACATTCTGTGTGGGTTTCTTTTTGTTTGTGTCGGTTTTTTGTTGTTTTTTTTTTTAATTCTTTTAAGGAGAATAGATTCAGAATTGATGAATCACTTCTTGTAATCATAGTAGGTACTGGCGCTTCTCACTAAAGAAGTAACATTCAGGGTTGCACCACAGTTTCCATGATGAGGCAATTTTCCTATGCTTGTATGCTTGTAATGTTCAGGAATGATTGTTTCTTTCTTCCCTTGGCATTTCCCATGCCTTGATACTACTGGAAAATGATTATTTTTTTTTAATACATGAATAAAAATGTGTTTTTCTTAACTTTCCTTAACCTTTTTTGAAAAGATGATGGGAAATTTTTTTCTGTTGTAGTAGTAGCTGCTCAGAAGCTTATCAGCTATAATTACTAGTTAAGTTATACAAGTGTAAAGCAAAAATAATTTAAAACCTTGACCTTGTTCTGTTTTGGGGTTGGTTTTTTTTGCAAGTATTGCTTTCAAGTTATTTTTAATATGCATATTGAGACTATACAACTGTAAATCTATAAGTGCGGGTGAACACAGATGCATTTCAGTGATGTGACAACCTTGTGTTACCTGAAGTCTACCCAACTTGAAAGCACTTAGTCAAATAGTCTTCAAAGACTCAGTTTTCTGGTATTTCCACATTTCAGACTTTTTTTTTTTTTCCCCCTTTAAGGAAAAGAGGAAAAGGGATGTAATGCAGTGCTTTTCAGGATTACAGCTGAGAAATTTGAAGTTGATCTTTTAATATTTCCATTGGTTTCAACATATTTGTAAAGTTGCTTTCTGGTAAAAGGCACAAGTTAATACAACTATTGTTTACACTTTTAAAGTGTCATATAATACACAGGATATGAACTGTGGCTGGGTTAACTTTGTATGAGGATTAAACTTTTGTATTTCCTGACTTTGTGGTTCTCCACAAAATGTTCCTGTGTTTAATGAGTAGCCTTCTTTGGGAATGACAGAAATCTATTTTGCATTAAACTGAGTTGCACACCTGGTAATAAGACGCTGGTAAGAAATGGCAAATTAGAGATAAAGAGGAAATCACAGCTCTAGGTGTTGGACTGGTTCCCAAAAATGTACTGCTGTGCATGCATGTTTTTCACAGGAGGGGAGTATCTATTCTATTCTTCAGCTGAATTAAATTGCTAAGATTGGGGAAAGAAATAAATTAACAAATTTTCTCTTCAAGGTATGATTTTGATTGGTATTGATGAAGAACACGGCCCTCAGGTATACAAGTGTGATCCGGCAGGTTACTATTGTGGATTCAAGGCCACAGCTGCAGGAGTTAAACAGACAGAGTCAACCAGTTTTCTTGAAAAGAAAGTAAAGAAGAAATTTGATTGGACATACGAACAAACAGTAGAGGTAGGCCAGCAGAAGGAAGTTAAGATTTGTTGAAGTATTTTTAATTAATATGCTGTATGTAGGCTTGTGATACAGAGGAATGCAGTTAGGCATTTCCAGTTTTCTTACAGTTCTGCATTGCTGCCAGAGCAAGTATAGCTATTCCAACCAGAAAATCTTTTGAAGGTATTTTGCAAACGTTTAAATAGTCATCTAATCTGCTTTTTCTGCTTTACTTTAGCTGAAGCAGAATCTATAATTGTAGCACTCCCACTGTAGCTGGTGGTTGGTTACTACAGTGCTTGATTCTGGGGCTACAAGTACAATTTTCTTAGTGGCACTTAAAACAATCTTCACGTTAGAAAGCACTTCAAAGAGGACGAGGTAGTGCTTGTCTGTCAGTTTAGTAAATATAACACCATTATGCTTGCTGTGGAAAGTGTTGTTCAAGGCGCCTTATAAAAATGTATCATACTTACAAAATAGGTCAGTGAACTTATTTTATAAATCATCCTTACTTTTTCACTTACACTGTAGAGAACTGTCTAAACAGTCCTCTTCCATGGTCCATGGCCCACCTGTTTCTCTTGCCAGGCCTTGTTCTTCTGTCAGTGTTGTTTCCTGCATCTCAAGATCATCAGTTGAAATGAGGAATAATAACCTAAGCAACTGCCTCCCTTGTAAGATTAAACAGTGTTGTATTAAGATCCCTGTGAGTGCTATGCAGATTCAGACCTTCAGCTAAATTACTTCTGAAGTCTACATTACCGTGAAAGTACCATTTAAACAGAAAGCTTCTCAGCATAAACTCCTAAGTTTTATATGTATATCTTAATAAGTACCAATTTCCTTAATATGTGATTTCTTTAAAGGGAAGATCCTGACAGGGTTAAATAACCATACCATACTGAAATTGAATGTATTTGAAATTACCTTAGAGATCCTTTTTTAGCCTGGCTAAATGTTTTTCACATTAAATGTATTTTTCTGTCACTGCTTGATTATACTGTGCATGTTGAACGGTTGGGGGTAGATGAAACAGTCTTGTTTGAAACAGTCATGTTCTTGGTTTTAATTCATAAAACTTCCATGGTATGGTGCAAATACTTATTTGGTAATTAAACTGCCAGTCAAATTCTGGATGCACATTTATACCTTTTTTTTGTCTTTGTAAAAATGCTGAGATTGTGAATGTAGATCAGACACAGTTACTCTAAAAGCTGGCAGTGACAAGGAGAACCAAGTCTGTCAAGCAAAAACAAGAATCACGTTTTTGTAATGCTCTTCGCATGCACACACACACTGCCTTTTTTTTTTTTTTTTTTTTTTTTTTTATTAAAAGCTTGTTGTGTGTTAGAGGTAGTACTCCAAGGATAAGGATTTTCTTTGGGGTTTTGTTTGTTTTCTTGTGGTGGTTTTGTTTGTTGGGTTTTCTTGTTTGTTGGGTTTTTTTGGGGTGGGGGGGTTACAACTTGGCAGTCTTCTGATAAGACATCTATATAGTCTTACAGAATTATTGCAGAATCAATGTATTATCAACATATTGAAAATAAACTTTGAAAAGTCTTGTCTGGTGTTCTACACTTTCTAACACATTACTGATCAGAATTAAATGCCAGCATGTCAGAATAACTGATATGTTGAGCATCTAGCTACATTGCTGTTTTATGGAACTTCTTTTTGTGCTCATTCATCATTTTAGAAATACATCTTTAGCATTATTATGACCCTACTGCAGGGTTAAGTATGAATGAGGTTGCAAAGAACGCCTTTTAAAACAGGTGATGATTAGGGTGGAAAAAAATAAGCCATGATGAAATGAAGCTTTTAAAAACAGTGAACGTAATTCTAATTACCAGAAGAAAACCCAAAATGGAAGCTATGCGAGTGTCATGTGCTTTGAGTAATCTTGGGCTGTAATGATGATGTCTGTCTTGTTTGCCGCTAATGAAACACGTTCTGTCCTTGGGACTTGGGGTTTTAATCTTTGCGTGATAAAAAGTTTTGGTTTTGCTGTGGGTTTTTTCTGCTACGAAAATGACACGCCGCTTTGTGTTTTTTAGATTGGGCTTTTTAGGGAGAGCACCGGGTAGGGACTGTGTTCTGTAACAAGGGGAAACTATCTGAAACTTTTCAGCTGAGGTTTTGAGGTGGAAGGAAATTAACTTAAAACTATAAGGAAGGGTAGTTGTTAATGCTATGTCTATTTAAAAAAAAAAAAAAAGAAGCCTTAATGCTTTCTGTTTAATGATAGGGGTTTTTGTCATCTTTCAGACAGCAATAACATGCCTGTCTACTGTACTATCCATTGATTTCAAACCTTCAGAAATAGAAGTTGGTGTAGTTACAGTGGAAAATCCTAAATTCAGGTGAGTGATCAGTGTTGATAAAACTTGGTGTGTTTCTCTGGTTATGTGCAATTAGTTTTAACTGCTTGTGTAACGGTAAATGGAGAAAAAGAGACAAATGTTAGATGTTAAAGTTACGGAGTTTTTTTTACTTGTGACTCCTCAAAATGTGTAGGGGTAAAAGACATTGTTTAAAAAATATAACAACAGTTTTAAAATGTTTGACATGGTTAAGGGATCCAGTAGAGAAAAGTGTTGTCTTTTGTTTCTTAAAAGGGTATTGCTTTATGTGATGATTAAAATGTAGTTACATCTGGTCTAGATGATGTTTCATGCTCAAAAGAATAAAAATTTTTCTTTGTACTAGTATCTGAAATCCACTTCCAAATCATAGTCATGACAACTAATGCAGTAAAGTCTCTCATATTAGGGAAAATTTTGGAAGTCAATTTTTTTTAATCCTTTTCTAAATGGGATCTTTAAATGACTCTTGCTTATCTTGTAATTGCAGCAGTTTTTAACATCTCCAGTGTATAGTTGACAGATTGAATTTGTATGATTTGAAATATTTTATTTAAATTTGACAAGATTTAAAAATCACTGCAGTGATTTGGAACTGGCTGAACTTTTACTCCCCAAGTACACTGCATTCCCACCTAACACGAAAGTAAAACACCTGCAATTTCCTCCCTCCTCCATTATTGCCTGAATCTGAGTGCAGTGCAGTGTGCGGCAGGGTTACTTGGTCAGTCTAGGGAGACAGCATCTGGAAATCTTCCTGCTGAGGGCTATACCTCACATCGGATACAGTGTACTTGACAACCTTCTCACAACACAGTGCATAGCTGCAGAAGGATGCATGAAATGTGGGAGCATAAATTTGGGGGCTTTTTTGTTAATGCAAACAGACCCTCTGGGTATATCTTACCTAAAATTCAGGTTTGCTTGCTGCAGAGGAGTTCAGTTATTTCTGCCTTGGTCTTTCATTGCTTGTTTTTTTTACTTTAAAGAAAAAAAAAAAGAGAGAGGAACAGCTAAATGGGGAAGAAGTCCTCTGCTGCTTTAGTCTAGCTACTTGGTAGGTGGGGATTGGAGAGAGGCTTCAAACCTTTGGGTCCTACAGGTGCAGTCTTTTGAGTGCTTCCTAATATGTTTAAAGGTCACATGGTGATGATGGGTGGTTTTGCATTTGACGGTGTGTGTTTAGAACAACAGAATAGCACAGCATTTTTGAGAAAGCACGCAGGAGCTGCGTTACCCCTCTTCTACTGCTGGTCAAGTGCTAGCTTTCTGCCAAACTTCATTTATTAGTCTTACGTCCTTTTCAGAAAGGATGGATAACAAGCAGAAGGAGGCAGCTATGAAAACCTGTGTCCCCCCCTTGGAGTAATCATACTAATTACCATACCCATTCTTCTCACCAAGTCCCAGCTTGCAAATATATTACTCATGAGGAATTACCTGTTCTTCTTCTACCATTTGTTACCTCTTTGCTCTCTAGTGCCTTTGATTCTTCCTTTATTTTTCAAAAAGAATTGGAATGTCAGCCTGTGGCCCTGACAGCAGGGCTTTAGAGGTTTGAAAGATGCATTGTATAAAACTTACGTGTGTAGATATTATGTTGTAACATTGGAGCTTAAGGGGAAGAATGATTTAAGATTTCTTTTTGTTCTTTCAGGATCCTTACAGAAGCAGAGATTGATGTGCACCTTGTAGCTCTGGCAGAGAGAGACTAATTAGCATTCCCATTTCCATTGTCTGTGCTTCTGGCCAGGAGATTTGGTGAAAAGAAAACACTTATTAATGGCTTTAGATTATGGGTGGAAAACAATGTTCACTATATGATGTATTTTACTCTGTACGAATAAAACAGAGGTTTTTGAAATACTTGGTGTCTCCCTTTTAATGTAATTTTTTAAACTTTCAGTTCTATGAAATTCTCATCAAAATGCTTGATGACTTTGAATGTTTCTGTGATGATGCTTGCCTTTTAGTTGTATTTTAAGAGAAATTTTATACTCTGCGCTGTATTTTTCATCTGAGCTATTTGGCTCCTAATGTAAAGTTTTATATCAGATTATGTGGGGTGTGTGTGTCTTGAGATAATTCTTACATTTCCATGCATTCTCTTACCCTGATGTTGAAAGGCTTATAACATTACTGGTTTAACTGTGGGGAAATTAAGAAGACCTTAATATTTGCTCAGGTTTGTATGAGGGTATATGACAAAAGTTGAAGTAAAAAACTTGAGCTGCAATTCCCTGTGCATTCCTTCAGGCTGATTTATTTAGGGTACAGGTAGTGAATTTAACAGACATCTGCTATAATTGAACAGCTCGGAAGCTAACATTCATTTAGGGGAGCAGATTCTATAAGCGGTGTACTTTGGGATTTTGGCTGTTTGTCACCTACCCAGTTTTGAGGCTTTGGGCAGTGCCAGAAATGACGTTGGGGCTGGATGGGGTCAGTAGACAAAGTCCATCAACAGGTACATCTCTGGGAAGCAATTCCCCTTGCTCCTTCAAAGGTTCTGGGTGAGGAGAAGACTGCAAAAACTTGAGTCAAGGTGAAGAAAAATGCATCTTTGTTTTGCTCCAGTTGAAGAGGTTTCGGCCTCAGCAGCCAAAAGGGAAATGATGAAGTTGTGAGGGAGGAGCCGCTGAGGAGAAAGGGAAGATTACCAGGCATTTTTAGCTGTTGGGTAGACATGAGAGTCTTCTTGGAAGAATGCCAAGCTAATACAACTTAGCTCCTTACCTTCATTCCTCTGCCATCCTACTCCTATATTGGCTTTAATTACTCCAAAACTCTCTTCAGGTTTGAGACCTTTGGGCAAAGCCTCATAAATCATCAGAAACTGGGATTGTTCAATTTTTTTCTTTTTTGCTTTACAGCTAAAGCCCCTTGAATGTACATTTTTCAAGTTCATTGTAGTAAAGGAGATGCAATTTTGTGTTTGGTGGTTTTAATAAAAGAATGCTAACCTTACGCAATGACTGAGTTGAGATTCAAATGTACTGTGAATTGTTGACTTTACAAAGCTCTCTGATTTCCATTACTGCCTCCAAACTTCAGCTTCCCTCATGTCAGATAGTGTATAGATGATAAGATGAAGCCACCCTTGCTTTGGGTTGGTTATCTGAGAATTCTGTGTGGTTTTGTGCAACAATTGGCAGAGCAAATTCCAAATGTGCCATTAGTAAGGTCTGTGTTGTTCCAAGTGACAGCTGAGTTTCTGAAACTTCCTAGGACCTTTCTTCCTAATACTTCAGTTGTGTAACAACCTGGAATTTGAGTAAACTCATTTACTCTGCCATAAAATATAATGCACTGATACTTTGTTCTTGACCAGCTTTAATTATGTACATAAAACTTCACTAATGACTTCCTGAACAAAAATTAAGAGGAGGATGACAATTGGGGAGCCATATGACTAGAACATATTTGCATAATGTTTAGTATTAAAACTCCCTGCAACACCTTTAATTCTAAATTTTGGAGCTTGTATGCGATTGTATAACTCAGGTGGTGGTTCTGAGAGCAATGGGTGTTTGTTCATACCTTGCGCTTTTGCAATGCAGAACATCCCATCTTGTGTTCAGAGGTGATGAAATAAGCCGCCTACAATGTATTAACTGGGAATGTTGCACTTTTTTTTTTTTTTTTTAATAACCAAAGTTAAAATTGCAGCAACTGAAATGCCGTTTTTGCTAGCAGTTTGTCCTGTTGTTAAAATTCACGGTTCTCTTTTCGTGCTAACGATGGGGATTTTTCTCTTTCAGTCAAAGCTTTTTGTTGTTTAAGATAAGGAAGCTACGCAGATGGGGATACCTGACCTAATGGGAAAACCCCACGTCTTGCACGTACACGTGATTGCATTCCTCACGCCCTGGAGCAGACAGCACCTGCAAGCAAACTGTACCAGCCGCAGCTGGTGTTGAACTGTACCTGGTATCACCTGCTGTTCCAAACCTGGCACTTGCAGAGAAACTGGAACATGCATGATGTGATCCTAACACTTCTGGTTTGGGTAGAGCTTATCATGAGCAATACCCGACTTGGGCTCGTTCCATGTACCTGTGGTTTGTTGTGCCAGTGCTGAAAAATCTGGTAGGTGCCGTTACAGTGTGACTGCACGAGTCAAGCAGGAGCAGGATCAAGTCTTATTTGCACACTAGGCCCGGGTCGGTGTTACCTGTACTAAACTCGGACTGGCTCTGCACGGCCTTGTAACTGTCCACGTTACGTTCCCACTGTTTGTTATTTGTCGTGCAGAGTGAAAGGATGCAACGGCCGAGTACGTGCAGTCAGCTTAGGTAAATTGGTATTTATTGGACACTGTGAAAAGCATCTGGATTTCTTATGAGCCACCCCCCTGCCCCCCAAGGGGACCCCAGAAGCAGTAATGGCATGTGTTATAGACAGAAGTAGCTTAATAGGGAATCTTAACAGAAATAGTCTGTGGGCCACCAGGAGCTGTCTGCGTATTCATCCTGGAACCAAGAGATGTTAAGGCAGGCAGTAATGAACCTCTCTAGGATTTCAGATACTTCTTAAGTGCAACATGGGGTACCGGATCAACTTGTAATGCACAATGTTGGACCATACCTTTTCACTGTAAAGCCTCCAGTGATGACAATCTAAGCGCAGAGGGGTAGATGGAGAGTTCAGGTGGAGCAAGTACGTGTAGATGCATTACAGCAATTTTAATGACATGGGATGATACGCTGCATTCTTCTCTGCCTTCTCTGTCCTGTTTCTCATTAAGCCAATGTCCAGGTGTACCAAATAAGAAATGTTTTGGTTCAGTGCACGTTGTTGGAAGTAAGATCAAAGAACTAGGTCTGTAGCTTGCTGGCATCTGAAGAAAAAAAAAAAAACCCAAAACTTTCCCATTTGTTTTTTTCCCTGACACAGAAGCAAAGCCTGCTATTTTGAGTTCTGGAAAACAGCAGCCTTGTTGGCTCATGAGATAGTTTTGTGAAGCATATCCATGACAATATTCATGTTTTCTTCTAGAAAAAACCCTACGCTACCAGGGTAATAACGGTAGGGACGTTGCTTTTCATTTTGTAATCAGTGATGTTTTTTCAGATGGGAAGTTCTTAAATTGTCATAGCTTGTTCCAGCCAGTTCTTGCTAGTAACAATTTGTTCTGTTCTCTTGTTTTGCTGTAACCCAAACTATTTGGAAACAATGCAAGACATCCTGTAGTTCAGGATCCGTTGGAACAGTGAACTTTAAACCTCTCATGCCCAAACAAAAACAAAGATCCTCACATGCTTATACAAAGCTGCTTAAAATAGTGCATAGATTTTGATTATCACGATTCTCAGATTTAAAAAAAAAATCAAAACACTTTATCCTGCCCTTTGTACTATGTCTGTACAGATAAACTTGCATTTCTTAAAGGACTGTCAAACCCCTCAATTAGCAGTATTTGCTGCTGTTCACCCATCTTTTCTCAGCATAGTAATCTTTTTGCTAGTAGTAGTCTTACCTGTGTCACCATCATCTGTGAAAATTCTGTGCTGCAGTGTTAAGTATGGGAAATGTAATGTACTTGACTGTAAACCTGGTGAATAAATAGACCCAGCATATCACAAAGCCAAAATCCAGCTAACTGTGTTTGGCAGAATTGAGTCATCTATGAAGAAGTGTGTGCTTCCATTTTTTGGGTTAGTATTTTTCTCCTGGTCCTTTCTAGAACCTGTCAGCCATAGCTGAGCGTCCCGGCGCTGCAGATACACTATGGGACCTGGCCGTGCAACTCCTTGTGCCTTAGCTGATACATGCAGTGAACCATAAGCCTCTGGAATAAAGTTTCCTAGCCAAGGCTTTAGCGGAGTACTATGCAGTACAGATTAGGACACACAAGCCAAACTGTAATTTTTTTGCCAGCAGATTGCATCTGTTTGTTTTCTCTCCCAGAAAACTGCCTCTTGTGACACTCGGTGGCATAGGGAGTTGTGAACGTAAGGTATTTAATCCTTGATGGGATTCCTTAGACTAGAAAGTTACCCTCTCTCAAGTTAGAGAGTCAAACCTAGTAGTTGGGGATGGAGAAACATGGCATGAACGTGCATGGTCTGGGATTGCATGATCAGGAACAGAGATGCCTTTCAGTGATATCTGATGTTGCTGTGATGTTTGCAGGTATGCTTGCTCTCCTCCCTGTTTTGATCCCAGCTATGTCCGCCCTCTTCCTTCAGCCAGCACTGGTGCTCGTTTACATTTGTAATGAGCCATTCTGTTTACTCAACAGGTGGAAAACATTGTTTTGTTTGGTTCAGTTCTCTGTCGGATTAGTGACCTGAATCGGCTCACTGTAGGATCGAACTGGCCATAGTGCTGGTGTAAGGGAGGGAAGCGGGAAATGGGATTGCACTGTCTCTGGTTTAAGCCGCTGTGGAAACCACGGCCTGCATCACCAAAGGAACAGAAGCATCCGTAGCTCGTTATCCCCTTGGCTACCCTTTGACTTAAAGCTGTATCGTGACACCGGGTCCACCAAAGTGGTATTTGCCTCTGTCAGCAGGTGAGACGAGCCTTTATCTGAGCAGCATCACGACTACCCCCTTCTAGTCTGAAGCAGGTTTCCTCAGGGACGGTGCTGTTAGAGCAGTTCCTCCCCCGTTCCTCTGCTCCTATACCCGTTGTGTAGCCCAGCAATTTCCAGGGCTACCAGGGGAACCTGATTTGGAAACAAGCCTATGTTTAAAAATAAAAATAAATGTAAAAAACCCATCCAGAGAAGTAGCATTAACTCAGTTTGGGCACTGGTTTAACCTTGATCTTGGTACCGCAACAGCAGTACCAGCGCAGGGGGCAGTGCAGGACAGGATCCATAAGCCGGGTCTGGTTAAACCGGTGGTGCGCCTGGTAGGAGCGGCAGTCAAAATCCTCCCTCATAAGCAAGTATTTTCCTCAGGGAGAGGGGGGATATCCGTTCTCTGAATCCGTCGAAGCCTTCTTAACTGGAGACCGGCCTGGGCGGCCAGGCAGGGGGGGGTCTCTCTGGGCAGCGCAGCTTTAGGGCGTTTAGGAAGGAAGAACTTCCCACCAGGTGTCAAGAGAACCTGCAGCGAGCTGGCTGCCACAGGGGAGAGCCGCCTTGGGCTGGGCTTTAGCGCAAGTGGGACGGGCGGTGTTTCTTTCGTTCCCTTTTCCATCTGCGTCCCTTAAACCACTTGTGGCTGTGCATACCTTCAGGGTGTTGTGCAAAAATTTATTTGCATTGAATGTTAGCCTAGTTTCAGTTAACAGTATTTGGAAATGCCTGGCTGACAGAAAAAAACAGTTCTCACCTAAGGATGTGGTGAACCTTGAGAAGAGGCTACCAGGTTAGCTTAGTTACTCGCTGCCCCCGAAGGTAACAGGATGTGCCTGTAAGAAGGCTGGAGGGTTGCTGTCGAGGCTGTTAGCAGAAGGGACAGGAGAGAAAGGAGGATTTTCAGTGATGGCAAGTTGCCTGAACCCTCAGTTTCCAGTGGATTTCTCAGCCTGTAGCTCCCAGTTGCTCTGCCTTGTGGGTGTCTGTGCACGTGAAAAGTTTGTTGTGTACTTGTTAGCAGATGAGGTGATGATAGTCCCTGTCCTTATCTCCAGGCGGAGTTTCCACTACTAACCTCTCTCACCTAGTAACAAACCAAGTAAACAAAATAGTGCAAAATTAGCTTCGTAAGTGTGAAAATAGTTATATCCCTTGGGTGACAACAGTGCTTACCAGGAAGTAATTTTTTTAACTTTTTTTTTTCCTACTTTGAGTACTTTGCACTGACACCTACATCTTTCTCACTCCAACGCAGGAAACAGACCTGAGCTCCTGTGTAGGTAGTTCAGCGGGGGACATCTGCCTGAAGTGCAGTGACAGTCCATAAATTCAAAGGCAAGAGTTACAGAGAGGGGCTGCAAAATAAGTCTGGAAGGTGGTGGTGGGGGGGAAACAGATGTGAATGTCCAGGCATCCAGGGTAAGGGTTTTGATGGCCTGACAAAGGGCATAAGGTTGTCCAGAAAAGGAAGATAACAAAGAGAATTTAGTGGTAAGTAGCATTACAAGTGGTCTACATTACAGGAATGAAGTAGCAAAGGTGCTTCCCCTACCATTTGAAGAGGGGGATTTAGTTATTAATAGAGAAAAAGAGGATAAAATGGATTTTTCTGCTCTCTGATGCTAGACCTATCGACAAATGAAAGCACGTGCAATGCATTCAGCAGGAGGACGACTGAGAAACTGCTTCTGTTGATGAAGCACGTATTTGCAAAATGATGTTACAGGCCTTTTTTCAACTGCAGATAATAATGAGTATGTGATGCTTTCCCACTTTGGTAGCGAATCAAAACACATACCATCACAATACATGAACACTTGTTCTTTGTAACAGGAATCAACGTGTGTGGATAGATACACGCTGTAATCCAGCTCTGCCGGGAGTGTGGAGCTTTCCAAAGAGCCGGCAAGGCCAAGGTGTGCTGCAAGAGCAGAGCGGGCAAAGGGGCTTGTTTCAGCTTCTCGGCTCAGGTTCGTGACGTTTGGCTCTTGGCATGAACAGGCAGCGGCACAGGTTCACAGTGCCTTTACCAGACCTAAGTCAGAAACGGCTGCCTTCAGTCGCTGCGTGGTCCCACGCCATCCCTTGTGCCAGCAATGGCATCCATGTGCTCGGAAGCTGACCCAGTTCAGGGAGTCCGTCGGGACCAGTACTTGTCCCTTCTTCACTGCAGGACTAACTTTTGCCTGGTTCAGCAAACTGACTCACCACACAGTTGCGTGAGCTCCCGCGCCTGTAGAAGGGCGAGGATAAGATCTTGTGGAAACAGGCAGGCTAGGACCCAGTTTAGCACAGGCTGATGTTTCATCATCCTGTCGGAGTGCAAAAAGCACACCCCTCAACTCGGTTGTGCCACATACTGTGGGCTTGCCACGGTTACATTGCGCTGGTATTTTAAACCGTTTTGAGATGGACTGTTACCTAGGAGAATAAACAATTGCTCTTTGCCAACTCTGCGCGCATCGCTAGCTCGTGGCACTCTCCAGCAGAAAAAAGTACAGTCCTCCAGACTGCACTTCAGCCCGCTCTGCGGGTACCTCACCCATTCACAGCCATGCGAAGCTTGTGAAACTCTTTATGCATGTGCGTCTTTCAGTTTTGCGTAAAACGGGTGGTTGTAAGGGCTGGATTTAAGAGCTGTGGTTACTGCCTGGCATCGTTCCTGCTGGTGAAAGGCTCGAGCTCCCTTCTTCTGCTCTTGACAAATACCGTGGAGTTGCTGAGACAGGTTAGCTGTGCTGGCTAATATGTTGTTGCCTGCTCGCCCGCAACGTTGTGCCTCTGATTTGCCTTTGGAAGGTTTCTTTGAAATAAATAAATAAATAAAATAAAGCAAAAATCTTAAAAGTACACCTATGCTGAAAGACACGCCTTTGACACAACTTGCGTATTTGCAATAACTGTGAACAGAACCCGGGCGCTCGGTTTTGCACATCCATTGATTTTTGGAGCTGGGAAAGAAAGCAGCGTTGTCCTCAGTAAGCAGGGTCATGTGAGGATAGCTGAGCTAGAGAGGAAGCCAGCCCAAGCACCACCGAGCTCTTGCGAGCCTTGTGCCACGGGCTGTGGGAGAGGATTCAGAACGGCGATTAAATATAGTTCAGCAGAACCTGCTTGGCTTGTTTCATCTGGATCCGTGCTTTAAAATTTTGATTAAAAATATCCTCGCATGGTGCAGTCTCGCCAATGACAGCAACAGGGCGGACACGTCTCCAGCAGGCTTGGGGGGCTGCCGGCTTTCCCGGCTGCCGGCAGTCCTGCTGGGCTGGGTGGCTGGCTAGCTCCCGCAGGGCTACAGCGCTACGCCTCGGGCGGCTTCGGAGGAGCCCTCTGCCGCTGTTAACAGCGAGAAATATTGCCACCCTTCTTTCTTTCCTCTTCTTAGTCGTAAGTTATGATTATTCCAGCCATTTTAAACATGTTTAGCCAGCGGTCTCACCCAAACCAACCAACTTCTAGAAACTGCTCTTGTTTTCAGGTGTCTTTAAAACCGCTTATGCCCAGGTCACAGGCGTACTTTTTGATCTGAGAGAAGGGATCAGTGTTCTCTTCTGGAGACAAAAATGACAAGTTCTGCAGGAAGTAAGTTATACAGTACCAGGATAAGGATCGTTTGAAATTTGTCAGCTCGGTCCTTCTCCTAGTCCTGTCCCCTCCAACTTCCATGCACTTAGCAGTTAATTACTCTTCTGCTAAACTGTAAACAGCAGAAAAATTTCAAGGCAATTTTCCCCACCCCCAGCCGCTCTGAGGCCCACCCTGCAAGACGCAGTGAAAACCTGTGCTTGTTTTTGTTGGTACCACACCTACAGCACAGGGCTCCACCCTGGAGGGAATTCCCACGCTCGGTAATTGCACCGCAGCCGTACGGCCAAATATCCAACAAGCCCAGGACCGAACTTGATTGCAGATCCTGTAAATAAAGTAGAAATCTACAGGAATGTGCACGGCCTCTTCAGAGTCCTTTCCCCCTCTGAAGATTTTCTCTGCTGGTGTCTTGCAGCTAAGCCAAATGGTATCTGCTCAGCGCAGAGAGATATCATGGCTTTTGCAGCTGGGGCAATGTGGTTTTCCTTTTTTTTTTTTTTTTAACAAACAGTGAATAACAACGGGGTTTTGTCTGCTAAGACTAGAGCGGTCCGGTCTATGCTTTTTATCTCTTGTGGTCAGATGGGCAGTGACATCTTTCCACCTAGGGGCTGTAGGTCAAACTGAATTGTGCTTGAAATACTACAGTGCAGACAACGGCTTCACAGCACAGTTCCCTGCTGGGTTAGTTCCTGCATCTGAGTGCTTAAAGTTGGGAGTCGGCCTCTTCAACAAGCCTTGTAAAAAGGCCTGCTAGGACCAAATTAGAAGACCAATTTAAGCCAGAGGGTGTGAGTGGGGAGGTGTTGCAGGCTGTGTGGGGACAGTACAGCTTATCTGTGCCCAGGCACGTACGCACTCCACCCCGCACTCCCCTCCGTGCCAGCCACCGAGCGCGGCACGCTCCCGCACGCCGCCCAGGGACCTGGGATGGGAGGGCGCGCAACGATCCCAGCTGCCCCGCGGCACGGCGGGATGGGAGATGCTGGGAAGGACTGGTGGGTGCGATGCTCACTGCTGGGGAGCAGTGGCAGGCTGGCAGGGCACGGGTGTGGATGGAGCTCACGAGGCAGTCCTAGCCCTGCCAGCAGCGTTTTGTAGTGTCAGCAAGTCCACAAGTAAATGAAGCGGGAGGTAGTTTGTGCGCTTTGTGTGCCTCGAGCCCCTTAAGAGGGTCCCGCCTGGTCTGCGTGGGCCTGCAGGTGCTTGCTCTGGGCTGCGTGGGGTGGGGAAGCTGCTGCAGCGTCAACCTGGATCTGAGTTACCGGCTTCAGCAAGGAGAAGTAAAGGTACCAAAACCCCCTCCTGGTTTCCCTGTTCCCAGACTTCTCCTCCATTCAAAAGTACCGTGTACAAAGACAGTGTCGCAGTCCGGGAAAACCCTGTCTTGCACAGTTTCCTTCCTCTTTTCTTCTTCCTAAAACGCAGCGGCTTTGTCATTACACAACCACACAGTGTCCTCTGAGCAAGGAAAGGAGAAAGCACGCCAGCATCCCAGCCAGAGCGGGCCCTTGGTGCTGCTCCATTCATGACAGTCTCTGCAGACTCACCGCCTCCTTTTATCCCTTTTTTCCCAAATCACTTTGTCAGGAGAACAGACAGTGCCTCGGGGCACAGGCAGCTTTTAAAAACCACAGACTTTCTAACTTTTTTTGGCCAAAATGTTCCTGATTTTAAGCAGATAAGGAGCAAGGGAAAACAGACTTGGCGTGCAGACGGAGACAAGGTGCTGTACAACCAGCACTAACAGAGTTTTTACCTTTAGTAGAAATATTTTATTCACAAAGAAAGAGGAAAATCCCTTCAGATCCCTCAAGCCTGATCAGTCAGCTACAGGGTCTGAAGAATTAGGGGCTATTAACACATCGGACCACAAGCCTCGATTCGCCTCACCCTGCTATCAGGACGGCGCCCAAGCAGTACCATGGACTGTGTGAAATCGCTCACCCTGGTGACGTGCATGTCCTCCTCTTCTGGAGGCCAGGGATTATTTACTGGCTGCTGAAGGGAAGCTGGTGTAGCCTCAGTGCCGATTACCTTCCTCTAGAAATCCCCCTGAGGAGAAGCTGAGTAAGCTGAACCGGTAGATGCTGAGGCCAGAGCAATGCTTTCCTCCCAAAGCAGCTGTTGCCACATACGACCAAGCAGAAGGAAAAAAAAAGAAAAAAAGACAAACAACCAAACAGAAAGCCATGGAAAAAAGGAAGGGAGGGAAAATGTGCCTAGGGAGATGTTCTGTCACCACGTGAGTCTCTTGCTGTGTCCAGCTGCAAGGCAAAGCTGGCTGAAAAAATGGGAGGAATGTGCCTTTTTGTCACATAAGCACTGCAGTGCTTCGATCCTGCAGTTCCTGTGGGCTTGGTTTTCATCCTTTTTTCCTAACTAACAAGAGCGACTTTTAGATGTGGGTGTTTCCCGCCCCAGTCCTGCAGGCTTGCTGGAAACGTCCTCAAGCATTTCCTCCTCCAGGCAAATGATGAGCAGGAGTGGGGGAGTCCCCAAGTGACACTTGGATTAGAAGGCGGCGCCTCAGCTCGTGGACCAAACCTTCTGCTTCTGCAGTGCTTCCGAGCAGCAGAATGCTACAGGGGGGCTTAAACGGGACTAGGATGGGGAACACAACTGGTTGTCATTGACCTTCTGATCAGCTTGTGGCCCTCTGAGTCTGTACACTCAGCGCAAACCAGGCCCTGACAGTGTTTTCCACTTGAACCACTATGAAAGTGGGTGAGAAGAACCCTAGGGAAATTGGTATTAACCAGAAAAAAATGGCACGAGGCACCTTAGGTGCCTCACTGTGCTGTGTGGGATTTCCCCCCGCCCCGCTGCCCGGGGACAGCTCGGCGCCTCGGTGAGCCACGGGAGCATCCCCGCCCCAGCCGGGCGCCTTGGTCCCAGCTTGGACCCAAGAGCGGCGGAGGGCACGGCCTGCCTGCGTTAGGGAACTGAGAAACGCTTTAATAAGACCCGTCAGGTGTGCGCCGTGTTTGCTTTGGTCCGGGTGATTCCCCGGAAAACCACAGTCCAGGCCAAACGGGTGGCTCGGCGCCGGCGCTGGCACATCTCCACCGCCACAGTCTTCCACGGGAACCGTGACAGCAGCCTCTCCCCCTGCTCCTCCAGCAGCTGGGCACCCCTAAGGGAAGAAAAGCGTGTGAGGACAGAAAGGAGATCCTCCCGGCTGCTCCCAAGCCCACCAGAAAGCCCTGCCTTCTCCCCAGCGTGTCCCATCAGGGACTCTCCCTGGCGGGCATGGAAAAGCGTCTTCCTTCCAAACCCGAGAACGGGAGTTCGTCTTTGCAAGTTACCACAGGAACCACTCTGCTTTCTGAGCGAAAACACTGAAAAAAAAGCATCTGCGTGGCACACCCATTTGCACTGAAATCCAGTACATCCAGCTAGAAATTGCATCGGCTTGATCCAGGGGTAACCTTGCTCTGAGGATGGCAATTTCAGGCAATGTCTTCATATGTATCTCTCTGCCCTGATCTGCTTCGGTTGCCTGACAGTTGCCTTCCCTCACCGCTCAGAGTTTCTGCAAGCTTCTGCATTTCTGCCCCCAACCCTGGCCCTCGCTGAGACGTTTTCCTGGGTTCTCACAGATATTGTGGGTAACGTCATACAGTTACCGTCCAAACCAGGGTTTGTCTGGCTGCCCCAAGGCAATTCCACGCTGGCATCTGGTTTGTGGTCTTCCAAAGTGGGATCCTCTCCCATTTCAGGGTTTGGATCTTTCCTTTCACAGCTCTGCTGCAGTGCCTGTGCTCAGTGCAGCACGTCACCGCTTACAGTGACTTCAAGGCAAACCCACCCTGTAGCTCCCTGCCTTCTAAGGAAATGGAAGAAAGAAGGGCGCTGGCAGCTCAGCTACGCCCTAAAGCATCCATGGAGCAGAGAAGAAAGATCAGCTCAAACACGTGCCTTGCTGGCTTAGCTAATTAGAATGGAAGTGGCAAAACCCTCCTTGATGAGCGGCAGCGGGTCATGAGATCTGAGTCACCAAGACACCTATCTGGTGATTTGGGAAATGTCAGCCATCCCTCAGAGGACCCGTGCATGTGATGGCACATGCTGCTCACATTGCAGATGTTCAAAGGTGCCAGATTTAACTGAGCATGTTACTGAGGTGACAGAGGGTGTCCCTCACACCATGATTAACGCAAGAAGCGAAGGGAGTCCTGCATATAGCACGGGACAGATACTTCTACTTTCAGCGCTGGTTGTGTTTATACAGCCTGGGTGTAGGCAGAAACCCCACCAAAAGAAGTCTGCAAAAAGAACATTTCATTTATGGAAGGAACCCAAGATGAGAGCAGCGGGTTTAACTGATTGCATTTCCATCGAGCAGCTTGCATCCTTTCCAGTGCCCCCCAGCAGGCCTCCCCAGCCTCCTCGCGGGCTAAGAAGGGCTCCGGCTCCTCTGGCTGATGGCCAGCCCTGGAGCTCAGCGCCCATCTATCTGGTGGCCTGTTTTCAAGGTGAGCCCTTGTATGCGAGCAGAGACAACACCTGTGCCCCGGGGACAGCCATGCCGCTCATCTCCTCTCCTCCCTGACGCATGGTGGTCAGGGGGGGCTGCGGGTGCTGGAGATAGATATACCGCCAGTCGCCACAGTGAAGCACTGGGAGCCAGCAGACTCTTCTCCCAATTTTCTCTCTTTTCTCTCTTTCAATAGGGCAGACACTCGGTGCTGCAAGGTGCCATTTTGCCCGGCAGTTTCCCACGGCAGCCCCATCTCCCAGCAGGTCCGACATCCATTTCCCTGGTGTCCTCCTGGCCTTGGCTGCTCCCTTGAGGGGGGCCCTCTCCTACCTCCGACCCGCTCTGTGCTCCCAGGCACTTGCAGGCCGTCCTGCTGGCTTCTCCCGCTCATTCCCGTGGTAAGCTTTCAGGGCCCTCTCTGTCTCTTTATACAGAAAGTGCACAAGCTTCACCTCTCTCTTCCTCTGGGCTCAGCGAAAGCCTCTTTGCCTGCCGCTAGGAAGGGATGCTGCTTCTGCCCACCCCGGTCATTTGGTGGATTTCTAGGAGGGGTTTCCTCCAGGCACTGGGCCACAAGGACTTTGCTTCCTCCGGACCCAGCTCTAGAAGGGGTCTTCAGTCTCCCTGCTCTCACCTGCCCCTCCCACTGGAGGTTGCTCCCCCTCAGGTGGCTGGTGGAGTAACTTGAGCGCAGTTCCCTGTGTTTGCTTCGGGCAGAATTATATAGGTTACTTTAAACTCGTCTAAGCCACCCTGGCTGGTTCTGTCTGAACTGAACTAGAGGAAAGCTCATGCAAACCTCTCTGCCAGCCTCAGTGCCGGTACCGCAGCAGCCAGGCAGAGCAGGGTCATCAGCGTTTCCACCAGCAAAGCCGGGGCTGAAGCAAGCCCTGTCCTGGTGTTGCGCTTCTCCACGAGGGGCCAAAACCAGCAAACCAGCCCTGTGCTAAATGGAGCCGCTAGTCAGCTGGAAACACCGAGCACAGGTTCTGCCTGAAGATCTGCCTCTGTTAACACCCAGACTCCCGACTCAGCTGGGGCTGGCTGTTTCCCCGGGTCTGGCGTGAACATCGCTGCCCTTTCACAGCCTCTCTTTTCCTCCTGAAATATGCCAAAGGTAACAGTCGCCCAGGTGAACATAATAAACTTCCAGCTAGGGCACCCACCCAAGAAATGGGTTTCTTGCTTCTCAGCTCAAGGGCAACTGGGCACATCTCCGCGGAAGATGAGCCCCGGCCCTAGGGCAGGAGAGAGGGCGAGAAGAGGGGACACGCTGTCTCGTCTCCTTCCCCAATGCCAGGGATTCAGGGCAGTGGCGTAGGGTCAGTGCAAGAGCGTGGGATTAGGTTGCTTGGCTGGGAGGGAGGGAAGATCCGGCAGTCCTTCCTCCCAGGAGGGTGCATGCGATGTCCATCGAAGGGTCCTCGGGTGAGGCACGCACCCACACTGACCCCCGGCTGGTCAGGGGCTTCCAAGCCAAGCAGAGAGAAGCCACTAGTGAGTTGTACATATTGCAGGCGGGAGGGAGCTGCTGAACACAGGCTTTCCGGATGCTGGCTTTGGATACAGGCTTTCACAGCCTACTAGCATCCCAGTTTAGGGTCTTAAATCTCTTCTGGGATCCGTGCCCAAGTGCTGATTTCCGCTAGGCCCTGCAGCATCAGCTCCAGCTGGGATTGGATTATACTGCTTTTAATTCTCCTGCTGCTGGGTAGTTAAGATAGTCACCAACGCAGGCAGAAGCCTCTCCCGCACAGTTGTGCAGTACTAGTTGCCTAGGAGCCCAAGCAATGGCGAGGTTATACCCCAGCGTTTCCAGCATTGGTCATGGCTGAAGACAACACACCGGACTGGAAAGACCTCTGGGCTGGCGATTGCGGTGGCCTTATTAAGTGTCAAACACCGCCTGTTGCTCAACAAGCTGTTTTCTTCATGTAACCCAGTGTCCCTGACACCGCCTGAAATAGCCTGGCCAGCAAATAAATTGCAGTGCGGCGAGCAACGTGAGCAGCTCCCTCAGTGGCTTCGTGTGTGCCCAAGGCTGATCATCCCCGGCATAAATTATGGGTTTGTTCAGCTCCGAGGACGAGGCCTCTGTTTTGCAGTACAAGAAAGCATGAGCTCAGATTGCCCCAAGCACAGCTTTGATACTCACGTTGTGCAAGCGCTCAGCAAGCGTGCGCAGCTACTGCAGGGCCTGCCAGAGAGACATGCTGGGGCCCACAGAGAAGAGCAACCTTGGAAGCTGTCACAACGTCCTGGATGCTGAGGATGATGTTGCAAACTCGCCTGCCGGGGGCTTCCCTGCTCATCTAACTTCTGGCACCACCTTCCTGCAGAGTTGTCTCTGGTGGCCAATAGAGGTTGCCAGCTCCCACCGCAAAGTTTCTAGGGCCAGACTTGTTTGTCCCCTTCGAGCTGCTAAATCGAAACAAACAAAACACCGGAGTTCCGTGAGCTGAGAAACCTGCTTTGCACAGGAGCTTGTGCGACCAAAGTGCTGGCCTTCAGCAGCCAGGACTGGCCACCGCTGGCAGCTCCAGGGTGGTAATGGGCTGGGAGAAAGAGGGAGAGGATTGAGATCAAAACAGCAAAAGCAAACCCTGCAAGCTCCGTCTCCTTGTAGGTAGCTCTGCAGCCTGGGTGGGTGCCTGTCTCCAAGCTCTAGCATTACTATGTGGCTGGAGTGCGTCCCTACAGCCGCCTTGCCAAGAGCTGGAACTGGGTTCATAGCCCGTGGTTTAGGGAGGTGACTTTATTCAGGTGATAGAAAGGTTTGGGGGCGGGGGGGGGGGGGATTCCCAGCTTTACACGTCACTTGAGTTTGGATGGCTGCAAACTCATGGCAACCGAAAAGCAAGCTGTACCAAAATTAACGACAAGCTACTCCACACACAGCCCTGGCTGCTGAACTAAAGGCAAGTTTCTGTCCAAACCAGGGCTCAGCCAGGAACGCTAGCAGCCTGCCGGCACACGCGCGTGGGCACGTGGAAGGGGCCAACAGGGCCGGGCACGGCTCCATCCTTGGCGAGTGATCTGCAGGGGAGGATTCCTCTGGCCTTTTCCCTGGATGAGATCGCTGAGCTCAGGCCAGTTACCCCGTATCTGCAGCCTCCCTGGACGTGCTCGCATTTCACCCTTGGAAATCTTGTCTGTGATGAAGCTGAGGACTTTGGCTGGCTGACACTGAGCAAGCCCAGCAAAACAGCAGCTGTGACCAGTCACCTGAGTGTCTGGAAATCCTGGGCTCTCGATTGCACAAGCACAGCTGAAGTGCCTTGGCTGCACCGTGCCAGTCGTCCCTTTGTGTGCCGGAGATCCCACACGTGCAACCTGCCGCGCTTACTGCACGCACGCAGCGTCTCTCAGCACAGGCGCCTTTATTTCAGGCCAGGAAACCCCAAAGAGAAATAGGGCAAGCCCTGCCTACCCAAGCAGCTTGCTGGGATTTCTCTCTAGCAATGCACTGGGGGGGGGTTTTGCAGCAAACCATGACCCAGCTTACTAGCAACACGTTGCGTGCTTTTCCTCACCGCAGAGCCCAAGCCTGCCGCTCGGACGTGGCCCTTTCGGACAGCTTGCAGCGGCAGGCCCCGCAGCGTGCCCAGCTGCCGGCTGCAGAGGCAAGGGCTGCAGCTCCCCGTTGCTTTGGCAGGGAGCCATGGCTGACGCGCTGGGCTGCTTGCTCCGGAAGATCTTCGCATTTAGTTGGGCAGGAGCAGGCTGAAGCGGTGGAGGGAGCATTAGCCCGGAGTTCAGCTCCTGGCTCTTTAGCCGAGTATTACCTAAGCCTTGCTCAAAGCATGTCTAGATAAAACATGCTGGATTCTTCTAGCGAGATATCTATTCCTCTCCTGAGGGGCTGCACCCATGGGGAGTTGTTGTCATGCATTTTCCAGTAGAAGAGAGAGGGGGCAAAATATTCCAGCTGTTTCCCCCCGCCCTCTCTCCTTCCATGCGGAGAGGGTTTCTGCTACCCAGTATAACAGTGCCTCGGAGCACGCCTCGCTCAGTTATCCTGCTACGGGAAAGGGACAGCCTGCGGAGCCCCGTGCTGTCCTGGGGTGCGCTCCTTTCTGCCTGCCTCAGATCAGAGGGGACGAAAGGAGAGGCAACAGAGGCCACGGAGAGCACTTTTGAGAGCACAGCTCTGCCATGACCTCTGATCCTGATTCACCTCCTTCTCCCCGCCGTGCTGGCCAGCCTGAGGCTGGAGGTGCACCGCTGGCCGTGGCATTCCCCTTCGCTTGCGTAGGCAGCTCCTTCCTCCCTGTCCTGGGCATCGGACGCGCTCAGTCCACTCCAGCAAGCAGGCAGGCTTGTAAAAGTGAGGCCGTGCAATGGCTGTCACTGCCACGCTTATGCCTTTCCAAGGAGCTGGTCTTTTATCTCCCAGCACCACATCCTGCTGCCCTTGCGCATCTGTACACACAGAAAAGTCCTCCGTAAGGAGGAACTGGCTTGTTTGGAAAATACCCTGCGATTCACTCTGTCAGCCGGTCCTGGAAAACAGCTCTGCATGGCCCTGCTCTTGCTGAGATGTGGTAAACAAATCTCCAAGGAGTAGCCCGAAAGAGAGACGGGCATTTTCAGTGGATACAGCTAAGCGCAGGGAAGGAGCACGCAGCAGGGACCCGAGATGGGAAGGAAACAGGAAGACCTGTTACTGCTCTATGTGTTTTACTCTCAGAGCAGCAGTCGTCTTCTCCATTTCCCTTAAAGAAAGAAAAGGCAAAGATGATTCATGTCCCATTCCCCAGCTCGGCCTTGAAGCAGTGTTAGTGTGACTAAGGTCCTCGCTGCATCATTTCTTTCTCCATCTGATGCTGAGAAGGTGGTAGCAGGGCAGGCTGTGATTAAGTGGAATTTCTAAATGTTGAAAGACGTTTCAGAATGGTCCTGGTGATTAATAAAATGACTTGAGGGGCCGTAGGAAAATCTGATCCTATAAATTCTTTTCAGAAGAGCACAAACCTTTTGAAAGGCCCGTGTGTGTGAAAGCTTAGAGAACGTCATTTGCATAGAATGCCTCTGCCAGAAGGGCTGAGCAAAGGTGAAACCCGCTGGAACGGCAGGGCCCCTGCCCAGCAAGAAATCCTCCTGAATTTCCACGTAGCTCTGGTTACGGGAGTCCACAGCCTTTTACCTTACCTTATTGCACATCGCTGATGGAAGTCTGCTAATTTAGTAGAGCCCAAAGCAGCCGAGGGAGGCCCAGTGCTCAGGGGACAGCCCAAATCTTGGCTGTCCCAGCAGACATCAAAGTGGGTACGTTTGCAGCTGGAAGCACCGACTGCTTTAACATTGTAGGTGCTGGTTTTACCAGTTCGTATTCCTTGCGGCTCCGCAAAAGGAGGGGACTGGTAGCACATACTCTCGAGGCAGCTCCGCAAACACCTATTTAAAAGCAGTCCCTGCCCTGGGGAGCTTACAGCCCAAAGCTGGGGCAGAGATGCTGCGGGCCACAAGCCCGGTGTGGGCTGTGACTCCATGTCCTACGGCAGCATTTTGCATCTGCCGGTTTGCGGTGCCCTAAGGCGCGCATGTAGCCTGCCCGGGCGAGGAGCAGCAGAGCTGCACGGGGCGGCAGTGGCTTTGCCCCAGTCACACACACACACACGGTGAGCAGCGGAAACGGAGCCAGCCCTCGCCTTTGCCAGCCCGTGCCACTGTTGTTACCAGAATGTGCTTTTAAGGAGAGGTGATGTTTTACTTTCTCGTTATCCTAGGTGCTGTTAAGGAGCAGGCTGAGCCCTCCTATGCCACAGCATAAATCACGGACTATCTGTACCTCAGTTTTCCCCCCCGGGGACTTAAACAACGTTCGTACTAGAAGCGTTTTGAGAGGCTAATGCCACATTCGGTCAGGCTCACTGATGTTATTGCAATTCCTAATTTAAATTGTTGGCTGTTTGTTAGCAAAAACATTTCTTCCCTCTCCCTCATTCCTTTGGTATCGACCAGCCAATTCTGTCCTGGCTTCTCACTGGGAGTTTCTCTCCCGGGACTTCTGCAGCCCCAGTTGGCAGATGCTGGAAGCACACAGCTCCCACAGAGGCCCCTCCTGGGGACTCTTAGAACTGTGCCAGCAGCATATCATATCCAACATTGCACATGAGGTCTGTGAGGTGCTGTGCGGGGACAGAGAGCCCAACAGGTTGCCAGTTAGCAAAAGAGAGATGCTCTGGGTTTATGCAGAAGTAAGTTCATTAGGTGTATGATTACAGCTGTGCAAGAAATAACTTAGCTGTCAGCAGTAAGAGGGAGAGAGACACCGATGTAGCTGCCGCACTACAGCGAAGAATCATCCTATCTGCAGCTTGATGCAACTCACGCTGCATGCACACAGTTCAAATCATTTCCTCTTTCCTCTACATTTCTTGTAATGCCAAAGGCAGCCGTGCATGTCGAGCTCTCACTTTTAAGAGCAGATCTTCAGTAAAGATTTCAACCATGTCTGAATAGGAGCCAAAAAAACCCCCAACTGATGTTGGTGTGATAAAGGGACTTACTTCCCAGCCAGGAGAGCAGTCAGTCATTGCAGCAAGATCCATGTCAATCATAAGTCACACCCATGCAGCTCTCTTATCCCTGGGCTTAGGGACTGCAGAGCCGAGCAGGTTCCCTGTTGAGGCCTTGATGTCTTGCACATATTTGCATTTACCATCACTGCCTCTTTTTCTCACCACTGCTTCATAAAAAAAGGTAAAGTGAAATCCCATGCAAAGCAGCTCAGTCACTCTGCACCAGCTTGCGCTTTCCTTTCTGAAGAGCTCCTGGAGGCTCTGTTCAGAGGTGGTGAGCTCCTGCTCAGTTCAGTGGAGGCTGAAAGCACATGATGCCTCCCTGCTTTAACCCTCTACAGGGCGAAATTTGTGGGGCTTGCTCTCATTTTGAAGCCTGCTTTGTTCCGATTGTCATGACCGTTTACATCCACTGTTGGCGATTTATGCCCCGAACTCTGGATTTCCGCAGGCCGGTGGCAGACGGACGAGGTTAAGCGGGACGGTGCTTTGCATGCTTCACTGATCTCACACATCTGGGCTTTGACTTCCTCCTGTGGTTTGCTGAACCAGGTCCCTGGCAGCTAACAGGATAGGGCTTGGGGTGCCAGGCACTGAAGTGCTGCAGGGACGGGGGCCATCTCCTGCTCCGACCACAGACTCTGATGTCAGGAGCACTTGTGCCCGGTGGCCGGCTGCGGACGGGGACCAAGCTGCCACCACGCGCAAACAGCAACCGCTTTGCCTGTGTCACAGCACTGCTCATCGGGCTAAGTGATGATGAAACGTGATAAAAATGTCTGCCCTATCATTAAGGCACAGTTGCCTTTTATTTCACCCTTAAAGAGCCCCCTTTGAGACGGGGCCCAGCAGTGCTGCGTCCTTCATCTCTGCTCTGGGCCAAGGTCATATCCAGCCTGGGGCAAAAGCTCTCTGAGTCTCCCTGCGGTGCCAGTGGGCAGACGCAGGGGAAGGGACACCCAGGGACAGGATCGCTTGTGCGGTGCCAGCACCCTGCGCAGCCGCGGCATCTTCACAGACGCAGCGTTCGCCTGCGCGCCCCAGCTCAGGCGGGACACCTAAAGGGAAGCTGCTCCCAAATGATTTCTTCGCTCTCCTTCGAGACAGGACTCAGACGCTCTGGGGACTGGCGATGAAGATGGTATTTCATGTGCCATTCAGCAAAATGATTGATAAGGCTATGTGGAGCTGTCTTTATCCTGTGCTTACAAGGAACACGCAGTTTCTATTGACCGCATTCAAGGGCCCAGCTGTAAACTCAGTGAAGCGGAACGGCTGCAGAGAGGACATTTTTCTTATGGTGACGTTGAGAAGCCATGTGCAGCGGTGTTCCATGACGAACATGCTTACAACGCAGGGGACTTGCCTCCAGGAAGAGGACACATCGAGCTGCATTTGCTTTGCTTCTGAATGAAAGCATCTGTGTGGGAAATACCTAACACTCCCTGGGTCACGTGCGTTGGCTTCACGCCTTGGGTTGAATCAGTCTCCAGACATGGCCTAAGTCATGGGCAAAATGTCCGGCAGCAGGACACCGGTTGGTGTCAGAATCAGCATCGGTTTACCTGCCAGAAGCCGTACACTTGCCACGGATTGATTTGCAGCCCCAAAACTTTCAGCACGAGTGCCCTCCGGATCAGTTTTGAAAATATCACCTCTTGTGAGCTGAGTTTTCTTCTTGGTATATTTAGAGCAGCCAAAAGATGGAGTCAATGGGTGGAGGGAATAGGATGTGCATGTGTGAGGGGGGTGGATGCTGTGACGGCGAGAGGCAGCCAAGCAGACCTGATGGAAGGCTGCTAGCTGCAAGGCTAACTGAAGACTTGCCCCTGTGCAAGCATGAGGAGTTTAATAGCTATTATATAGATGGCAATTGGATGCCAATTTGGGGGTTTGCTTTTCAGAGATGATACGGCAAGCCCCAGATCGGAGGTACACCCAGTTCACATGACTCAGGAGAAGAGTGGGAGAGGAAATTCTGCTGTGTCGCAACTGCAAAAGATTAGGAGAAGAAAATTTTCAGGTGAGTGAGAAAACAAACACCTGAAGTTTCCAATGAGTAAGAAAAAATGAAATAAATTTTTGTTTTCCGAGTCTACAGAAGTAATCTGTTTTAGCTGGGAAGTTCTCAATATGGTTTTAATCATACAATTCTTTTAAACAATACATTGGTTCTAACTGAAAGAAAGCAGAGCAAAACATTTCCTTTGCAAAATGGAAAAAAAAAATGGCTATTTTGAATTACTCCACTTGTTCTTAAATTTGAAGCAGAAAATTTGGAGATATTGGCACTCATTCCCAGGATGCTGCGCTGCAGCTGGGCTCACACAAGTCTTTGTGAGAAATCCCTGTGGTCCTACTTGTGGCACAGAGCTGCCGTGTGCTCTGCTGAGATGCTCTTCTCTAATTTTGCGCAACGCACGGAGGCAGCTCAGTCCTTTTGTCTTCTGCCCCTCAGCACGGCCCATTTTAGGAAGAGGCTTCCCAGGGCTCCACGCCTAGGAAGGCTTGTTCATGCCGCCGTGCACCTGGAACTGCTCATGGAAGGACGCCAACTGCCACGTAACCTGCGCGGTTTCCCTTTCCGGCTTTGCCCGGACTTCTCTGAAAAAGGAAATGACGAGCTACCAGTTCCCCACTCCACAAGTCCCTCAGATACAGGAGCGGCTCGCAGAGGGAAGCGGGTGATCGGAGCACCTTGGAAGTCAGCTGCGCGGGGGAAGGAAACCGGCTTTACATGCCACCACCCAGGGGCAGAAGGCAATCCTGGGCAGAAGTCCCGGCCTTTCCTGGACCGGCTCGCCTCCCTTCCCCTGGGACGGAGCCAGAGGGGAGGACGCCGTGGGGGAAAGCTTAAGCATTTCTGTGTGGAAAGTGCTACTGCTGGGCTGTGAAAGGGGATGAGACCACCTCAGCAGTGGACCAGGGGGACCTGCTGGACCCACGTCTGCTGCCGGTGGCGTCCCACCTAGCTTTCGCACCCCAGTCGCACTGCTGCCATTTCCCCTCTGCCTTCCTGCCGTTTCACCCTTGTTGAACATGCCCTCATGCTGTTTGATCACCTGTTAAAACCTGGCCGACCGCAGGCAAAGCCTGCCAGCCTTCCACACCGCTGCCGGCTAACCCCTTTTCTGCCTAATTATTTCGGTTTCCAGAGGGTTGAGCTCTGCCCTGCAAGAAGGATTGTCAAGGCAGGAGACGTGGCACTTTGTGAGCTTTCCCTCGCCGTGGTGGGGTAGTCCAGCAGCTCGGCACCATGCGTTTCAGCCTGCTGCTGCTGGCGGTCAGGGCTGGCAGGGTGGGATCGTGGAGGGGTCTGGGGTGGATGAACAAGGCTGGATGTTTTACTAAAGCTCAGGAAATTTCACAGGCTGTTTGAGAGGAGGTGGAGGTCAAGCATGCTCGGGGGCGAGTGGGTGGTGTGAATCCCCCTCCTGAGGAGGGTTTTCCCCAAACCACGCTTGGCACAGCCTCCACGCAGCTTGGGCAAGAGCTTGTTTGTTTGTTTGCTGGGACAAAACACCTCAGAGAAGCTGCTGCCAGGAGTCAGATCTAAGTTTTCAGATGAAATCCAGAAACGTCAGCCTTGACACATGCCGGAATGGAAACCCATCCACTTAGAAAAAAACTGAACGAAGAGCGTGGTTTCTCCCTGCGTGCCGCACAGGCCGGGCAGCCGTCCTTACCAACTCTCAGTCCTTCTCAGCTCAGCACGCACGCAGAGCTTGCACTGCGACATGGCATGTCCTTTTCCCACACAGAGAGGAAAAACACCGCATGGGTCCTCCCACGCTGCGTGAGCGAGCGCCACGGGCTCTCCTTTATCACCGGTCAGTGCTCCTCTGGGGGGGCTGCGTCTCCCCCAGCCCCCGGGCACTCCCCACTGCAAACAGGGAGCGTTGCTGAAGCGGAGCGGCAGCCCTCGCAGAGCTCTTCCGTAGGGCCTTGGGAAACTCCCTCCTCCAAGCTACTGAAATCCAGGGGTAATAATTAACCAAGTTAAGTGTTGCACTGTAATTGTAGCTGTGTGCCCTTCACGGGGTGCGTGTGTGTTAAAAATATTTGCGTTTTTAAGGCTCTTTCTTGCAGCACTTTGCACACATTTGCTCGTATTTTGCTTTCAGCTGGAGGGATGACGAGCTTCCCTTGAAAGGTGTGCAGGAAAATGAACCTGAATTAGCTAAAACTGGGAATGGAAAAAGGATTTAAATTAAAGGGGTGCAGGCCTGTTCCTTCAGAGCAGGGATGTCCCCGGGGCTGGTGTGGGCGCTCCCGCTGCTGGACAGGCAATGGAGCCTGGTGCCGTGGCTCATGGCTGCTGTAAAGGGGTAAAAGTGCAGAAAGGAGTGAGTGGGGAAAACCCCAGCTCTCTTCTGACGGGGACTGGAAAGTCCTGTTTGGAAAATTGGACAAGGAGATGGTCCTGGGAAAAAATCTGAGCACAGGAGCAAGGGGAGGAAGGGCAGTCAGACCTCCGGGGTGTTGGGGGGAGTTTCTGTTTCAACCCCGCTGGACTTCGGCTTCTTACATTATGGCCTGATAAATGTGTCAGCATTTAACGGGAGCCTTTTGGCCCTGATGTTAACGCTTCAGAGAGCTGTCTGGAGGGACGGGGAGGTGAGAGGTGCCAGGGCTGTGACAGCTGTGAGAGGCTGTTCAGCGGCCATCCCAGGAACATGTGCCGTCCCGGCTGGTGTGAGGGGCCAGGGGTTTCCTGCTCCCTCATCCCTCGGGATCCCACGCAGCTCTCGTTCTCCAGCAAAGCGCAGTGCTGGGAGCACAGCAACGCTGGAAAAGTCCTTCCTCCACCTCCCTGAAGTGAAGGTGGGCTTTCATCCAGGGAGGGAGTCCTCCCTGCCATCCCTGCACTCCGTCCTGCAGTTCTTTCTTCTAGGAACAACCAGATGCTTAATTATTTCCACTGCTCAGCTTCTGCAAAAAAATGATCTGCGCTGGGCCCCTGCCTGGCCCAGAGTCCACCATCACTGAAGATTTTCCATTAAAACAAGTCACAAGATACTGCTCCTCCTCCTCGGAGATCACGGTGTCTTTCCTAAGGTTCGTTGCTGGTTCTACCTTTTCCTTTCCTCACTCAACCGTCTTGCTCATCCAAATCTGAACTGGAGCTGTGGGGCAAAGACGTCAGCAGTGAGGCTGCCACTTCTGAGGACACATTTAGGGTCCTGGTGGCCTCACTGCCTTCTGGTGCATCGAGTCCTGCTGGGGCAGGCAGGCAGATGTGTCCAGCAGCTGGATGCAGGGCGCACCGCTGGTAAACACTGTCCGTCGGCCCCTGTCTGGCCCTACAGAGTTCTTCTTGGTGTGTAAAATGCTGAGTAGTCAATAGGGAGCCCCTTCCTAATGTCAAAAGGCTGAAGGATGAGGAGGAGGACAGCAAGAGTTAAGGCCTCCAAGTTAGGACTGTGGCACCTCGTGATGTCCAAGCCCATCAGCACGCAGGCGGGCAGGCAGCTCCCGAGGCTGCCCGTCCCACCTCTCTCTGCTGAGGGAGCTGAGACACACACATCCCTATGTGTCAAACAGCCCACGCAGCCCGAGCTGGGCGAGAGAAGCGCGCTGCACCATAAGCCGAGAGCAGCAGAGCAAGGAGGCGGGGAGGGCGGCGAAAGGTTTTTGCCCACGACTGCAAAGGTTTTTGCCACGACTGCTGGTGCTGGGGCGAGTGGGAGGACGGAGCTTCCCCGTGCGTGTCCCTAGGTGCAGGGCTGCCTTTGGCCCTTGCTTTTAACACTTTCCAAAGCTGCAGTGAATAGAAAAGGAAGACTCCCAGTTTACTGGGGGGAAATCGGGCCCCAGGGCTCTGCTCTCCACCATTGCCGCCCCGGCGGCCTGCATTTTATCTGTCACCACCAGATTCTTGAGAAGTCCAGGGCTGATGTGGAGTGAGCTGAAAGGCAGGAGAGCAGGGACTGAAGGTGGCCTCTGGGTTGTGGTGGGGCGAGGGAGACCTGCAGGGAGCTGGAGCGCGAGGAGGAAGAGGAGGGTGTGGGAGGAAACGGGAAGTTCAGCTCTTTGTGAGCGATATAAGGAAGTATGGGCATATCCCTGTGGGATTATCAAAGAGATTTACAAGCATGGGCAGCGGGGAAAGGCTGGAAACAAAAATGCAGCCTCATGCTGTGCAATGTCATGATGGGTGAATGAGTTCCTGGTGAGCTGGTGTTGCAGGAGAAGAGGGAGGGGGGACCTGCGGAAAGGTGCTCACCCCGGAAGGGAGAAAAGAGCAGTGCCGAGGGCAGCAAGAGCAGAGGACACAGGCATGGCAGGAGCTGAGGAAAGGAAGGGGGCTAACGGAGAGAGGGTCAGGGTCAGGAAACGAAAACCAAACTTCACAGGACCTTGAGCTGCAGCAGCACGACTGCTCTTGAAGCTTGCTGAGCCACCCAGGGCAGGTGGCAAAGGTGCCGAGAGAGAATTTTGAACCCTGGGCCAGTCCAGGGAAGCACTGGCAGGAGGACAAGCAAGAGCAAGCTAGTGTGCTCTGCTAATAGCAGCTGTGGTGGCTGACTAAGGAAAAAGTGGTGCTGGCAGAATAAATGCGTAAGGAGTTCTTGCTCCAAGTCCTACAAATGGGACTGCGCAACGTATCTGCCAGAGTGCCAAGAAGGTAGCATGAAAGCAGGTTATCACCAACACCACTCTCAGATCTTTCTAAAGGCATAGGTGTGGAAAACCCAGAGTCAGGGTGGACATGCAGCAGTTAAGGGCAGGTGTTTTGAGACTGGGGGTGCGGGGGGTGACCTACAGTGGACAATGTTGTTCTATCAAGTGAACAGGCCAAGCTCTGCACTGAATAGCCCGACATTAGCAATGCACAAATACAGAACATGCCCCAACTTATTTTGCTAACAAACAAATATTCTCACATTAATCTCCGTCCTACTTGCTTTACCTGCGGTTCCTCCGCATACAATACTTGGTTACTTTTGCATGACTGGCAGAGGCAAACAGTAGCAAAACCAGTGTGCAGTCCCTCGGCAGTGATTAATTGCAAAACTTCCGTGTACAGTAAAGCATTTGCTTAATTTATTAAGTCATTATAGAATTCTTGCAAGATTATAGCAGCTCCTTCATAAGATACTATTTGTCTAAATGTTGCAGTGGGCAGCAGAGAATGTATTGTTGCCTCCGACACTACTCGACCAACCTGGTACTACTGATAAGTGCACTTTCCTCCCTCCCTCTGGCCTTCGAATAAGAAGTATTTGCATTCAGATGTTATCTATTTAAATATTTACATACCAGGTCCAGCTGTGTACCCCAGTGCTTCCAGAACACCGATACCTATAGCTGGTGAATGCCTCTGCAGGGCCTTGACAGCATTTCCAGCTCCTGTTTTTGCAGTGGGGGGGAAACACCAAAGTGCAGCTAATGAGAGGAACATTGCCTTTTCCATTTCCAGCTGCGGCAACTTCGTGGTTAGTCAAGACAGGCCGAAAGTCACTTGGGATGCTTTGCTGGCGAAAGACCTGTAGCAGCAGGTGGATAAACCCCCCCAGTCCCAGTCCCCATCCCCAGCTCAGATTTAGTGGTTGTTCAGGGTGCGAAGTGAGTCTCCGAGAAGAAGGGTTTCGCAGATTCTCACCCAGCCCCGCACCTGGAAAACTTTGCGGGTTTGCCATGCAGCCATGGCCCTGTCTGCCAGAAGGAAGTTTCAGTGCATACACCTGGGCTATGCTCATGCAATGAGAGTGGAAGGGAAAGAAAAATGACTCAGGATGACAAATTCATATAATCCTTTTGACAGCGGCCTTTGGCTCCCATGCAAATTAGGAAGCACCCAGCCAGCAGCTGCCCTCTTCCTCATACCAGAGAGCCCTCCTTAGAGCAGGTCGTGCGTCAGGAACCCCTCGGGAAGAGCGGGGCAGAAAAGGCAATGGGTGTCCCTGTGCAACCTGGAGCCATGGCCTTCTCTGGTGGCCTGAGCTGGGCCGGGTGCCAGCGGCACAGAAGTCCCCTGGCCAGCACTCTTGGCAGAGCTCGGTCCTGTGTCAGCAGCTCTGCCGCACCCCATCCCCGTCCAGGGGGTTACGGCACAGAAGGAACAGGGCACGGTCACCCTTCATGCAACCCATCCTTTACATAGTCACACAACGGGCTAAAACCTGTGGCTAAAATTAGTCCGGCACTGCAACAGGCTGCCAACAGATAATCAGGTGCAAGTAAGGATCTGAGCAAAGTGATTCTGTCTGCCTGGATGCTGGAGAGAAACACGCAGGAAAAACTGAAGCGGGTTAAAGCCACATCCTCTACCGCTGTGAACTGGACAAGGAGAGCTGTAGCTCCCGCAGCGGGGAGGAGGGGAGGCCCTGCGCCTGAATTTCAGGGGTGGAAGGCACGTGTTCCTGGGCGTGTGCTCCCTCTTCCCGTGGAAAACCCCTTTGGAAAATCCGAAGGTGTCCGAGTGCAAACCAGAGCCAGGCCAGGCGATAAACGAGAGGGTGAGGGGCCGCAGGGCCGCACTGCGAACCTCCAGCCTCCCCCGGCAAGTCCCGGCCAGAGCTGCCGGGTACTGGAGTTGGAACAGAAGGTGCCACGACGGCGGGCGGGTGGGTGCTGCCACAGACAGCCGCAAAAGCCCTCTTTAGCAGCCAGGCGGCCTGCTGCTTGGGTGACAGAGGGGGAATCCCAGCCCCCCGACCCGCCCGCCGCAATGGGCGCAGGAAAGGACACCTACGTCTGCTTCCAAAATTAGCTGCAGCAGAAGGGCTGAGAGCTGTGAGCTGCTTAGATGTGTGACTGCTGTCGAGGTGAACCACCTAAAACGCCTGAGCCTGTGACCCTATCGGTCCACTAGGTGTTAAGCGTTTCTTAAAAAGCAAACCAGGTGGATTCCCACGTATCTCAGGACGAGGTGGGCAATGAACCATTTCACAGACCAGGTACAGTAATCTGACTTTTTTTAATAAATACATATCTCACATGTACCAAAATAATTATAAACAAAAAATGTACAGTATGTACACAATATACAATTGCTAAAAAGTGTAGCAATTATGACACACATGGTGTGAAACACACAGTTTCCAATGCCCACAGTTAACATTATTGCTACTTTCTCCTAACAGCCAAGGAGGTCATCAGTCCCTTGGTTTGACGACTCTGCCTGGGACGCCCCGCCAAGAGCAGCTGAGGTCGGTCAGTAAAGCCAGGGAGCACCACCAGCCCAACGCAAATTAACACACAGTCTCCAAGAAGGTGGGGTGTTGGTATGAGCCTGCCTTGCCACGAGGGGACACACATTCCTCGTGGTACTTAACGCCACAAGATAGCTCTCTGTAACCAGCAGGCTGGACGTGTAGTCTGTTACCTTCGTGGGGTTGAGGAGATTGGCTATGTGGCTCTTTATCAGGTGGTGTGAATAATCACAGGTCTCTACTGATGTTACACATCCCACTCCTGTATTTAAACACAAGCCAGAACCTGGAACCGTCCTGTTACAATTACGTGCTCCTTGCTGGGCAGTGTAGTATTTCCCTCCTGTTTTTTTTCCCTTCGCATTGCGACTTTCTTTTTAAAAGAAGAAAGTCAGTCCTTTTTCTATACATATGTACACAGTCACTTCTTTTCACAGATAGCTCTGCTTTAAAACGCCAGCTGTCGTCCTCCAATAAGGCAGTCATCATATATAAGCTGCAAGAAAAAACAGAAGGCTGTTAATGCAAAATTCTTACTGGGAGTATCCTATCCACTCTGGGATAACTGCCAAATTCTGCGTGCCCTGACTTCGGCAGCATATAAAATTTCTACACCGAAATGGTTTCGTTTGCCATTTAACAGCACTGAGAACATCAGAAAAACAAATGCTGGGGAGGAAAAACCCACTCATGAACTTGCATTTTATCTCACGAGGTTCTGTAGGTGTCAGCAACAGAACGGTGTTCAGAGAACCATGTTGCATGAAGTTAAACCTCCGTTCCCTTGTGTTATTTTTTACGTTTTATTCTTAAATTTATTCTATTTATGTGCTTGCCCCAACTGCCATCTTGCTGATGGCTGATAGCGGAACCCTACTTCATGGGCTATTTATACCCATCTGTTACACAGGTAAGAGGTCACTGGAGCATGTCATCAGAGCGGCACCACCAACAAAAAACCAAAAAACGTACAAAGGGCAGGATTTTCCCCTTCTCTTGAAAAGCTGCAAATAGCTACTTACTTCATCCTCCGTGAATTCAGGCTCCGATTCACTGCTCTCCTCGTCCTCACTTTCTGGCAACATCTGCAGGTCGGCTGTGGTCAGCTGCTTCAGCTGTTCCTGTATGCTGGAGTTGTCTCTTCCCCACGTGAGCTGATAGGGGGAATAGCCCTGGTAGGTCACCTTGTTCACGTCCGCCCCATGTTTCACCAGAAGCGACACCAGGTCTGAGTTCTGCAGGTCGACGGCCAAATGCAGTGCCGTCCTGCCATTGCATGGCTCCTGCATGAAAATAACACAAGGTTTGGCACGTTAGGAGAGCCAGAGCCCACGCCAGACCTGTTGATTTTTACGACTATGCAGGCCTGCTCAGTTAAATTCACAATGTACATTACATACCTGAGCATTCACATCTGCTCCCAAGGACAGCAAGTATTCGACAATAGCCAGGTATCCTTGAATAGATGCCAAATGGAGACATGTATGTCCTGAAAAACACAAATGAAGGGAAAATTTGAGTAAGTCTAACCTAATGCCCTATCATTCAGCTAAAGACAAGATGATAGGACAGGACGGTATCTAAGTTTACGATTCATCCATGGCAAAAGGGTGTTTTCCAGAGTAGCTTTCCAGCTTCCAGTAAGTATGAATAACAGGGCTGGATTTTGGAAAGATTTCTTAGAGGCTTTATTCCAGTGTTTGACTGCAACTTATTGTAACCAAAAAAAAAAGGAGCACTGTGGAAGTACTCACTAACCACGCAAAATTCAAAGCCATGAGAGCCAATAATCAACAGAGAGGAGGCCTACAACACAGTGGCATTTTAAAGAAGTCAGACACTGCTGTGTGCTTTGGGCCCCTCAACTCTGAAATGGGCATAATGATCCTTCTCCACCTCTCTCGAGATCTTCGAGCTCTACGGGACATCAACTCTGCCCTGAGTACAGCACACGGACATCGATGTACAGCAGCATGCCCGTACCGTTGTAGTTGGTCGCCTGCAGGACAGCGAGGAGGTGGTGCGGCTGGCAGTACTGCGTGAGGACGCTGACGCTCCTGAGGGAGCCCTGCTGGCAGGCAATATGCAGGGGGGTGTTTCCTCGGAAGTCCCTGATTTCCAGGTCGCAGCCGGCCTTCAGAAGATGCTCGGCAATTTCAGGCTGGTCGGTGATCACTGCCAAGTGAAGAGGAGTCTGCAGGCAGAAGAGAAAACACAGACCTGTAAGTTACAGCGCAAACTCGGCAGCAACATCTGGACAAACAGACCACTTGGCGATTTGTGCCCCCAATTAAAAACACGCCCCAAAACCTCCGTTCTTTATGCTTCCCAACATAATGTATAGTTGCCCTTTAGTCTGGAAGTGAGGAACGTGGGGCTCTCCGGATACCGAACAGTCAATCCGTATGAAGGCTATCATTAACATCCCAGCAAAGAGGGATGCAACCCATTGCATCATATTTGAAAAATGCGGGCGTTAAATGCCACTCTCTCGGGGGAGAGGAAGCATTGTACTAGCACCAGCTGGAGCCAGCTGGGGACTTTCCTGAACGGAGGCTTTAAGTAGGCTTTGACTTAATTGATTCCATTAATTAAAAAAAAAAATTTTAAAAAGGACGTATCGGGGGGGAGGGGGGCGGGAGGAATTCCCCAGAGGGCTTCTGTGGGGGTGGCACGGGCCGATCCGGATTTGGGGCTGCAGAGGTGAAAGTACCTGGCTGAGGTTGTTCTGGAAGTTCAGGAAAGCACGGTCCCCGGCCGTCTGCCGGATCACCTCCAGGCTCAGGGCTTTTTCCTCGTGAATAATCGCCAAGTGGAGAAAACTGCAGGGGGAGGAGGGGGGGGGGGGAATAAAAATTAGACGACCCACGTTAAAACCGCCACGTCCCAGGTTAAAACCCCCTCCCCCACCACCACCCCAAATCCCCCAGGCGGGCCGAGGGGGGAGGCGGGCCGGGGGCAGGGTCATGCGCGGGTGTCGCAAGCCGGGGCTTTCGGCGGCCGGGGCTTTCCGCCGCCGCGGGAGCCGCCTCTCCCTGGCGCCCCTCCAGGGACTTTCCGCCTCCCCTCCCTCCCTCCCCGCCGCGGCCCGGCCCGGCGCCTCCCCGCCGGCAGCACATCCTGCCCCCTCCTCAGCGTGCCACGTCCCCCCGCCGCGTTCGTGTTCGTCTCCGCGCGTGTGCGCGTCTCCCCCGTCCCCCCACTTACGTGTCTCCGTCCTCCGTCAGCTGCCGCGCCCAGGCGGGCGGTTCGCGGGGCTGCAGGCGTATGTCCTCCAGCTCCTTCACCAGCTGCCGGTACTCCTCCTCCTTCATGGAGTCCAAGCCGCTGTCGTGGCGATCGTCGAGCGGGAACCCGCCTTGACGCTCCTTCTTCGGTTGCTCGTAGCCCTCCATAACCGGCGGCTCGACGGGGCGGCGGGCGCTGATCATGGCGGCGGCGGCGGTGCGGCTTGCTGCGAGTGAGCGGCGGCGGCGGCGGCGCTTCGCATATACACCCCGGCGAGGGGATTTCTGCGGGGGAGGAGCCGCCGAGGACGGGAATTTCCAGCCACTCAAAGCCCGACCGACGGGTCTGGTCCTGCTCGGCGCCGCCGGCGGTGGCAGGGAGGGCGGATCGGCTCGGGCCGGCCCCTTCTCCCCTCCCCTCCCCTCCCCTCCGCCGCCCCGGGAGGGGAGGGGAGGAAGAGAAGAGGTCGGCCCGGGAGGGGAGTTGGCGTTGTTCCACGTCAGGGGGGGAAGTACTCGCCTCCCCGGCGTCCCCGTCGGTACTTCCCTGCTGCGCCCCGGGCGGCTGCCCCTCGCCGGCTTTCCCGGGGCGGGGGGGGCTTTCCCTGCCCTGCCCGGTCCTGGGCCTCCCGGTGCCCCTTCCCCGGCAGGGCGGCGGCTGTGCGCACCGCTGCGGGGCCCCGTGGCGTGCCCGGGGCCTCCTTGCACGCTGCGGGGGCCCCTTGAGCACCCGTGGGGCTCATTGCACCAGGGTCCCCTTGCGGGCTTCAGGGGTCCTTGCGTGCTGGGGACCCACCCGCGCGCGCTGGGCACTGCTGGCCTTGATTGCACCCTGCATTGCCGCGCCCCCCCCGCCCCGCGCGCTTCCACCCGCTTGCTGTTTGGTAAGAGGGGCTGGGGGCGTCGCGGGCTGGAAGGCCGGTCTGTAAGCACACGAAGTGGTGGTCACCACGCTCACAGAAGCTCCTCGGCGCATGAGGTGCAGCGTAGCGTGACAGCTGTCCTCCTGGGGGTCAGATCCCCTTCGGAGGGTCGTTTTGAGGGCTGGAGAGAGGGACTCCCTGACAAGCAGGAACAGGCTTCGTAGCGCTGGCCCAGGGTAGCGAGGTCACGCTAAAAGTTCAGGGAACCAAACACTGCCCAGAGCGATGCTGCGGCTGCAACTGCATCCGCACGCTGCATGTCTGCCCTGCTGTTGCTTGGGGAGGGGGTATCGCTTTTTGGAGAGATTAGGGTAGTATTGCACATGACTGGTGTTACGCTGTCACGGTACCTGCAAGTGTGCAGGTGCTGCCTCAGCGTTTAGAGGATTTCACGTCTCTGCTGTGGAAGTTTTCACTCTGTTTCAGTGCAGTGGGATAAGGAATGAACAGGAGAATTCTGCGCCACTGCTGTACATCCAGTTCTGGTCCGGGAGTAAACAGGCCTCTTTCAAAAGGTACATATCCGTAACGGAAGAAATTACATCTTCTGCCATTATTCTTACTTTCTCTGGCCATTCCTAATGATTCTGCTCTGTTCCTTTTTACTGCTTTCATGCCATCCGCGGTTAATGAAAATTGGATAAATGCAGGCTCCCACATGGATAAAAGGCATTGTCTGCGGGGCTGACAGCGCTGAATTTTTCCCTGGTGAATTTCTGCTTCAGCTTCTCAGATGTGGGGGATTCCCATGAAGAATTTTTCTTCTCTTGCAACTCTTGCTGGCCTTGCTGAGTAACAGTGTCTGCACTTTTTTCATTTTGTCATTTTCCCATGGGATGGCATCCTTTTGAACAAGATCTTATGAGAAAATCCAGAGATGAAAGGGGGAGCCAGAGGAGAGGGCTAACGCCTGAATTTCTCTGAGCAGATGTTCCTGATTTTCAGCCCAGCTGTGCCATTCCTGGACTTTTTTTCGCTGTTCATCACTTGGCCTGGGACAATCCGGTGGTGCTTTTGGGCAGGTTTAGAAAAAAGCCTTCTTTTATAGGATAAGGGTTATGAAAGTTTTGCAAGCTTCTTGAAACGGTTTCCTCTTTTTCATGTAAATTGGCAGGGGAAATTTAATTAACAAATGACTCTCCTCCTACCTGCTTCCCTGCAAAAAAGGGAGGATGGGAGTTGGAAAGCAAGCTCCTGCTCTGACTAGCAGGGGAATCAAGCCCAGCCAGGACCACGCTGCCTCCGGTCGGGGTTTTGCTAGAACCACGCAGAAAGTAAACTTCAAAACTTCCCGTCCTCGCTGCGACGGCTGGAAACCGAGTTCAGCAAAGCGAGTTCTTTCCCTCCTTCTATAAGTGACCTCCAGCTGCTCTTGCAGGCAAACGCGGGGCTATTTTTAGTAAGCATTTGCCAGCAGAAACCTCTTTTTGCAGGCACGCAAGATGCTTTTATTTTGTGTGCGTTTTAACTCGGCGGTACTGCAGCCAGTTGTAGGTGGCGGAAAGGAGACGGAAAATGTTTTCTGGATGGAAAGTCGCGCCGAGGCCAGCCCACTTCCTGCCCCAGGGAGATGCTGCCGCCCCACAGCTGCTCCGCAGCCTGGCCCGGGCGTTGCAGGGGGCCCCCCGACATGGGCCAGCACCCCTGGGTATTAGGCAACCAAAAGCATGGGTCGAGAAGGGATTCAGCCCCAGACCCTGATCCACATGTAAAGTAGCAGCCAGCCGCCGATGCAGGGGCAAGTGGAACCCTCGTTAACATTAAAACAAATAAAGCTGCGGTCTTCTCTGTAACTCCTCACAGCTAACAAGGTCGTCGTACACTATTTGCCTGAAGGGACAGCACGTAGAAGATGGTATAAGGCAAAGGTTTTGAAACGGTGGTGAAGGTCGTTGATGCTGCCTTTGTGCTACTGAGGTACTGCCCTTTTTTTTGAAAATTAACACATACTAGCAGTTCTTCTATACAATTTCCTACATGGTCCACAAGAGGAAAAGACTAGAAAGAAACAAACTCATCTTTCGGATATACGGATTTTGGGTATAGCGTGGAGCCTACCACAACTCTGATTCCCTACGCGGCCTCTCACCCAGGTGTTGCAGTTCTGGGAGGCTCAGACATGCCCCCGGGGGACGGAGCAGCCGTACCTGTCCAGGGACAGGGGTTAGCCCTGCTGAAACAGCAGGAAAACTTTATGAACGCTGCAGTCATTTGTGCCAAACTGAACCCTCTTTGTCTTCTCGTGTATTCTGGTTTAATAGCTCTGCTATGCCTGCATTAATTTCACAGGAGTGTTTTTTATGCTCATCAGCTTGAGAGGAGATTAACGTTCTCTGCTTTTTTTTTTATTTGGGATTGTGCTAGCAGTCTCCGCTGCCTGGTCCAGCAAGCACTTCAGGACCAAGGGGCTACCTAAAACTCACTTTAACAATGCAAAAGGCTGTAACCTCAAGAGATGGTTTTGCACCTGATACCTAAGGGCTAGATTTTGCAAAAGCCTCCTCCACTCTGGGTGCCCCAAGCACTCAATTGGCAGGGCTGCGGGGCTGCAGGGATGAGATGTTTGTTTTTATTCTACCTTGCAGAAAGCAGCTGGCAGGGCTCTGAGAAGCAGCCTTGCGTGCCTGAATACTGAAAAGGGGCAGTAGGGTTTTAATCAGTTTTTAAAGTACATGAAAGATTCTCGTGCTGCTGCCTCCAGCAAACACATTAAACTGTAATTTCCTGATTGCCACACTAATCATGAGAACCGTCTAGTGGCCTAGCCCTGTCGCTGTGCTGCTGTTGATTTACCAGAGTTGGTCCCTCAACTTCATCCTTTTGTGACTGCTGCTACAGATACCTATTAACTGTTTCCTCCCATTTAATCTCAAGGACTATGCATGGCTCGCAGTAAACGTACCGGCAAAGGTAGTTCACAACATTCGGCAGGATCTTGGCCCAGGCTGTTAAAACCAAAAGCAAAGCAAATCGGTAAAGTAAACCTGCTGTCTGCATGCGTGTGCGCACGTGCAGATACCCCTTTGGAATAGGGCTCCAGTTTATTGCTCCAAAAGTCTATGGACTTTGCTAGTGCGATGGAAGCCACGGAACGCTTAACGTTGTCATTCTGATAACATTTTGCAATTAAAATCCACCTATCTCAGGCTCCCATTTACAGCTGCTGTAGAGATAAGAACCAGGCAGCTCCAAACAATTAGTCCAGTGGTAAACAAGGAAAACATATTTCCCTCCTGCTTTCTAATAACGACTGTTACTAATTTGAAAGCTTTAAAAAAAAAATGGCCAAATGAGAAGAAGGAAAGTTAAGCAAAGTCCATTTTTGTCAGCCGGGATGAGGGGTGACGGTGTTACAGATGCTGCCATGTGGCCTGTATCCCTTCCTCCTCAAACTTTTTCACCGGAGGCTATTATGGGACAGTCAGATACTCCAAAAAAGCAGTGTGGTGGGTGCAGTAGGAAGCATTTCCCCATCTTATTTGAGCTGGTGTAATATCCAAGCAAACAGTGCGGGGGGTAATTTTTGGCATGTAAAGCTAAGGTCCAAATTAGGGCATTTAAAATCCTACCCATGTCCCACAGATACAGAAAGGAGTTAACTAGGATGTCCTGGCCAGAGTCTAATGGACCTAGATTTCTGGCTGGCTACACTAGTCTCTGTTTTTATTTTCAGACTGGAGCTTATTTTTAGCATCTCTTAAACTGGTGTATTGTGTCCCTGGAAAGATCTCCATTTCTCTGCGTGAACTGTGGGCTGTTTATATACCAATTGGTTGCATTTCTGGGGATCCTTACTGATGAGATGTACTATATCAATTTAAACTGCTTTTATTGTTATGCCTTAAGGGTAAATATAGGTCAAGTCATCTGAAACTGGCTACCACTGGGAAGACATTTTCTCTGGTGTCATTCCCATTTCTCATGTGGAAGTTTTGTTAAAGCATGTTGCTTGCAAAGCTTTAAGCTGATGCTGGCTGCCTGACGCAGCAAAGCTTGCTGCCACATGTGTTTCACGTAGGAAAGAGGAGACTTGGGCGGGAAGAGAAGAGAAGCAGAGGCAGGTCTCTTGATCTTGTACAACTTTCCCTTCAGCAATATGAATAAGGTTGCAACCCATCAGTACAGCCCCCTCTGTGGTTGCAGACAGAGTGGAAGCACCTGACGGGAAAAATATGAACTGGGAGCACGCTAATAATTAAAAAGGGACTTTCCCCTTGCAGGCAGCTGTGACATTTGGTAATGTTACAGTCTCTAGTTCTTCCCAGCAAGTAGGAATCTTGCAAAGGTGGAGAGAGCGGCACGGTGGGACCCTGCAGAAAACTGGCCCAGTGAGAATTTGGGAGGGAGAGCTCTGCCTGGCAGAGGCTGAGCGCAGGCAGCCAGCGGGGCCATGCCGAGGAGGGAGCTGCTTTCCTTTCCGTTTGCATTACGGATCCAGAAGGTCAAACTGGATCTGGATACAAATTTCCCTGGGGCATTAGATGATATTTTGAGCAAACTGAAGGCCTGAGCTGAGTTACGCTGGGCTGTCTGAGCAGGAGGCTGCGTGCGGGCAATGAGAGCCGCCTGTCTCGGCACACAGTTTGCTCTGAGCCTCCTCGTGCTCCTGTGCAACCCTTGTGCCTAAAGCTGGTCCGTGCAAATCATCCTGGATAAACGTAAAAAGCCAGTACGCTGCTTCTGTGATAGCGGTGGGAGCCCACCGCAGTAGACAGGCCCACGGCAAGCCTGAATTAGAAGCTGAACTGCGTGTGGGCCCCGGGATTTCCCTGGGGACGGATGTGGCAAACACAGGGGCTGGCGCACTGAGGGCTGTAGCTGTGTGGCTGAGCTAGCAGGGGAGCTGCCAGGGGAGGAAGCAGGAAATACTAGACAATACTAAGAGCATAACCCTGAGAAGGGAAAAAAACAAAACAAAACAAAACACAGCAGAAGATGAACTTTGGGCTGGGTGCTTCCTGAAAAAGCCCTGGGACTGCCAGCTGAGGGACTGTCTCGAGGTCGGTTCCTCCTGTGCACACCCTCTTGGGAGGAGGGCAGGCTCTCTGCTCTCTGCTCCTTCTCCTGGTGAAAGTCCTTTGGGGCCCCGAAGCCCAGCAGACCGCATGGCTCTGGGAGGGGTAACCCCCATCTGCCACCCACAGATTGCCGGAGCCTGGCAATGGGTGTCAGCAGCAGCAGCTGCTGAGGTAGTGCTGAGGGAGGCTCGGCTTTAAGTATCTCAGTGCAAAACACCCATCGGGGTTGCTCTGGGGCTCTGCTCGGGAAGTTCCTAAGGTTTTAACCTCATTTTTTTCTGGAGTGGTTGTGGGCTGGGCTCGGAGCTGGAGCATTGGCTGTGCCAGCAGGGAGTGTACGCAGCATTGCCAAGGGCTGGATGTGCTTCTGGTGCCACGTGCTGGTCCAGCCCATCCTTCCTCTGCCTATACAAATGGCTGTTGATGAGAGAGGGGCTGCAGCGCCCTGGGGTAGCTCAGTTATTCTCTGCAGGAGAGCAAGCTGGGAGAAGAGCTCCGAGGGATGGCAAAGAGCTAGGCTGCATTTATAGGGGTGTTAGGTGGGCTCTGATTTACAGAATGAGAGAGGCTAAAGGCAGGCTCCAGGGGATTAAATGCAGATTCTTCCAAACTCCAAACGTCCCATGGATGAGCAGTGTGCCCAGGTGGCCAAGGCAGCCGATGGCATCCTAGCCTGTATCAGGAATAGTGTAGCCAGTAGGACCAGGGAAGTGATTTTACCCCTGTACTCGGCGCTGGTGAGGCCGCATCTTGAGTACGGTGTTCAGTTTTGGGCCCCTCACCACAAGAAGGACATTGAGGTGCTGGAGCGTGTCCAGAGAAGGGCAACGAGGCTG
>JAVKLA010000031.1:5566958-5587709 GCA_034782735.1 Sagittarius serpentarius | reverse complement strand
GTGTCCCGCCCCGCGGTGCTGAACCGCCGCGTGATGACAGCGCCGCGGTGGCGGCTAATCCCGGCCCGGCCCCCGCCCTAATCACTGCCGCTCTCCAGCGGCGACCAGTAAGTACTCGGGACGTGAGGAGCAAGGGCCAATTAGTTTTTTAAAATACACGGTCCCACGTGTAGGCTGCAGTCCCTCTTTATTTGTCGGCTGATTATAGCTGTAGTTGCTTTGCTATTTATCCGCGGAGCAGCTTCCCCTGTATTGAGGATAATGGCATTAGGAGGCCTTGTGAAGAATACTGATTACTTAAACCCAGAACTTTAAATTTCAGGTCTTAAAGGCAAACTGAGGAATTCATTAAAAGAGGAGACTGGAGCCAGGGTAGGCAGTTAAATGCACTGAGACAATACACGTGCTAGGCTGCTGACCTGAACAATATTCCTTTCTGACGGCAATGGCAGAAAAGGAAATGGGGGAACAAACTGATACGCAATTCAGTTATAGATTTATGTCAAGGAGACAGTTAGAAAAGTGCACGTTTATCACAGCAAGTGTCGTGCTCCAATGCTGTTGTAATGTGAATTGATGAAAAATTAGTAATAGTTACTCCCAAAAGAGAAAGAATTCTTTGAGCTTAAAATGTAAAAGCTGAACTCTAGTTTTACTTCTGCACATGTAATTTGTCAGAGAAGTAATTAATACAATTATAATTAATAATAATAAAGATAATAACAAGTTACTATTAATGCCTATAAATACATCTTCATTAATCACATCATGACTTATACAAACATTCAGAAAGTAGTTAAGAGAGATTTTTTTTAAAAAAAAACAAATGGCTAAGAAATATAATCCTACTGTACCTCAGTAACTGTTAAAGGAAGGACCCATTATCTTAATTATGTTTATGGAACAAACATTATTTCAATGTGATAAAAGATGACATGACACTAAAGGTAAAGCTACAGCAGATGTTACATGAGTAACAAGCCAATATGCCCACATTCTGGTAATTTCTCCCCCCCCAGACATGTTCTCATTAATCCGTGATTAACAGGATTTGAGTATAGTAAATGATGTTGATCTATTGTCTGTCTTTGTCCCACACCATAGAGAGAGCAATTTGTCAGCTCAGATTTTGTGTGACTATTTAACAGCAAAGAGGGGGAGAGAAAAGACGCTAATCTTCTAATTGGCATCTATAGAGAAAGGTCGAAGAACACTGCCTGCCTCGGAAGAGCTTGTGTGCAATTCCTATGCCTGCGAGGCTGAGGTGGACAGACAGCCGTACAACCCTGCGTGCCCATGGAAAAGGAACTGTATGTATCTATCACACAATCACCCAAAGGGTGACTCTCCAAAGGGAGACTGGAGAGCAAGGCGCGCCGTAGAACAAGGTGCAATTGCTAACGCTTCAAAGTCTGTTATGTTTCAGCCCGTTACACGTCAAGGGAGTACTGCTTGACTGGTGTGACTTTAATAAAGTCAGAAAGCTTCCTCCTTCCCAGAGCAGAAAGAAGAACGAGGCAGGGGAGGAACGGGTGGCAGTGATGGAGACCAGAACGGTCCTCCCACCGGGAAAATTGGAATCAATGGAGGGAACACAATGTGCCCAGACACCTTTCCAGAGATGTCAGGTGAACAATGGCTTCATGCTAAGATGGTGCCACTTACAATTTAACTGTCCTCCTTAGGTGATAAGGTTACCTAATAAAATTATTGACCCTCCCATAGGACAGAATACAAATAATTTCACAATTAAGTCACTAGTCCCAATTCAGCAAAGCACGTAAGCCACTGCTTAAAACTAGGCACGAGGACACGTGCTTTGCCTTTCCCCCATCCCTGAGTGTCTATTTGATGTCCTCCAAAAGGTCAGAATCAAGACTTGTTTTTTGGGGTGCAGTTGAGGAATGGATCCCTCCAGCACATCTGCATCTCAGCAAAACGTGGGTTTGCTTTGTGTAATGATTTCTTGAGTGGTGAAGGAAGCTGAAGAGTTCCGCATTCAGTTTAACTGCCAGAGCCATTCTGACCACACAACTATTTAAGGCAATGCAGTAACTCTCTAAAAATATTATTTTGTTGAGGACCTATGTCAGTTTTTTACCGGTGCAATTTAGGGCACATTTCTGTAAGTAGTTTTATCAATCCAATGGGTGGAACCAGTGAATTGCATCGAAGAAGGGTGGGACTATCTTAAACCAGCTTTTCCACTTGGAAATTGTGCTGCGGACCTGAGCATAAAGTTGTTTCTACCTATGTAACTCTTCAGTGGATATAACACAGAAAATCTCTACTGTCTCTGTTTTAATGCTAATGCACGTGAGCAGGATTTAATGGAAACTGATGAAGGACAAAGATTGGATAAAGAGACGTTTCACTGGGGGAAGAATAAAACCACAGACAGAATTGTGTCTGATTTACAATGGAAAGGAGTTGATAGTCCTGCGGTTAAAAAAATGGCTGTCAGTCGTGTGTATTTGTTTACAATATTTACTGCCACATTTCACAAACAATCACATCCCTGTTCGAAGCCACCAGAATCCACTGCTCGGATGTACGCACCAGCGCTTCGGCATGTACAGCAGCCGTTGGGGTGGCTGGGGCTCTGCAGCGGAAACACTGGCGGGATTTGGAGAGCAGGTGTGAGTCTGGGCAGGGACAAAGCAAATGGGGAAGCAGGGCAAACTGTACCATCCTGTATATGAATTTACAGAAGTAGAGCATTTCCCTGCTGCTTGATGATGTTACTTATGGGTATGCTGAGCACAGTTGCCACCAAGCACAGAGCGTAGCCCTTTTTCTGCCTTTGGGGGTGAGCACTGACATTTGTCCCCACTTCAGGTATGGCAGAGAGAACGCATGCAAACTGTCCCCATGGAGACGCCCCAAACTTTCCCAGGGGAAAGAGCTCCCTAAGCAGAGTTGCTGGAGCTGTCCCGGATCCATTAATCCCACGCTGGGGAGTGCAGTGCCAAAACCCTTGCCTGAGCTGGGGCCATGTGAATGAGCTGAAGCGCAGCAGTACCGCCATGTCGGCATCTCTCTGTGCTCTAGACTGTACGTCTTTCAGAGAGAGGACAATGTCTGTGTTGCTTCTGAACACGAGCTTGTGCAGCACAATGCCAGGCTGTCAGGCAATGTAGATTTGTGGTCTGAAGCTTGGGGCTCTCTGCCTTGTGCTCTGGTCTGATGAACTGTAATGGGACACTCGCTCTTCTGGACTGCTGTGATCAAGCAAGGGAGGCTTTCCTCCTCCAAAACTGGAAGGTTCTCAGGCATGCCCAGGACCAGGGTACGGCAGCCTTGGAAAATTGCAGGGTATCCTGGACTATCTGGTTGCCTCCACTACTGTCCTCAATTCCCTTTGTAGAGGAGAGAGGGGACCTGCAGCCTGGGTGGACTGTATTTAACCAGCCTGTTTACATGGAAGTTTTCATAGATTTCCCTGTAGAGGTCACTGGGAGAAGAAGGGCAGAACATACACCCCTTAACTCCAGCCTTCTGCCACCATGTGAAGGTTTTCTTGGTGTCAGGACATGGTGCCACAGAGATAAAGCCCTCCAAGACTGCACACATCTGTCTGTATGCAGGCATTGTGCGAGGGCAGGGAACACAGGTAGCCAAAACAATAACCAATAGTCATACATTCCTTTTTAGAGGTTAGGGTGCTTTATCCTGTCCAAGATATACAGTGAAAAATGTTCCAGCTCAGAGGGAGTTTCAGCCTAATGCACGCACTTAAGGTAAGCTCAAATCTTATGTAATACTTTTGCACAGATATACATTGTGGCAAGGTCAAATACTGCAAATTCTACTTATTTTTTAAAAATGAGGTTACTTTTTATTTTTAAAGTGCTCAGAGCTGTGAGAATGGGAAGGTTTGTTAGCAAGTAAGCAAAATGCCCCCAAACGCTCACTCTGAGAGGAGCAGGAGGTGCTGGGAGGCTGCAGGTGGCTGCCTGTGATCTGGACTTCATCTGACAAAGTCCTCTGCATCAGGACGTGAATTTATTGCATCTGTCCATCAACGCAGCTCATTACATGGAACTTGAACTTAAGCTGTCACATATTTTCCAATAGATTAATCTCTATCTAGCATGTGAAGTTGTTGCGAGTGCTATTTGTTATTTGATATTTCATGCTCTCAGCCTGTTCAAAAAGCTGCTGAGTTAAGGAAGATCAAAATGCAGAGTGACATTTCTCTTTAAAAAGCCATTATTACAGAAAGACTGCAGGACTCTTAAAATGTGAGAACACAGTGATAGTAGCGAGTGTTATAAAACTGTTATTTTAAAACATGACCTGCTTTCTGCCTGTCCCTTAATATCACTGTGCTTAGAGGGGGAAGGAGGCTGTATATGAAGCAGTTATCTCCTAGGCAGGCAATAGCATCTGGTGATATTAAAATGTCATCAGATGAAAATATATGCAACAGTGTCAACCTCATTTGAATATGAAATGCAATGACAATCCAAGGCAGACAACTGCTTGCTTAGAGTGATATCTGAATCCAAAGGCTGGATCATCAATAATAGATTAAGGTTTTTTTGCTTGTTGTAAATTAGGGGTTGGATGGGTATTGTTGTTTTGTTTTTTAATTATTTATCACATTAGCAGGGCTGGCTGTTACAAAACACCAGGCAGAGTAAAAATGTAAAATACGAAGTGGGAAGAATTAATTTTAAAAGCTGATACTAGAATAAAGCTTCAAAACCCTGTATCAACTACACTGAAAATTAGATAGTAACATTCTGGTAGTTCTGTCAGTCAAATACAGAAGCAATTGTTAAGTGTTGATAGGCAGCGGATAGAAGGTGTAATCCACTGGGAAGGTTTTGATCCGAAATGAAACAGTTTTCTACCCCTGCTAGTCAGGCAGAAATCTAATTACTCTCTTTTGATCTCTATGGAGAGGTAAACCAAAGAGTTATAGGTTATGGACAGTTTTATTGATTTTTATCTCAGAAATCAACAAGTGCAGGCTTTACACTTTACACATACTTGCTTAGCTGGTGTTAGGATCAAATGTTTCAAACTGGCTTTCCCTGCTATCAAGTCAATAAGCATTTTAGTTGTTTTGTTCAAGTTGTACTGTTGATGTTAATATTACAGAACTTTTTTGTACTTAGAAGCTTTGGGGAAAAAGATAGCCAGGTTTATATTTGGGCATCTTAAAGCAGAAGTCTAAACATTTGTTTTTCCATCTGCTTGTTTTTCTCTTGCAAGACTGCATTGTTATATTATGGCTATAACTGAACAAGCATCTGTATTTTTAGCTCTGCGTGTGAGAAAAGGAACTTCAGTGTAAAGGCAGCAGAACCAGAGCCTGAACAGGAAGGGTCTGCCAGTTTCTGGGAGTTTGGCATTCCTTCCATTGACAAGGTAGAGAAGGATAACTGCAATGCAGCTGGTAACAACACCTAAAACCATTTCTGGAGTGCTCCCAAGACGTTGCTAAGGTAGTCCTGGCGTGCAAGGGAGGAGAGGGCTTTCTGTTTCTGGAGTTTGCAGCGTACCTTTGAGACAAACCAGACGCAAACTTCACTGCTTGTATTCTAGCACTGAAATATACCTTGGTCCTTTATCCTGTCTCTGTGGGTGCAGACATTTCCACAAATACCTGCTGTCATCAACTGCAGCTTATGAAAATATGTAATCTTAAAAAATCCCCAACCTTTCTTCTCCAAGCTACTTACCATGAATCCCATGTAATTTTGCAGAGTGAGTTCAGACATGGACTGAAATGATCAATGGAGAGGGAAGTCCTTGTTTTTCATGCAGACCCTCTATAGGCATTTTTGACTGAGTTTAAATATATGGGAAAGATTTCACTGCTAGTCTTACCTAAAACCTTAGCATGCAATCGTGTCCTCGATTCAGCAAACAGGAGGCGTGACGTCAAGCTAAAAGATGTCAAGAATTCATGCCTGCTTTTTAGAGGTATAATGATTTGGGGTCCATTGTTGTTAATTACACATTTTTCATGCAATCTAATCGGTCTTCAAGAATGTGCATCAAGTCAGGGTCTGCTTGTTCACGCACACAAAAAAGCCAGTCATTCGCATTTAACTCCGCTGTCAGAGCCACGGGCACAGACATGGAGTCTGGGATGAGCGTAGCTTCAAGATTATTTTGATAGCTTCTCTTCTTCATGTCCTGGGAGATAAGGCTGTTTCTCCCACAGCTGCATTTTTTCTTGAATGACTGACAACCCCTTTAGAGGAGATCAGCCCCTTTTTGTGCCCTTTCACTCACTCGGAGGTTATCAGCTAAAACTGCACTCAGCATTCAATCACATCTTTCCCCTGTGGCCGTAACTCCTGTTAACACAATTAACCTTCTGATGGGAACATAAAATGAATCTAGGGAGGGAAAAAGAGCAGAAATACATTCCCATGTTAAGGATTAAATGGCCATAGTGCTTATAGCAGTGTTTTTTCACATCTTTCTCTTCCACAACATTGTGTGTAAGGGGCTATTAGCAGGAAGTTACCTGTCACAAAATTCTTCCTAGCAATCCCAACAGCTCTTATTTTATCATCAGTTTTTTGACTTTAAGGTTGATGGAAAGTATTATGGGACATAAAACTGGATTGGCAATCAAATGAAAATTTGTATTTGTTTGTGTTTTGGTTTGCTGACCCCCCCTTCAAAAAAATCTAAATCTGAAAGATACTGATTGACAGCCAACATTTCCCCTTTTTGGGGGGTGGGGGGAAACCAGGGGGGAAGATGATGGGGACAAATAATAGCTGTTTTCTTTTGGGTATACTATGGCAGTATTTTGAAATGATAAGGAGACCCATTGTAAGTTCATCTTTGTTTCCATTCCCTGGCTGTGTTTCTGTCCTGAGCTCTGTATCTCTCTGCATGTGTCCCCCCCAGCTATGCTCTAGCATGTATCTACTCTAAGCATGTTTTAGCTGCAGTATTTTCAAGGTGTCTAAGTACACCCCAACCCTCCTGAAGCCAAGACATGACTATTCATGCAGTTTTTCCCCTTTTTATCTCCCTCTCTCTGCTCCGTGGGTGTCTTGTTGTCCTGAAGAGCCGGGGGCCTGGGGTGGAGGCCAGCAATGCCCCCTTGGGCACCATGCAGGGGCTGCAGCCTGTGACACCAAGGGTGCTGTGCAGGTCTGGTGCTGAATAAACCTCTGGTCTGGCTCTGGCTCTCGCTCTGGTTATCTTGAGCAAGCTAATGCTCTTCCCTGTTTTCCTCAACAAAAATATCCGTGGAGGATTTTCCCTCAATTTTGAGTGCACCAAAGTCCTTCAGCAAAGAGCTGGGCATGCATTTGAGCTGCTGAGGTAGAGCACTTGGAGGACACCTCCTTGGGCCCATTGACTTCCAGCAGTGAGGCCGAAGGTGGAACAGGGCTGGAAGGTACTTGTTCTCTTGACCGACTGAGTCTCTACCCGCTCTGTGGTCAGGAGAAGGGCTTGGAGATGCTGGGCCTTTTGACTTTCTCAGGTCTTGCCTATTCTGAAGTGTTGTCCAGCAGCAGGTACTTGGCCTGTGCATGGTTTCAGTACTCCAGGTGTTTGCAGGACTCCATGGTGAAACTTGTAACTGGACAAGGGCTGGAAAATAAATACCACTCTTCTAGCATAGGCACGTCCCCAGGCACAGTCATTCAGCTGAGGCAGCAGTTAAGTGAGATGAGGATATTTTGTGTTTTCCTGTAAGATTACAATAATGCTGATTCTTGACTCTGCTCCATTTACCAAGTTTGCATAAAATCCTTTAGTGTCCAGGTGTAGCTGCTAAGGGTGTACCTGCACTCTTCCTCTGCTGGTTGAATTGGTTTTATGCAATGCCTCTGGTGACAGATCTAGGGAACTTTGATCACTGTAGCATCAGGTATTTAGCATGCAAGTGCCAAATTCTTATTTTCAGCATCCTTCACAGAAGTAGAGCTAATTGCTTAAACAGTAACTGAAGCAGGCAGGGAAAGACAACAAGCCACTTTTTAATATCTGTAATTCTTACAGGTTTTTGTATCCTGTGAGGTAAGGAATAGGATTATAATGCACATTGTAAAGACAAATGGAGAAGGCAAAATAATTAAATTTTTGGGACAGACTTTAATAATGTCCAGTCTGATTTGCACATTGTTACATTTCCAAGTTTCTTCCTCACTTTCTTGTTACAGCCCTGCTCTCCCAAGTAGGGGACTAGGGGGTGATCCCCATGTGTTGCTGCCGTAGGTTTGGGAAAGTGTTGCGAGGTTAAAACTTGTGCTGAAAACCCCACAGTTAATAATGTTGGAATGTATCCTTGGCATAATAAAGGAAAGTCTTTGCAGCTAGAGACAAGTGCCTTGTGCTGCTGAAGAAGAGCCAAGGGAGCTCTGTGAATCTGCCAGTTTGCAGATGAAGCAGCCAATTGGGCTTGTAAGAGAAGAACAAGGAAACACAGATGATGGGAAAAGGAAGACGCAAGGATATCACCTTGCTTGGGCTAATTTTCACTGTAGGGTTTTTTTTTTCTCTATTTCATACCTCTTTGCAGTTCAGATCTGTTAGCCTACCCTTGTCCTGAGAATTGATTGTTGCATCCATGGGAGATTGCTGGCACAAAGAAAACACTTACAGTAATTAAAGTGAGGAAAGCTGATGTCAGGCTTGCTTTTCCCTTTCAGAGGAACTAAGAACTTCACCAGAAAACAGTTTTGTTTCAAAGCAAACTTCATTCCAGTGGATGCGGCATCCATACTGACACAACTGAAATACGGCTTGTTGTAGTTCTGTAGCAATGGAGCACAACTGTGGAGCTCCGCGGTGACCACCCTCAGGGTAAGGGTACAACAGAAGAACTGCACATAAAAAGGCCAATAAAGGACGAGGCAAGGTTAAATAAGATTGCGTCCCTGGCTCACACCAGTATCCCTTGGCTCGCTTTTCGCAAGAGATACCAGTCAGCCGTTGCCCTTCCCCACGCAACTGCCTCCAACTCAAGCATCCTCTTACACATTCCCACTGTGGTATCTTTAGAGGACACAAACTCCGTGTGCATTTGGCAGGGTCGCAGGAAGGTAGCCCTGAGGAGATGCGGTGTGTGTCGGGGCGAGGGTCGCACCCAGGACACAGGGTGCAGAAGTGCTTTCTGCTGAGCTGAGCCAGCGGTGAAGCTCATAACCCAGCGTGCTGGTGGGCTGAGGGCAACGCTGGTAACTCCGGTTTTCCTACTGGAGAGAGAGACACGGATATAAACCGAATGGCTGTAAAAACGTGAATTCAGGACATACGAAGCAGCTCTTATCCTCCTGAAAGACAAGAGCACTGGGGTGTTATGTAAATCCTGAAAGGATGCAGCTCCCAGCTCATCCCGTTGTTGAAAGGGATTAAGCCTCTGCGAGCGCTGGGTGCTCAGGCATTGCAGCTCAGGGTCCAGAGGGGGATGCACCCGGGGTGACTTATGGTGTTTAAGGGCTTTATGCCTTCACTCAACACCTGCAGCTCTTAGGATTTCTTTTGCTTGGTTTCTGGAGACATACACTCTTAGTTTTGCCAGGTCTCGCTGAAATGCAGAATATCACGGACTCTCTTTCTTTTCCTGGATCCACATCCAGACGTGCTACTGAAAGACAGTATTTGAGAGACAGCACCGTGTCTTTTCTGCTAAACCAGGTCACCTTTACACAGAACAGCTACCGCATAGGTCCTCCTTCGCTGCCCGAGACCCACAGCTGCAACAGGTGGATCTGTCACCAGTCTTCGCCCAGGAGACCCTCGCTACATTTTACAGTCCACTGCACCTCAGATTACTTCTTCATGTAAAAGTTCAGTGCTGCGTTCCAGCCCCTGGGAATTACAGCGTCTGGGCTGGCTCTGCAGTACCAGGGTGATGTGGTTATTAATCCTTCTGATAGGGCTGGAGCAGTCACTGTCTGGTGGAAGGGCTTGTGCATTACTACATAATACATCAAACCTCCAGTGCGGCAGCTTCTTCTCAAGAGGAGATAAATTTTCTGCTGCCCTGTATGTCTCTGTGCAGGGCTCTGCCATCCTGCGTACCGGGGATCTTCTTAGCACCATCAGGGGACTCAACCAAGAGAGCGGCAGGTTAGGTTTGATTATTCTGAAAAATGTGACCTGCTTAAGATGCCACTTAACACAACCATGGGTTTTTGTAAACAAGCCTTCTCATACAGTTCTTGGAGAAAAGTAAAAGGGGCTTAACTGGGAAATAAACAGAAACAATTCTGTAATATAAATTATTCACTCTTCCTCATCTTTTTCTGGTGGAGGTGCTGGGACAATCATCTCCTGCACCAGTGACTGTAAGAAAGGCATACCTTCACTCCGTCTTTTTATTTTTATTTTTTTTCTCCTTGAGATGTACTTCTTTTGTTACAACTCCAGAGGATACCTGAGGCTGTATGGGGCTAGGCTGTCCACTGCTGTTTTACTCTCTGCATTATCTAGTTTTGCTTATCTGAAGCTGAAGCTCACGAAACAAAAAAGAAAACATGGGAACATGCTAATGGGGTTGGATCTGCTGTTTCAAAACATCTGCTGTTCTCCTTTTTTCTGGGCTTGTGCTTCCTACCCCTTTCCTTCCAGTGGGCATCTCTTAATGAAACAGAAGTAAAATCCATTGGTCTGCATTTCAGAAAGTAGTCTTTAAACTTCCAAACACAGTAGATATTTTCACCTGCATTTTCCATGCACAAAAACTGGATGTGGAACAGTATCAGAGCAAAATTGGCTACAGCAATTTACAGTTCTTCTACTTTTTCAATTATCCATTTTCCCCTATTGAGATCTTATTCATTTTCATTTACTTCTGCAAAATCTTTTTTCCTGCTCGCAATACCATTATGCCTTCCCCGACTATTTCTTTGAAATTAAGTGCTTGGTTCTTTATCTTTTCATCATTAATTACCAATGCCTTTTTGACCTCTGCTTTGTAAGCTACCATGTCGTATTTCTATTTCCTATCTTTTAGACTCGGTTTAGATTTTTTTTTTTTTCTTTAACAACCTGCTCTGAATAGCTTTGTTCTTGTTTTTTCAGTCAGTTCCCAGAACGGCCACACAGCCGAACCTTTGCCCTCCTCTCTTGTTTTTCATCTTGTCTCTATTATATCAATGGCCTAGTTAAAAATGTATTTTACAGCTCCCTGCGGGCAAGCTGCTCTCTGTTTCTATAATTATGCTGATTCTAATCTACACAGGTATCTCGATAACCTTTTGCTATGATTGTGGGCCAGTTAGCACCTCTCTTTTGAGGGCCAGATGTAGTTGGGTGTGAACAGAAGTGGGTGCCATTGTAGGACTTGGGGTTTGGTTTGGGGGACAGGAATAACATGAACAGAAGCCACTCCATGAACGCTGGATTAGTGAAATGTTAGTTTAAAGGGCTGAGGATTTTTTCCTGTGGAAAAATTGTGAACTTTTTTTGGCAAGCTCTTTAGTGAGATGGGTGACACTCTGGTAGTTCAGGAAGATTCAAACCTGTCCTTAGGTATCCAAATTATTTCTTGGGCTGGTTCCACGTATATCATTTCACCATGCATTATAGTGGCATTTTCATTTGCTTCTTTCTTCATAATCATTCCCAAAGTCTTTTATTTTGTAATTGAAAAAATTCACATAGTTCATAAATTATTTTCCTGTCTTTGCCAAATCTCCCATTAGCGTCAGCAGAGTCTCATTTAGCAAGTGAGGTTAGACTCTACCATTGCCTTTAAGTGTTCCTTTCTCGGGGCCTGAGGGCTAGGAAGGAAGGCCAGCTGGTTTCTTCAAAACTGTGACAGCGGCTGGGCTTTCTCGCTGAAATATATTTTATAAATGTGTAAAGGGAGACATGATAAATGCAAGCATTTGCTGTCATTTTGTTCTTTTAAATAAATAACTGACTATAATGAGTCTCAGCCGCAGAATGGACATAATGAACCTCCAAAAAAGATGTTGTCTGAGAGTAATATTTACCACTGAGGACAGGATTGTTACAGAAACAAAAATTGTTTAGACGTTAGTGGGTGAGATAAGAATCTATTAAAGGAATTAAAAGCGAAGATGATTCATCACACATTTCTGCTTATTTGTAAGAGACACATGAAAGGCAGGGATTTCAAAACATTTGTATTAGAAAAACATCAATAACAAAGCTCCCTGATTTAATTTTTCAGTCTCTCGGGCTTCAAAAGAAGATGTGACTTTTCCACATTTGCCTTGAAAAACACACAGCACTGGAAACTAGCAAAGGCTCAGCTTGCTTTGCTGCATTTCCTTTTTAGATTGGTCACCTATACATGATATTTACACCATTTTCTTCTGTGCGAAAGTCTAAGAACGGTTTTCATTGCACTGAGAGTCAGATTTCTGATACGTTTCAACGGGGTGCAGAGTCTCTCCTGCTGCTGCGGCCGAGGCTGCTGCGGCACACTAGGAAAGTCTGGCTCGCCTCCTCCTCGCCCCTCGCTCCTGCGCCCGCTCCCCTTCCCCAGCCAACCCACTGCTCTCCCTGCTAAGAAAATCCCTCTGTAACAGAGATGAGGGTAGTCAATCACCTGTCCGTGTTTTGCTTTCCCCTGTCATTGGTGTGAGACCGTTGCAATGGGTTAGTGTAAAGATTTAGGTTTGATAGGGCCATACTTTTAGGCGGTTACGCGGGTACTGGAGCAAGGTCTCACAGCACAACGACGGTAGAAAAATTTGTCTTAAAAGTGTTTTTCATAGCAGAATACAGATCACATTGATAATATAATATAATAATAATGGATTTTTATGGGTGTGTTTGCTATAGGGGGATAACAGACAAAGCAGCAACAAAAGCAAGAAATAGAGGAAGAAGTGAAATCAAAAGAGAACATGCAAATAAACAAGCAAGCTGTTAGCCAGCGTTGTGACCGTGTGAGCTGTTCGAAGAGAACAGGAGTTACAGTTTAGCAAATCCCAATTCCTTTTGTTGTACAGCCCAAGTTTTGCTGAACAATATTCTTCTAGAGGTCTCCTGTAAGTCGAGAATCTACTAAACAGCCTTTGAAAATGAACTGGCTTGTACCAGCTACCGCTAATTTGGACGGGGGGGGGGTGTCAGTAAAATCCTGACGTGCTGGAAAGCGGCAATAATTTCCCCAGCGTGGGAGTGGTACTTCAAGGACCAAACACACTTTTAAGGCTGAGCAGCAGTAGGGAAAGACTGAGCCGGGGAGGAGAGGGAAGAGCTTGGTTCAGCTGTTCCCCCGGGTGAGCGGTGCCCGGGGGAGCTGGAGCCGCCGGCCCGAGCATCGCCGGGAAGAGCCGCAACGCCGCTGAACGGCTGCGGCTCCGCTCCCTTCCTCAGCCTCTGACACAGCAGAGCACAGTGCTACAGACGTAGGGTCAGGTACAGCCCTACAGCTCGCTGGCTTTGAGGAGACGTGCAGCGTGTTCGGGAAAATGCAGCCGTGCCGAGTTCAGGGCTGCAGGCTCAGCATCAGACTCCTGCCAGGCTTCTCCAGCCTGCCCATTGGGGTTCCTGGCCCCGTGCTCATTCCCCAAGGATGAGAAGGGTATTTGAGGTGGGAGGAGAGTGGGTGGAAGGGGCAAGGAGGCCCTGAGTCCTTGGAAAGGTGCTCTTGGATCTAGGAAGGCCGGTGGAAAGTTAAGGGAGCTACATCTGCGTGTGGAGGCGTCCTCCCCGTTGCCCGAAACACCACTATGCCCTGCACAGGCTGGGTACAGCAGGCACTGAAACCCAAACTGGCTTCTGGGCGCTTTGTTTTTTCAGGAAAAAGTGATTCCTTTCTGAAGTGCAGCTTTATGAGAAAGAAGAAGAAAATCCCCATTTTGAGAATTAAGAAAAACTTTATCAGACTTGTTTATTTTAACGGCAATTTTTCTCTTTACTCCATACCACTTTAAAATGCCAAATGGCATTTTTGCTCCCACCTAAGGGTGTGATGAGCCTTGTAAACATAAACCAGGCACAGGACATTTCAATGCAAGAGCTGACCATTATGCAGATTCGTTAACTGCCTGAAGAAAAATGCCTCTATGCTAAGGAATACCACACAGCTATAGGAGTCCCTGCCTTCTTCGCTATGGTGCCCAATGCTTATTTTAAGTCCTAACTCCCCTATTCTTTATTGCTGTTTTCATTTCTGATACAGTTCTGCTTGTGTACCTTCCAACTGAACGTACTGTGCTTCTGTTTAACTGTCTATTTATAGTCATAAGAGAAATAAACATATAAAATAAATGCATCTTGATGCATAGCTGTGCAGGAGTACAGATGTTTTATTAATGAAAATGAATCCAGCTTTTTGTAAGTCATGGCAGCAATATAACATATCATTGTTTGCTCCTCCGCTAGACGGTCCCTGCTGTTTTTACATAGAAATTCCTGTAATACTTAATGGACATCTGGAAGAATTCAGCCAATTAATCGAATTCACGCAGGAGCTAGGCTAATGGCTGTCTGAAAGGCAGATTACATTAAATCAAACTTGCAATATGAATGAAAGTACTTAATCATACATGCAACATTCATTAGACGCGGCACAGCAAGTGTTTTGATTACTTTAATGAAAGATCAGGTAAAGTGCATCAACTGAACAGATTGAAGAGACAGCATGCTTACAAATGTTTGATTATGTTGACTATCAACAGAAACAGTGCCAGTAATTTATAGCAAAACATATTTGGAGGAAGAGGAGGAGGATGGAGCTGGTGAACGTGGGAGGGGAAGTGAAAGTTGGGCCTCGCCTCCAAGCACTTTAAATAATAGTCTGGATAGCCAGACCTTAATCAAATGTCACAAAAGAAGGAAAACAGATGCATTTGGAGAATCCTGTACGGCAACTGCTAGGGATCACTTACATCTGCAGTACTTAGAGCCTGATGCTGGTTTTCTGTCCCCTGTGTTTTGGCTGACTTTAGAGTAAACAGAGCTGAGTCCTAACCGGAAAAAATATTTTCAAAACGATGAGATTCACGCTTGATTTTCTGGTCTGCAAAAGGTAATGATTTTGGCCTGGTGCTGCTCTTCCCCTCGGGCTCTGCTGGAGACACCCTCCAGCCGCCACTGCCCTCGCCCTCCGCGGCAGACGCCAGCTCCCGGGCAGGAGGACGCCGCTGAAGAGGAGCTTTGGCTGCAGATCATCCGGCGGCACTGCCGCATTTTCCCTTTTCCGACCTCGTCAGCCAGCAAAGTGTTTTGTCGTTGCCCCCCCAACCCCACCCCGCCCCGGGTTGCCCACTGGTGTTGACCCACCAAAGACGGGCCGAGTCTCCAGCCTGATGCACTTGCCGAGAGCCAGGGCTGCAGCCTCCCCCCTCCAAAGCTTCGTGCACGATGGGCGGTTGCCAGGTCTCATTTGGGGATGAGCAGGGTGACTGACCTCAGCCGCCGGAGGTGCGCTTTGGGAAAAGAGCAGCAGGTCTCCGGCTCAGCGCTGCCTTTTCTTTGTCCTTCTCCTTCCCGTTCCCTGCATGGAGATGAATTGCCATTTCCTTTTGGGAGCTGTCACCCTCCTTGTTGCTTTTGTGAGATTCCGTCAGCCAGCTCAGATGTGGTTTATTTCATGGATTTTGCAGTTTTCCTGCTTGTTTCTTTAGGGCGCTGCTCTGCCCTGTTGTTTGTAGCCAACTTTCTGTGTTGGTTTGCTCTCCTTCTCCCATTCCCTGCCACTGTTTTTGCTTATCCCCGTCTCCCACGTGCCATCTGCCCCTTTGCAATTCTTGCTGGTGACGATGGCTCCCACACTGCTGCCTGCTTTGCAGTGGCCAGGACGTACCTGCACCTTATTCCTCAGTAATTCCTGCCATTCCTTTGCACAGGCAAGCAAAGCTGCAATAACATCCTTCTGGCAGGAGCTACCTGCAGCTCAGGCAGGAGAGGGAACCGGGAATTCGGTGGGACCTGAAGAAAATGGAGGGAGAAGTAGACAGGGTACCATGGAGGGGGGATGTGAGAAATGTCTTGGGCAACAGCCCTGGGGAATTCCTTGTTGCCCCTCTGAGCCAGAGGAATTCTATGGAGGAAGCTGGCCTTGGCACAGCAGCATGTGAAAATCCAGGGGGGTGGGGGGGAGGGATAAGAGAAAGGTAAATATTTTCCTAAGGGCTCGGCTCCCTGCACTGTGTCCCCACATCGCATCGGACGTGCTCCAGCACCAGCACAAGAAGAGCAGGACAAAGTGTGGCCATAACAAAGTATTTTGTGGCTGTGATTCATCTGTTCCTGCTCTCTGCTTGGTGCTCCCCAAAAACCTCCTGGACTGAGCAAATTTGAAAGAAATAAAGCAAACTGCAGGTTTCTCCATCCTGCCCAGACTTTACTGGAGGCAGGCACAGAGCTACCCAGCCCAGTGTGCAGCACAGGCACGACTCAGGAGCTTCATTTCTCCCATCCTCCTGCTCTCTCATCTCCTTGTGTCTTCGGTTGTTGCTCTCTTCGCATGCAGAACTATCCACCTATCTGCACGTACATCTGCACGAGCGCAGCTGGGACTCGGCCTCGCTGAAAGCCACTATTGCTATTCATGTAATTAATAACCATGACCTTTCTGTACAAGGAGTATCTTTTTCAGTGAATTACAACATATAATGATGTTTGTAGGAAACAGACTGCTGAGTATCTCATGCCAAAGGAAGCCAAAGCTTCCTATTTATGACATGGCGAGATCAATAAATAACTCCATTACAGGCAAATTTGTCATGGCAAATGGCTTCAGCCTGTGGGGTACGAGCTGAAATCCAGCTGAAATCTGTAATGAAATAACAAAAGTCATAACGGTCCCATCGAGGCTCTCGGATGAGGCTCTCGGATGACTTGTACGAGTTTGGGAATGTCGGGCTGCTCCCTGAAGGGGACCTGATGTCCCTGCCATGGGCTAATGCAGGCGGAGGTGGGGAAGAGCCAGTATGCGGGAGCGCTCGCTTGGCCCTTACGCTGCCCCTTACTTAGGGAGTAGGGATGGGAGCTGCAGCGTCACTGTCCTCCAAACAACATCTTAGCGATGGCAGTGTGGCAACACCAACAGCATCACTTCACTTACAAAAAAGAGGAAGGCTGAATGTTTTTGTAGTGTCTTAAAATCCCTTTGAATCCCTCTAGCCTGAGTACCTTCACAGGATCGTGTTTCCTGCCTTCTCTTATGGAAAGCATTTTGTTAATATTTGAGCAATGAAGGAAACACAGCAGCTGTTAGCATCGTTTCCCCTTGAGGCAGATTGTTCTCAGGTAAAACAAAACACAATTAAGGTACCAGCAAGGTCAGTTATATTAGACAATCCATATCCTCATAATGCAGATAGTTCCTTCAGTGTCTGTCACCAGCATCAAATCCCCAACCGCAGCAAGATAATTGGCAGCCTCCTTCTAGGGGGAAGACGAAATGGCTTGTGCTGCCACCAAAACCAGCCTGGATTTTGTTTGCGTAAGTGCCGGAGCCTGGGGGTGATATCGCTCATCTAGCTATATTGCTGGGGAGTCATGTATCAAGGACAGGCTTCTGAGGCGGCTTCTGTCTCCCTCCTATTTACTGCTCCTTTAATTACAAACCAGATGTCGGGGGAAGATTTAAAAGTCAACTTTATTTGAAATTCTGAAATATAAAAAACTTGACCACAACAATTTTTTTTGTGGTGGGGAGGGGAAACATGAAGGAGAGAAATGTTCTTTAATCCCTTTCTTATAGTTCTTTTCTATTTTATTTTTAACTCTTATTTTTTAAAGTTGTGGTTATTTTTCCTTTTATTAAGTGGCCAAAGGCTTTTCTCTTTTTCTTTCTGCCCCCTCAGCCCCAAGAAGAGTTTTTAGGCTTTTCTCTGAGAACCAGACCTCACCCGAGACCTTCTCCCTCCCAGCCAGGATTGCTCTCATACATTTCTCTTGCTGTTTATGCCCCAAGACTGTTCAGAAACATCAAACGCAGCTGGCCCGCTTGCTTAAGGATGTTTTATTTGGGGGCTGCATTACACCTCCTCTCCAGCGGCTGCGCTGGCTCCCAGGTGTCAGGCAAGGAGCCAGCGCTGGCCCGCAGGCTCTACTTGGAGATACGGCTGGGGGTCGGAGCAATGGGATTCCTACCTCGCAGCCGGAGACCACGGTGTGCGGGCAGTGCCCGGGCACTGGGAGAGAGGAGGACCTGGATCAGAAGCTGCCGGTGCCGTGCCCTGGAGCCCTCCCGGCAGTCGGATGGAGCGTCCTCCAGAAGGCAGCAGGAGCTCTCTGCTCCATCAGGGGAAGGTATCTACAGGAACCTGAAGCCCGTCCTCGCTTTGGAAGGTCCTCGAGAGGTTGATCCAGCCATCATTGAGTCCGACTGCTGAATCTTGATAAGGCTTGAACGGGTCTCCCAGGCTTATTTTAGCAGCACAGTTACAGACAAGGGTAGAAGTCCCTTCACACGGAATGGGAAGCTTCTGCCAAAAGGAAGGCCGAACAGCACCATACCGCTCTCGTTTCCATCCCCGACGCACACCGGAGGGAATGGTCTGAGGACCTAAGAGGAGGAACTGTGTCCTCTTGTTCCCACCCCTACCAGTTCCCCAGGAGCGCCCGTACCCTTTCCACTCACCAGCTACTGCATTTTTCCGCTAGAAGTTTGATTTCCTGTTTACCGTGGGATTAACCCTTTGGTTAATCCAAGCTCGTCTAAGGATGACTCTCACACGTGAGCGGCCAACATGTTTGATCAAGTCTGACCTGATTTTATCAGACTGTAGGGAACACAGCGTATGGTCAGGAGCAATGACATCGTTCAGTTTCTTGCCTAGGAACGTCTTGACCTGAAGTAAAGTTCCTCTGTTGTATGACGTGCAGATGGGCTGAGGGCTGCACTCCCAGCTACGTGACGGGACTAATGGAATTTATTGTCAGTGGGAAACAAAAAATCCAGCAAATTTCCACAGGATTTGGGGGTGTGCATCCACCAAACTGTTAAATATCCTTATGAAATATCTGAATTTTCTAATTATAAAATTTTGGGAAGGAGTGAAAGCTGAAAGCAAGATGACAAACCCATGCAACCGTTCGGAAAGCTCAGAAGCTGCGAGGGCCGGGTGTTAATGCCACTCACCAGGGTTAAACTCACTTGTGAATGTGGGGCGGGAGGGGAAATAACCTACAACAGCCCTGCGAGTGGGAGCCAGGGCACTGGGAGCCAGCACTGGGGCAGGGGCAGCCTAGAGAAAACCATATGGCTATTGAGACAAACGAATCACGAGGTGGTTGCAACAATTTCAATCCCAAGATAATTTTGCCAGTGTTTTTGTTACAGATCTGTGGGCGCTGGCACACGCTAGAGCCAGACCAATGATGGGGTGATGGGTTCTGCGGTTTTGGGTCCCACCTCAGAAACCAGTAACAAACTGGAGGCAGGCGGAGAAGGCTACGAGAAGGCTGCGCAGCAAGGGCACTGTGGAGCATGGGGCAGACAAACTCTCACCAGATCACGGGGAAGAGCTGAGAAGAGCAGCAGAAGGAGCAGCGGGTGGGGAGGTGGTGCAGCGATTCCATGTGGTTCTCTGCAACTTTGGGAGGGGAGACCCTAAGCTACCTCCCCCCTGTCTTCCCGTGACCTGTGGGCTGTCTCAGACCCGGGACAGCGAGGGCCTGAGGAAACTCCCTGACGCAACTCCAGCCTGCAGCTTTTACTGGAAAAATGTTTGGAGTCGCAGTAAACGCACTCAGTGCGCCTGCTTTCCAACTGGCACTTCACCTCCCGCTACACCTACGTAGGAAAAGGCATTGCTGGGTTCCTCACCCCTTAGGACAGAAGCCGAGCTGGACATTCCTACCACTGACTGCTTCTGCAACGTGACAAAAGCAAATGAAACATTAGTGGGAACGTTCCTGACAAGGGGAAACTGAAAGAACTATTTAAGTATCGCTTGAAGGAACAGTGTAAAACAGTGGATCTGCAACCAGAGATCCAGTTAGTCAGTGAGAAATGCAGCTGGGAAGTCCCAGTTACAAAGGTCAACCCAAATATTAGGCAAAAATCGTGCAGCCAGTCAGTGGAGTGACCTAATTGCGCTGCAGCACGGCTCGTCGGTCCCAATGACAGCGGTCTGTACGAACAAAGGGTGACCTCTAGCCCGCAGAGTCTATAATCTAATCCAAAGTTCAGTGCGACCATGAAAATGGAGGAAAATGGGAGAGGAGAGGAATATAAAACGCGATTAAGGCTTTGCTAAGCAAATGTAATCAGGGTACTTACCCAGACAAGCGGCTGGGCGTTTGGAGCAGGTGGGTCAAGTCGCTCTTGCATGAAGGCTTCAAATCTTTCTTGCCACTTCTGGAAAGCCCCTCGACCTAGAGGTGCTGGTTCTCCCTTATCTCCCGGTGCTCTCTCGTTCCTCCTGCTGGGGGATGCCCCCAGGACGTGGAGTCCCACCGTGCTGCCCTGGCCGGGCCCGTCCGTCCCTGGGCAAGGGATGGAGGAAGGCTTTAGCGCGTTCATTGCCAATGGCACGCCATCTTGTGTATACCGCCAGCAGCGGGTCTCCGGGCAGGAGCGCGCCGTCCCGCCTCCAAACCCGGGCTCGCAGGGGAGAGCGACCGAAGCGGAGCCGCTGGTAACGCGCGGTGGGGGTCGGAGGGGCTGCTGACGGCCCGCTGCGGGTGCCCGTCCTCCCCCCCACCCCGACGACGCCATTCCTGAGGCGGCGATGAGCGGTTCGGCCAACGCGGCGACCGCCTCGCTGGAGGGGGGGCGCGCGGCTGCCGCCCGGCTCGCGGGCCCCGCGCGCGGGGCGCGGGCGGGTTTTGGCGCTTCGGCCGCCCGTTGCACCGCAACTCACCCCTGCCTGCTCC
>JAVKLA010000031.1:5502215-5564510 GCA_034782735.1 Sagittarius serpentarius | reverse complement strand
GCCCGCGGGTCGGTGCCGAGCCCTGCGGCGGAGGGAGGCGCGGCGCGGCGCGGCCGGGGGGCGGCCGGGGGCTAGCGGCAGCGCACAACGCGGGGAGCCGGGTCCTGCCGGCATCTGCCGGGGTGCGGGCAGTGCCGGGGGGGCGGGCGTCGGCCCACCGAAAGGACATCTTGGGTAGCTGCTCTCGGACGGAGGTACAGCTGTATATACGATATTTAAAGAGAGGAATTATTTTTCGTGAGAAAGGGAGCCTGATCTAGTGACCTTGTTTTAGTAGCCTTAGCCCCCGAGCTTCAACATTTAAGTTATCGTGAGGCGTTCTGTTTGCTGTACTCTGTACTAAGATAGTTGAGAAGGTAAATGTTCATACTAAGTCAATGTCAAGTCATATAATAGCTAGCAAAACGAATGGAAAATTAATCGTGCTGTCCGCTTAATTAAAATACGAGGTGTTGATCTCCTATAGCTAAGTACGCATCTCCCGCTTACTCTGTGTGTCTGTACTCTAGGGACCGTGCGGTAGGCAAAACGCGGGTCTCCGGCAGCTGCCCGTTTCAAAACCCGCTCCGTTAGTGGCTTGTTGGTGCGGCACGGGTAGGAGCAAGAAGGGCAGCTCGGTCCCGCCAGGCTGGGCAGCACGCGGCCCTGCCAGCCCCCGCGTTGCGGGCAGGCAGAGGGTCCCTGCCCGCACCCAGCCTTTTCGGGCGGCCTCTGACCCCTCTCCCCCCGCGAGCTGTGCTGTTGATGTGAGCTCGTCCGAGTCTTGTGCACAGCTGAAATTAGAACATGAAACAGTCTTTTGGTACGTTGCTAAAACGCAGATGACAGGCTACCTTCCTTCTCCCTAACGAGACCTACCTTTAGCAAAGCAACCCGCGGTGTGTATTCCTTGGCTTTAACCGTGGTCTGGCCAAATGCTTTGAAATACTGTTGCATCTACCAGCTACTGCCATTTCAGCTGGTATTTATTTACTTATTTATTTATTTATTTATTTTTCCAGGCGTGAGTGCTTGTGTCTATATGGGATAGCAGATGAGGCCAAAACTAAGGGCAAGCAAATTCAATAAAGGATTTAAAACAAAGCTCACGCCTTTCTTGAATTCAGCAGGGCAAAGTGGGTCAGCTGGTGATTTCTGAAGAACCGAAGTGATCCCAGCCGTAGTCTTTGTTCTAATGATCTCTCTGAAATGAGCATGCAAAATACTTCAATCTATCTTTTGATCAGCATCCTCTAAAGCCATTATTTCTGTAGTTTTAGATTGTTATACACAATGAAAGATTCACGTGTATCACGGCCGAAGGCTGAAAGCAAGCGATAAGTGCTTTCCTTCAAATGTGCTTCACGGACTTTCTTGTTTTAGTTCCAGGACCTGGACAAATGAATTAATACAATATAACCTAAAGCAGCCAAGATTTGCTGTCTGACGAAGGCGGCTAAATTCGCAGCTCACTCTTCTCGTATGCCAGAAATACAGATGTTATTTTAAGTTGTGCATTTTTCCATCATTTGCTGGTAACGGAGACTGAGGTAAAAATGCCCGTTTATGCAATTAAATGAGTTCTCCCCTGGAGAAGGTCACTGTGGTTTTTTAAATCATCACTCTCCTTTCTCCACTTGTGCAGTCAAAGACCAAGGGCTCCGGGCCACAGAAACCTGATGATTATTAACTGCTCCTACAATTAGCACTCGAACAACCAGTCCGCAGGAGGGAACGTCCTGCGCTTTGCGTTACCTGCGGAGTTACGCGTGTTGTATTTACTACACCTGGGGAAAAGTTTTCAGTACAGCCTTCTTGCGATGGGTTGGGAAAGAGCTCCTGAGAACTCGGGTGCACTTTTTAATACAAATGAAAACTAAGCCGTGTCTCGTACTTAACTGCTCCACGCGTAATATGCTATTCTTCTATAAATTGGAGTAAGAATCTAATCACTGAGGTGAATGACTAATATACAGAAGGTGGTAAGAATAATTTTATTGTATTATTAAATAGCATGTCTTCTCTTCAACCATTACAAATTTGTAGATACTACATGAATGACAATACATAATCTATCTTTTTATTGTTGCCCATATGATATATTTACACATGCAGTTAGTACCGATGTCATGCTACATTTTGTTAACAGCATTTTGTTGTTTGCCAGACTCAAAATGTGAGCATTTCATCTTCTGTAGGAAACTATCTCTGGGTGGGTGGAACGCGTGTACTAATCTGCACTCACAGGGTTGGAATCATCAGCATTTCAGGCCAGGCTCCTGGAGCATGTTCCCTTTTCTGCCCTAGTACACATCATCAGAGCAATGAATTTCTTTCAGGACAGTGCTTTTTTTCTTTTTTTTTTTTTTCCTTTTTTTTTTAACGTAAGAAACAAGAATATACATCCAGATCCAGCAGCCCAGTGATAAAGGCTGAAAACCATGAAACTCGATGGCAATTACTATTGATACCACTTGGAAAAGCAAACATTATAAAAATATTTGGAAGCCAAGCATAAGTAAAATTGCAGCACAGTGATTTTTTTTTTTTTTTCTGGCATAGATTATGGCATCACCTGCACAGTTAGGAAATGATACGTTGCTTTGTGAAGAAAGAGTTGGTGCTACAAGCAAGTTACTTTGTTTGGACTCTGTAATGCTTGAAAGGCCGCTGAACTACTTTATTCCTAACATAAATAATCTGTACACATCCTGTGCATTAACATTGTGACATCTGACAAAGACTTTACAAATGCAACTTCAATTTAAAATTGTACATTCATTTTCAAATTGTACATAATTTCTTTCTTTGTTACAGAGAAAATTGCAATGGGGCACAATAAATATAGTGTAATCAAGCTGCGGTCTCCAATTCCATATGTGACTCAAGATCAGCCAGAGTTAAAAATGACTACTGTTAAGATACCTTAATCATCCAGGAAGGTAAAAGGTGCAGAAGACAAACTGCACTTAAAAAAAAAAAAAAAAAAAAAAAAAAAAGACAGCCTGGAGTTTGATAAAAAACCAAAAGCTAAAATGTTTTAAGTCAAATTCCAGTGTCACTGTTTAAAATAAACATACAGAAAAGGGGTAGGCAGGGGAGGGGCGCACACATGTTAGAGACATTATCCTTTAACGGAAAGGAGCGAGTCGCTGCGGGAAGGGTGGCCGATCGCTGTTCACTAGAAAGCTGCAGGCATCTCGCCACTTAGGACTTGTTGGCCGAGCCAGAGGAGCGGCGCAGTTTCATGGACATGCGGCTCTTGCTAGTCCGAGGAGACATTGGAGAGGCTAAGTCTGTTCCATCCACCTGTGCTGTTGCTGCTGCTGGAGTTTCTCCCGGCTGCGTCTCTGGGCAGAAGCCTGCAGAGGACAGCAAGAACCAGACGGGTCAGTGCCGCCTTCCGCACTCACAGCACGGGATCTATTCACAAGGGGCAGAGAGGAATTTCAGTGCTGCTGTCACTCCCACAGCATCTCCTAGCCCTTTACCAGCTGTGGGTGACGGCACTGCACGTGGAGCTAGCAACTGCCACAAATCCACCTCTAGAGAAAAGATGATGCCAGAAACCACTGAGCTACGGGACTGCAGAACCCCCCTCGCTCTCGGCAACTGAGGCAGCACTGAAGTGGGCGACGTTCTCCCGCAAAGCGGGGGAACAAACACCGCCAGTTCCCTCGCAGGGATGGGGAGTCGTTATTCAAACCACAACCCAGAAGAATCCAGCCTTTAATGAGAACGTGAAGGTTAACAGCTCATTGCACATGAAGGGAGCTCTAGGAATGCAGCTGAAGAGGTGGAGTGAATCGGGGGCCAGCTGGGAGAGCAGAATATCTTCTCCCATCCCAACTTCAAAAGGCAAATTCCTACAGGGCCCACAAGGCAGAAGCTTGAACAGATCATACTAACTGGAGGCACTATATCTTAACGTTTCTTTGTAAAAGGAACAAGATGAATTTGAGATAACGGTATGTGGTTCATGAGCCCAGCGCCCAGAGCTACGCTCCCAGGGGCCCCCAGTCCTCACTGCAAGAGGACAAGGCTCTTCCTTACAAACAGCCCGTCTCCAAATCTTCTTCCATAGAGACACAAAAGGAAAAGGAGAAAATACAAAATCAAAATTACGTTCTCCTTCCCATGTACAGAAAATTAACACTATGAACTCACAAACTAAACTGCATTTTAATTAGCCATTCACAGAGACGGACAGCCTGATTGACCTCGACTACCTCAGTCGCCACTGATCGCTTCTGACCTGCATAAATTACGGACAGAAGCTTAGTCCTGCAGAAGTCAATGGGGAAACCCCTGCTGACTTCAGTAAGCTAGAAATCACTTGCTATTTCTTCCACATCCTGCTATTACTGGTAATTCTTTAAAATAATAATGCAATAATCGGAACTGAAGATCTCTCCCCCTCAGTATATATTTTACATATAAGGGGTGCAAAACCCGTTCAAAACTGATCACGATTTATTTTGAAAGACTCCTCTAAAATCAAATGAGGTCATCAGGTAAGAAGTCTAAGAGTACAGCTAAAACACATTGTCATAAACTTCCAGGATTGAGCGACCTGGCTGTCCTCCTCGCCTGGTCCGGCACCTGCCTGCTCCAGAGGGACGGCACGGTACTTTCTGTGTATTTCAAACTGACACGACCCATCAAAGTGACTGGGAGGAGAAAGGGCTGTTATTTGTTCCCCAGCTGGTGACAGTAATTCTGTTCATGAACTAGGTACTTCATTGCCAAACAATCTGGAAAAGCATGATAATGCCTGACTCACTGTGCCCTACCGAAAAAGGCAGGCAGGGAAACATGCACTCGCATTTTCTGAAATTCTATCTTGTTCTAATTTTACAAGGAATTAAAGCATTTCAAATGGTGGAAGTTAGAGAACAGAAAATAACCATTGTTGTTTTGCACAGCATACCATTCACAGCTAGCGTGAAAGACCTTCCGTTTCAAGCCTTTGCCCTTTACCTTGATGTGGCCAATGCTTTCTAGTGGAGGTTTTGGAAGGAGAAGAAATATCACAGCATTTCTTTCTTTGTTGAGAATGAAGAAGTGATGAGGAAGGAGGAGTGGAAAGAAGTGAGGAAGGGGGAGGAGAAAAGATAAAAGATAACAGGTGTGAGACATGAGACACGAACTGCAGAGATTGAAGGGTATTAACAGATGAGCACAGAAAACGGAATTTCGAATTTCATTATGCAATTGCTGCTCATGCTACAGGTTAAAGAGAGTGATGAGTTAGTTATGTGCAATGAAGCAACAGCTCTGAAATCCGGCGTCATACTTACCAACTAAGCATTACAAGAAAAAAAAGGAAGAGAGAGAGAAAGAAAAGAATTCTATAACATTATCCAGATCCAGCAACCTTATTCATAGCAACTGAGATACATCCTAAACATTGTCTGAAATGCTTGCTTAAAGTCTGTGAAAACAGTTAAATACTCACACACATACACACAATCGAGAAGGAAAAACAAATGGCAACTCGATATATGGCTTCTGCTCCCCAGCCGTTTCACAGTATTAAGTATGCTAAAATTATAGCCAGTCTCAACACGAGACTCCTGAGATCACGTAAAGAAGAAAAAACAGAGTATTTAAGCTAGTTAGTCTGCATCAAAGGGTCAAACTCTAGTGTGACATTTTATCACGGCTTGATCAAGAAAACCTTAAACACCGCCCGCCCCGTTATTTCAATTGAGGTATTATTCCAGTCATATCTTAAAATTTTGTTTCTAATTCCTGCAGACAGAAGCACAGATTCACATGTAATCCATTTTTTTAAGAAACTGACTTAGAGCTATTGAAGAACAGAAGTCATGTAAAGTGATTTTCACATCTGAACATATCACACCAGAAGAGTGAAGAATAATGGCACTTAAAATATATTTAAAGTCTGACAGCAATCAACAGACTGATTAGTAACTAAATTTCTTTGGATTTTAGATAAGCATATATATCTCTATATACATACATACGCACATACACACATGCGGATATTAAATGTGGTATATAGAAATTCTTTAGGTTTTGTTTTCCCTTCACAGTTTTAAAACCTTCAGTGTAAAATGTTATTATCTTTATCTCTCTACGCAATGAAATATTTAGTTATCCAAAATATAAAAACAGGATTAAATAAGAAGGCTTTATTGACAATTGACCTAGAAACAGAAAGTTCTATAAAATAAACAAAATAGATGTGTTAGGATTTTTAAGAGGTTGAAAAATGTCAGGAAGTGATCCATATTTTTCATCTCTTAGGGCTTGACAAGTGACAAATATCATAGCCTGGTGAGCTATGGTATTTTGGGGCCATAAGGTAAAGCTGTTTCAATTGCTTGTGAACAAGGAGGCGGATCAACGAAGTTGAAATGTGACATTTTCACACTCCATTTGAAAATTTTAGGATCTTCTAATAATAGTAGGTTGGTTATTTGACTCAGAAATTAACTATTTAAATGCAAAATGGAATCCTAACTACGCACCGACTGAGTTAGAAGTGAGGTGAGGTGGAGGAATCCGGAGGTATTGTAACACAGGCACTGCCATGACTCGTCTCGCTTGTCTGTTCCAACTTTCAAAGAGGTGAAAAATTCACCAAGCAGAAGCCTGACAGGGTGCTGATGTTAAGACAGGGTGCTGCATGGTAAGACTACTCTCAGTGCTTCTGGCTTTATCACACGTTGTTGTCTGGATCAGCATTTTCCTGAGTGCCATCTCTGAGAATGACCACAGAGGAAAATACCATCTGCGCATACTGGTAAATTTTGATGGTCTTTTAAGATACTTCAGCTCCCCGCACCTGACCTCCAGGGAAGTGGGCAATCATTTCTGTACAGCTTGTGCCCTTTGCCACTCTTACAAATTCCAGTCCAAATCCAGCCAAGCTGTCCATCATACTCAGCAGAGCCTTGCTAGAGTCAAGTCAAGAAGGTCTCTCACTAATTCTGGGAAGTGAAGAGAGGAAGCAAGAAGCGGATGCAGAGAGGAAGACTGCAAAAGCAGCTGCAAAGCAAGACAAGAAGGTGAGGAAGAGATGGTCTAAAGATCTGGGAGACTGGAACTGGGTAGGAGAGAAAGAACTAAGAGCCAGACATGAGAAAGAACACAGCAAAAAAGATTAAGTTTATGGCCTAAGAGCATCAGAGCCCATGTCCAGTGAAGAATGCTCTTCAGAACCTGGCTGGAAACATGAGTGTTGGGTAAACCTATCCCTCTCTGTCAACTATTACCTGTGAAACCCAGTGGCAAAACTCCCAGTCTTTCCACTAGCGGAGATTCAGGCAGAGGTGAGACAGCTTACCGTTACTACCAATTATTGCCCTATCTCAGTCTGCAGGAGGTGGTGGTGGATCTAGAGGTTGCAGTTTTGCTCATGAATCAGGTGGCTGTTAATCAGCGTTACAGAATTTCTCTTTTGCCTTATGCCTTAAAACAAAAACGGAAGGAATTACGCAAGGAAAATGTTGTCACAAGACTATGAAATCATAAAGTCAAACATTGAAAAACTAGGAAATGTCAGGATTAAAGTTTAATTTTGTCCCCTTGTGCATATGCATAGGATGCTATTTAGTCGGACAATCATACTCTATTTTTTTCAGTGGACTCATCTCATTAAATGTAGAAAGTTGATCTGTTTGGGTTTCTAGCAGTCCACACTGAATTTACTGCCTCCAAAATGGTGAGGATCCTCAGCTTATTATCACCCAAGTGGTTGACTTAAGGACAACAGTTCAGAAATGCATAAGGTTTCAGCTTCAGTTGTTCCCATATACATTTTTTTGAAACTTTCAGCAAGTTTTGAGGTTTTGCTCTGATTTGGAATGAAAAAAAATTCTTCCTAAGTCTGGCCTGGAGAAGGGATAATGAGAAACTCTTCCCAGCCCTGCCAGACATACAGCCCTCATTCATGTATTTCAGCTTCACTTCCAATCACAAACTTCGACCACCACCACCACCACGTGTTGCTTAGACCCTTCTACAGTGAGAAAAGCACTGTCATTCTCACCTGTGAAGAGGTCACACACGACCAAAAAGATCCTCAGTTCGAAGGTACACAGCAAGCAAGCAGCAGAAGAGACTAAGATGCAGGCTGCTGAATTTTGAGTTTTTCTTGTGCAAGGCTGAAGTATCGCTATCTCTACATTCTCCTGCTTCCCTGCCTGCCCGATGGCATCCCCACTTACTCTGGGAGTGGGGCAGCAGAACTGTTCTGAACACAGGCTTGAAAAATACAGGAATGATCATGTGGAATCAAAAAGTCTGATGCTTTTATCACAAGGAAAATACTACGACTAATGTAGAGCAGCCCCTTTATAAGGTTTAGTGTACTGAGGTACTATTGTTAGTAGGAAAAACAGAAGACAGAGAAAAACCAAACCCAAGACATCAGTACATTTTAAAGCTCAGAATCTTAGCATCGTGAGGTCGATAAGCCCTTCAATATCATTGAGCTTACCATTGACAGTTCCCTCAACCTATTCTGGTGTCACAGAAATCTGGTTTACTCAACAGCAGTATAGGAGGAGTTACTTTATTTAACAGAGTATTTGCAGTTACTCTATTTAAGAGAGTCAGCACGAAGTAAAAAAATAACAGAGGCAACTGAATTATATTATGTGATTAAGTGCAGGTAAATCTCCATTTTTTTAAAATGTACACATCCACTACACTAGTCAGGTTCCTCAACATGGGAACATGGACTTGTCAGATATTTTGACAGGGCAAACTAAGTACCTAGATAAAACAGCAGCAGCCACAATCACACTGTATTGAAAAGCAACCACTGTAAGGAAGGAAACAGCTTTTGCTGAGGGCTGAGCCTTTGATAAAATATGTCAATCTGAGGAAATAGAGTTCGTTACTGAATGGCATGTTCTCTATTTGCTCTGATTATCATAGCTCAAATGAAATAGGAAAAAAGAAAAAAAAAATGCATGCTGAAACCAGCCAAAGGGATCACAACAACAACAAAATTACAACACCTGGTGAGGGGCTGTAGCAGCTTCACAGTTTCTACAGATCTTTCTTAGAAGAAGAAATTGTAGATAATATTTTATACAAATTAAACATATTCAGCAATTGTAATCTTGGAGATCACAATCCAATTAAAGAATCAAGTCTATAATACCTAAAATGTGGAAATTTTTTCTAGTCTCTTCTGGACAATTACTTTTCATTAAAAACAAACAAACATAACTGAAATATTGTGTATTTAAAAAAATAATTGTAATGTATTTTTAGAAGCTGGTCAGAAATTTTCAGATGACATGGGCATGCCTGGCAGGGAGCCTGCAAGGTTTTGCCGGAGTCATTTTGTGGGTGATGAACGTGTGTGGATTCCCAGGCAGGACTCCAGTGCCGCTCCTATGCGCAATCCTGGCACAACTCAGAGCTCTGTACCTATTTTTCAAGAAATCTGCCTGTTGTAGGGACCCTGGAAACTTACGGGTATCTATTTTTTTTAACAGCACATCTGGTGGACTCTTTCTTGGGATCACGGTCCGTCCAAGTTCTGGGTCAGCCGTAGCCACCTCGCTCACAGGTCTGCCTTTGCTAGAACTGGAAACCAGTGGTTTCCAGACTAACCCCAAGCCCCGGCGTAACTTTGCTGGCAGATGACTGCAGTGTTAACGTATGACTGCCTCAGGCTTTAGAACTTGTGCCCTCCAGAGTCAGCTTGGAGGTAGACGGTGTGGTGGTACCCCAGGCACTCTGTCCTGGAGCTGAGTATCAGAGCCCCAGACCGAACAGGGGTCAGCCCCCAGGCTGCAAAAGCAGGACTGCCGGAGCATCCCCAGCTTCCCTGGGCTGAAATGAAAGCTCAGAGTCAGGCAGGTCTGGGGACAGGTCGCTTGACTCTGATGCCGGCTCACACCGTGCTGCATGCCTGTCCTAGGAAGCTGCCGGCTGCTCCTGACCCCGACAAGTTGCAGAGCGCGAGGTCCAGAAGAACATGGCCTGCAGGACAGGACACCCTGTTTCGTGGTGCGTAAACACACACATGCATACGTGCAGATGTGAAATACATCACAAGCTCCTATTAATGAGGTTCCTGCAGAAAATTATTACATTTGATAGGAAGGTTAAGTCCAAAATCAAGTTTCTAAAAATCATAATCTTTTCCCAGATCAGGTCAGAGAATACCAAGTACGACTAGGACAATTTTTAAAGGAATATTGCAATTGCCACTGTAGAGCAGTGCTCTCCAGTGCACCAAACTAGTACAGAGAAGCTGCTTTGTTTCACCTCAAAAGAACGAACTAGAGGAAGAGGGCAGAACGATTTAGCCAGGAATGAGATTTCCGAAAGCGAACAGGCAGAACTGATAGAAGTGCACTAGAATATAGAATATATACTAGCCAAACAAAAGGGTCTGGTGTTGAATACTTACTGAGTGCATTAGGTAGGAAATGTGGCAAGGACTGGTACCCCTGGTTATTGTTTTTAATGTTTCTAGTTACAGATTTTTCCTATTCAAATGTTTTCATACTTTATGCTACTTTTTTTTATACTGATTTAATTAGTGTTAAATTAAGTACGTCATTAATTTCGTTTCCCTTTGGTCTTGACTATTGGCACTAGCATTAACTATACCGCTTACTATACTTTGAAACTGCACTTCACTTTACTTATGGTTTATACTCTCAAGCGAAGGAGTCCCAATGTTTTAACATCTCTCAGTCATTCTTTCTGTAGCCCTATCACAACTCTTCTATAGTTTTAGAATTTATTTCTGCATATTTTTGCAACTGAGAAACAAATTTTGAGATAACATCTTGCCAAATTATTCTTGCAAAATCTATTTTATTTAGATTTACAGCTTTTCCACAGAAGCATTTTGATTTTTTAGTCATTAAATAAAGGTTTCTGAACAAGGAATTTCAAGTGTTACACATTCTTCTTCTCCTTCTCTCCTATGTTATCACTGCAGAATGTCTTACAACATCAATGAAAGACAGTACAGGGTACAAAACACACCACTGCCATCCAGTACTACTTGTTCATGCTGAGAAACAAAGGTCAACACAATAAAGTGTTACTCATTCAACAACTCTCTCTATCATTAGTTACCTTAATCCCAGAACCAGTGTTAGTGCTTCATGCAGACCTGAGGTTAGTAAAAGACTAAAACTTTAAGAAGATGTAGTGGTCATTTCTCAATCAGTGTGAAATTCTTTTTAGTGTGAACAAGGGCAACAAGGAAAGTTTGCATACAATTTGGTTACAAGCTTAGTGCTCTAGTAAAAGTAAGAGGAACAAAAGGGTTTTTTGGACACTTTGTCTTACCTTCAGATAAACAGAACTGATATTTAATGATCTAAAAAGAGGGGAAATAAAATAATGAAATAATCATAAGGAGTTCAAGAAATTTCAGAACAGGAAGGCCTTGAGTTACTCATTTTCTTTTACCGATTTTCTCATTAGTAACTGAAAATGCAGTATCCTCTTATAAAACAGGTATTTTACTGGAAAGCAAAAATGACCTTAAAACCAACTTTGCAGCTAATAACCTGGAAACAAAATTGCTGACTGCAAGGCTCTCAGATTTCCAATTTAAAACTTCACAATCTAAAAATGTAGTGAGCCTTAAGACTTTCTTATGAGGAAGGTGTACTTCGATTAAAGAATGTATTAACCTGAACTAGCCTAGATGAAGGAGTACCAGTGCTTCCATGGAGACTATACAGGGGAACGTGATAAAATTCACTGTAAAGATACAGGGTCTGGTTCCTATATTAAAGCAGCTTGCCAAATCTTAATGCCAGGCATTGGCTCATGATGCCAGGCAACAGAATAAAGACTTAAAGGCAACTTTGCCCAGGTTCTCCAATATGCATATATAGTCTCTCTGATTAATGGTAGCTCTTAATGATGTGTGAAGGTCTGATTTCTTTTAGTCTTTATAAGTAAGGATACTGCATTTCAAGTAAGATTGTATAAAAACAGTTCTTTACTGTACTTCTTACCTGTCTCTGAGGGCAAATGGTGGTAAGGTGCTGGACAGAAAACCTGAGCAGCAAAATCCTCAAATGTTGTAGGCTCTAGATGATGTTGAACAATTGTTTGCAGGTATCGTGCTCTCTCCTCATAACTGGTTTAGCCAAGAATTAAGGATGAATTTATCTCACGTACTGTAACTGCTAAATATCAGTGCCTAGTAATTCAGAATTCTTGTTTTTGTCAAATACATGTCATGTATTTCAGTGACTGTACACACATTTTTAATTTTTTACATAACTATGATATTATCTGATGCACTGAAGTAATATTAACTGTAAGATAAACACAATTAATGTAAACGTTATGGTTCAACTACCTTTTTTTCATGTCTGATGTAATACTTTCTGAAATTTTTTTCAAACAACAGCAACTTAAATACCGTCTTTAAGTAACTGATTTGCCTGTACTCTGGTCACGATTAAATATAAAAACGTTGCAATTTTTAAGAGGTATAGCACAAAAAATAACCATAGCATTAACAAAATGCATGATTTTGCACTTTTCCATAACAAACTGCTTCCATAATCCCTAAACACACACACACAGCGTTAAGATAAATACATAGCGAAATTCAAGTATTGGGAAAAACACCTCGTCAATTATGCCGTTAAAACAAGCAAGAATATTTGTAAAGAACCCGCAGGACCCTTAAATACTGGCTGACAGGGTGTCGGCAGGGCACTGACAGCAAAATACTGTACTTCTTCCTTTTCCCTGTGTTCTCCCTCTCTGATATTATTGACAAGAGACTGGTATCTTGAAGTGTTGTTGCTTTTGAAGAACCCTCTCCAGGCTTCTTGTTCCAGCAGGCCTGATTGTGCTGTTAGCACAGAGAGAGCGAGAAAAAGAGAGACTACTTCTGCTGTTCATGAAAGCAACTATGGAAAAGGCTGTCAAAATGTAGAGCAGCAGGCAGCAACATACAATTATCAAGAAAAACTACCATGCTGACTTCGTGTCGTATAGTTCCTGAACTGAGAAATCGGTTAACCTTTTCTCTCACAACTTTCAAAGTCCTCCAGCTAGACTCAATACGTTAAATGAGGGAGACCTTCTCCAGTTATCCTATAGAACTGTAAAATGATCAGAAATTTTCCCTGGCATTTATGCTTGTGCACACTTTTTTTTCATATTTTACTTGTAGATAGTGAGATCATCTTCTCCTTACATAGTTCTATTTTCCTAAAATAACACCCTCCCACACACCCCCAACCAAACCCAAACAAATCAGCCTGCTGTGGAGGAATGCACTCAGAATCAGTTTCTTGAAGGTTCTGGATTCCGATTTCAGGTTTGCTGCCCTTTTTGGGTGGAACAGGGACAGTGAGGAAACTACCTTTCTGACTCAATTTCACCACCTGTGAAATGGGGAGAATATTCATCTTGCACGCATCTTTTAGCAGTCCAAACATAAGAACTGCACTACAAGTGATAAGCATTTTTAATAACAAGTGCTAACATTTAAAATAAATATTGATACTATTTTCAGTTATGATAAGCAATAAAATTCTCAGCCCCAAATTAAAGCTGGAAACAATACCCTTCATCTTAGCTTATAAAACTATACTTCAAGAATAACAGAACTCTTCCTACAAAACCTTTCTGCAGTTGTTTTCTGTACAATATGTGCAGTAGACTTTGCAGTATATCTAAATATGAAAATATATATAGAGAATATATTATCTGCAAAGAACTTCTAGTGAATAAAATGATCTTCATCGTATTTCCTTAGACCACAACCTGGTTACACAGTGAAACTGGGAAACAATTTCCCTCCAAAACCCATGTTCCAAATTCTTTCTGGATCCCGAGACAGCTGAACCTCAGCACAAGTCTCAGTCTGGAGAAGCTGTAATAGAAGCACCAGGACAAGAGAAAATACAAAAATGTCCCATTGTAACGGTTCTTAGGTTGGGGGATAAACAGAGTATTGAGCCTTAACAGAGGAGAGTAGTATAGCAGAGTTTTTGAGAGGCTATGTGTAAGTGGTAGAGGATGAAACTGATGGTTGAAGTCTAAATAATACTACGTATCTCACAACTTGTTGAAAAGCACTTTTTTCATTGGGGGAGATTCACAGCTGCTGAATTTTCTGCAGTTAATAGAGTCCTTTGATTCACAGCAGTGCCCCTTGCACAAAAAATACTGGCCTTTGTGTATTACCAGAAACTAATTTTCTATTTGGCTGAAAAGGGAAAAATGGGGTTATTGCTTCTCCCTCCTACAGAGCTTTTCATTATGCCTGATGCACTCAACTTCTAAGCTCTTCTGAGAAAAAAAAATAACTGAAGAGGCAAGAGGTAGAAAAATGAGCTTGTTAGCACATTAGAAGTGAAGTATCTTGGTGGGCCCTAGAAATTCCCAGTGGTGTGTTAACTTATCACTCTATGCATGCTGGCACTGATAGTCTCCCAATTGATCACTCTCTTTTCGCACCAAAGGTGCTGCCAGGAAGCAAAGGCTGAAGGCCCACAGGAGAACAGGCTGCTATCAAAACAAGCTGTTTTTAAAAGTCTGCTTGAATGGGTAAAATGTTTCATGAAAAAGTAGGGTGGAGACACCGACCTGCTTTTAAAATGCTCTACTTTTAGAGGTCTCTAAAGGAAACCTTTTAGTTTATCCTATTTCTATCCAAAGCTTATACACAAATAAGGCAAAAATGAAGGAAAGTTACTGCTTTGAACGTGACAAGGACACTCCTGTTCTCCAGTCTAGGTACCTATCTGCTAACCAAATGAAGAAGTCTCGACACAGATGCTGACTGAGGAAGATAATGATGTTTTCATTACACAGTGGAGAGAACATGCCTGTATCAGTTCTAGAAGTCTAATTCGAATGCACACTTAGTACACCCAGAGAAAAGTAATTCAGCTTAGCCAGGTTGCCGCTCGTCCTAACAATCCACAAAGCCATCTGCAGCTTGTTAAAAACAGAACCCCGCTTAAAACCAAAACAAAAACCTGATGCAAACGTCAAGTTCAAAGCTTGTGGTATTCTTTACTGAGAAATGACACACTCTCCTCAGAACTCCTTTTCTGTAGTAGAGACTGAGTAGCTGAGATTGGGATACTTTTATCTTCTATTCACTTACACTTTGAGAACATTCTAGTATTTTAAAACTCCAAATTTGTACGCTTTTGTGGCTGAGATAATCTAGTTCTATGCTGTATTTGAATGCAACTATCCGCAAGAGTGACCATAAACCCATGGTAGTTAATTTCTACATTACTCCTAATAGGCTAGACATTTATTTCTTTAAAATGCTGCTCTCTAGGGAAGAGTTATTAGCACCTACAAATTGAGTGGCACATACAAACTCAATGGCTAGTAATAATAGGGCAATGCAAGCGGTATTCTTACTGCGACTGGATGTTGCCACTGGCATCAGCAATTAAGATGGAATGGGAAGGATGCACTGACAAACCAATGGAGAAAGACTGGCACAGAGTGACTAAACACAGTGTTGTGAGCTTTCTGCTTCTGAAGAAGGTGCTAACTGGAACAAACGAGAATGGATAAAAAGGTAAGATATACATTAATTATACAGGCATTCACCCAAATCTGTCAGCTAAAAACTTGCAGATACATAATCTGCAAACAGCGTAACAAAACATCTAATGACTTCATTATACTTTTTCAGAAGATACAGTTCTGAAAAATACAATCAGTACAAGAAAAAGCAAGAATCTTATCTTTGTAGGTCACTCAGGTTGTAGTCACTCCAGCTAAAATGTTATTTGCTTTACAATCCATTTTACTTATTCTCTAAATGTACAATTATTTCTATTAATACTGAAAATACTGTACTTTCCATTATTACTGTATACATGCAAATTTTTTAGACATGTTGATTTGTACTTGGGAATAAGTACCAAAATCCTGGCTGTCAGATCACCTGCCTATGCTTAATCTGTCTGAAAAACAACATCTCATGTCTTCACCTAATAGCTCTCCATCACTGTTGGTTGTATCGCTTCCTTTTTTGACTCAAGCTCTCTTTAGATTCCTATGGCAGAATACATCTACATCTTGCAGATTCTTTTTGCATTATCTAAGCTAAAATTTTTTCTAGCCATCTACATAAACAAATTACCTAGGCTCTTACTTCACATCTCAGTTACTGCCATATCCTCTTCTCCGGCCTCAACAAATGGATTTTTATTCCTCCTTACATCTACTCGGAGCATTGCGGAGCCCACTTTCTGAACATCCTGCTTACATGGGGCATTCCCTTCAGATATTGCCATCAGTCTGCCACTCCCTAGCACAAATGCAGGCTACTTCTTTTAACTTTATAGCCCATACCTATTTGATGAATTTTATCAAAATTACTCTTGCCTCCAGTCAGTTAACTCAGAGAGTCACTCTCACTCACCTTGACATTTTTGGACAGGCACTTCCGTACTTTTTTTCCATGTGGCTTCTTATGCCTAGCACCAGGTCTCCGTAAGTGTCCACAAAACAATTCCCCCTCAAACTCTCCCCTTTGCTATGATGTTTATTGAAGAAGAAACAAGGAAAACACCTTGGAAGACTTAAGTCCATTGCTGTGTAGGTCACATAACTATTTGTGCTGTCTACTATTGTTTCACATTTCCCTGCATTTTTTTATCTGCCTTAATTTGTTGTCTCCGGTTATATACTTGGCTTTTTTACTTCAGGGGGACAAACAACATCTATCTTGTGCGGTACTCCATCTCAGTATGACGAGACTGTGGTCTATGCTAAGGATATATATGTGCCACAGTAATACAAGCAGAACAGCTCTCCTCCTTGCACCTAAATAAAATGTATTACAATAAATCTATCTAGTATTTTGCAGTTAAGAAGAGTGGATACATGATTACGATGTTACAATCATCCAGGGAATACTAATCCTAAAATGTCATTAACCTGAGGCTGAAAAAAATGAAGTTTCAACATGTTTCAACATGGAGTAAAATTTCCAAAACTTTAATTAGGGATATGGGATGTCACAATTCTGTAATCTATTTCCAGAGCATCCAAGTGCTATAGATTCATGAAAAGGCTGGAGAAGAAATTCTTGTGTCTGCTCCAAAACCCATTTGATAACAAACACCTCCTGAGCGGGGACTGGGATCCAGGGACTCTCCTCTCCCAGGCAAGTACCATAACCATTAGGCTGTAGAGATGAGCATGTACTTTCCCAGTGATTCAGAGGAGATCTTATTTTATGAAGCAAAGAGCAATTTCAGCAATGAACAGAGTGTGCCGGATTACAAAATGTCCTCTGTCCCAATGGTTAGAACAGTTTTCTAAAAGGCAGGAGATGAGGCCTCAAAGTTGGAAACCGCGCTCTCGTTTCCTGGCTGATTGGTGCAACTCAGAAGTTACCTCCTCTTGTGTTTGTGGGGGCTCCAACCTGGGGAGTAGCCATACCTTCAGAACTCTTCGCATTACTGCTTTGCAAGTCAGATGAGCAAAGAAATACCTGCCTACTCTCTGGATAAAGAGAGGCATGAACTGGGCACTTGGCTATTCGGGATACAGCAAGGACCGAGGCAGCGCTAGTGTGTGCTGAAGCGGGCAGATCTCCAGGGAAGGGTGGCAGTGAAAGCTTTAGATACCTGTGAACTTCAGAGGCATCCAAGACTAGGCATTCGCTGCGTGGAGATTCTTATCACCTATATTTTAGACTCAGGCACCTATAAGGCCAGTAGGGAGGAACTTGGGTTGGATCAACAGAGTAGTTATATGCCTAAATGCTCTCAAGACTTTTGAAACAAAACAAAACAAAACAAAACAACCCCCCTGAAAACATTTTATAAGATAGATTTCCTCAGCAGCTTCTGGAGGGAAGTATTATGCTGGGGAACATACTAAATGACACTTAAAAAAATTAAAAAAAAAAAAAAAAAAAAAAAAGGGGGCTGAAGAGATGCAGAGTTCATTAATACACTAAAACGGCAATGGAAATATTTGTAATGTCAGATCAATATTTCATTTGTTCAACAAAATTTAAAAGGAATGCATTTGTGAAGTACCTAAAGTCATCAATGGCAGAAACTCTGTATTTTTGCAAAAGTCAAAAGACAGTATTTCTCACTTCAGATACCACCATAAAGTGTTATGCCTCAGTTTCCATTTTAGTAGATGACTTCAAGATGATGTCTGGATGATTTAAAATGCACCAGGATCGCTACAGTTCAGGAAATACCCTAGAATGATGAAGTTCCAAGTTGTAAGCTCAACGGTGCTGCAGGCATTCCTACACCCTGCCTACCAATCGGCGGGTGAAGTCCAGCAGACTGATAACATGACTTTTTTTTTTTTTATTTCTTTTAGGAAAAGAAAAACACTCAGAATTATAACAAAAGGACTCCCTTTGTGAAAGGGAGTAAAAATGTGGGCTTTTCACTCAATTTTTTTCCATCACTGTGCCTCTAATTCAGAAAAACTGAACAAAAATCAAAATGAGACACTTCCATGAAAGTTTTATTCATAAATCTTCCCTTCTGATGCTTATGTATTTATAGGTATGTGCACACCTGTGTAGTATATACAATTAAATCATATATTGGAATATGTGATCACAATACTGACGGTATGTAGTACCTGAGATTCTTTGATTCTGGTGCTAGGAAAAAGAGGTGTTGATGACTGCCTAGAAATACCTCTTAGAAAAAAGCCAGAGAATGCATTTCTGAATAGCAAGATGGACTTTTTCAGTTTAAATTACAAACTACTGTCAGAAATACATGTATAGCTGCATCCCTGGCAGTTCCAACTGTTAGCAAAATCATCTAAGAAGTCAATACATATTGATATGATTGTGGAGAGTATGACTTTGTCAGCCAGGCATCTGGAAAATAATTTAGACAAGCACTGCTTCATCCTTAACTGGAAAATGAAAATCCTGCACCCAGAGATACTTGCTTGTAGGATCAATGGACACCTGCAAGAGGTTTTTTAATTGCATGTATACACGAGTTATATAAAAGAGATTAACAGGATTTTAAAAAAAGCTACATAAGATGGCACCCTCTTGTTTACTACATTTGTCCCCTCAGCAAATTTAGAAGCACCCCTCTTCTCTTCTAGAAAAAACCCCGAATTTGTAGTATTGTCAACATACAAAAATGCTCCCAGGATATTAAAGACCAAAGGAAACAAAGAAACAGTCAGGCACAGTGATTGGCGTATGTTGGTGGGACATTTTAAGTTTCTTGCTCTCTGGCCTGAAAAGGTGTGCAAACCCCACAGAACTAATTTCTACTGTTTGAGGTACTTAACATGATGAAAGCATCAATTTCTTTGGGCAGATTTTTCCCAGTAAATTACAATTCCTGACATCAAAACGTGAAAGGAGGATTGCCTCCTGTAAAAAGATAGCAAGTACAGGCTAGGAACCAAGGTTTTACAGAAGCTGAAAGGAAAAGTTAGCCATAGCAGAATTTGACTTCTAAAGGAAGACAGGACAAAACCCACACATCACAGAAATGGAAGTTTTTTTCTGGGAAATCTCACTCTGAAAGAAGAGATTGTGCAGTGGTTGTCAAACCAGCTGAACTCATACTGAGTCACAGCAATTTGTACTCTTTGTTGGCTCTTAGAATTAAGGATGTAAGTCGGGCTGCTATTGATCCAGTGTTGGAAGCCCTGCAACTAGCTGCGTTTTGTATGTAGGTGGGTGATCAGTATCAACTGGCCACACTGAGAGGAACAGTTAAAGTTCTCTTATATTCTGAAAAGTGACTCTGCAGAAGTGGCATCATGGTGTTCCCTATTTATTGCATTTCAGTGATTTCCACATCTAGTTTGCCCAGTATACAAATAGAGAGATCTTTTTTTTCCAGCTGCAACTTCTGTTTACGTAAGTCAACTTGATATCTCAAAGTCAGGCTGGGTTCTTTTCTGTTTCTTAAATACTGCCAATATTGAAAATGGCATATAAATGTTTTGTTCTGTGCATCTGTTTACACAGCTATTCTGTAAATGAAAGCAGCTTCTGCATATGCAGTTGGTACTTAGCCACAACACTGATGATTCATAAAGCAGAATTCAGTTCATTCTCCTCACATCTGATGCAAGTTATTTAGGTGAAAGAAGAAATAAAATTACTGTGCTTGACACTACTAAACAGGTGGAAGAATTAAAAATGTTATAGTCTTCTAAGGATTTTTTTCTCTACTGAAACCATATTTTCAATACTAGTGACACAACTTTTGCAATAAAATGTAACAATATGTTTTCTTACTCATAAAAATGGAACATAAAATTCAGAAGAATGAAAGTTATGTTTTCAAAGTAAACTTTTATGTTGCATTTTGTGAAAACATTTTTAAACTGCAGAAGGGACTCCGTGTTAATTATCCAAACCCACTAATTTTAGGAAGTAATGTATATATGACAGTCTACTAATTAATGAAAATATCTCATTTAAAAATTGAAAATAAATATGAAAAACAAGTAACAGACTAAGCCTGTAGAATTTAAGCAAACATAAAATGCAATATCTAACATCTTTAATAAAAATCTTTTTCAACACAAGCTGTAACTGCAAAAGGGCTTTCTGAGGCAATTTCTGAGGTATATCTCTTCATGAAGAAAATAAGGGAATATATAATAGATAAATCCATACAAATTAATCCCGTCATTCCAGATCTTGCAATTTGTTTCCAACGCATGTAGTTGCATCATTCTTTAAATGAATATAATGAAAATTACTTTTCATTTTTTACACTACTAAAAAGTTCAATAAATCTGTGATAAATTAAAAGTTATCAGGCAAATTATAACAACACATACTTTTGCCATTCAGAGGCTTTTTTCTTTAAGAGTACTAATCTTACGGCTAAAAGAGATTACGTCCAGTACATGTACCCTATGGTGAAGTGGTTAAAAGTCCTGCAAGGTAAGCATAGGCTAGATAAAACTGCAGCCACCGAGTGTTTCCAAGTCAATGCTATTGCTTTCTGCCTAGTTTACCACCACATTATATATTGAAATGAATTGACTTTATCTGAATTTATATAAAGAATCTTCATTTTTCGCAATGTGAGCACTTTCAAAATTGCTAAATTACTGCAAGAAATGGTAATTGATGCTTACGTTCTCATTGGAAAGCCCAATACATTTAACATTCTGCAACACTGCGCTTCCAGGAAAATCCTTGGTATATTGTTTATTTTTATGTTGTTCCACCAGATCTTACAGCTAACTAAATTCTTCAGTGGTTTATAACATCATCTAGGAAGAAAAAGCTGTGATTCATCAGTGCAGACAAAGCTGGGCTTTAATCCATTCCTATAACCATATTGCCAAGTCTATATTGTTTACATTGCATCTCAATTAAGAGACAGGCAGGACACCTGGTACTTCTTTATCTAAGTCCCACGGGCTGCCAGATGACTCAAAATCCATAACAGGTGCTAAGGCAGTGTGAGTATAGCACCATTAACACAAGCTGGAATTGGATAAAATTTGGACTATGCTTAACCACTTAAAACACTCAATTATGAAATGAAAAATGTAACCACTCTGAACCAAGCTCCTTTACAAAAGGCACTTATAAAGATAGGTAGAATTAAAGTGCAAGTAATGGACTTAAAAATTTTAATTTTAGTATATTCTCCAGAATTAAACTATATAAAAACCAGATATATAAAAAAGTTGTGGGTTTTTTTTTGTTTTTTTTTTTTTTTTTTTTTTTTTTTTTTTTTTTTTTTTTTTTTAAGATAACCGAATACAAATATATACTTACTGAATTGGATGAATTCTAATTCTGATCATCTGCTTAGGCAGCAAAAATGAAAAACCTGATGCTTAGGCTTCTAGCAATTTCAAAGTTAAGGGAAAAAACCCTGAATTAACAATACTCATTGAATTCTTCAACTCTGTAGAACCCAAAAGTTATGTTATTTTAAGGATTTAAGGACTTCGGCAAATGAAAGCATCTTATGGAAGGATTTTAAAAACAACAAGGTTCAAGTGAAAAACTAGATGACAAAAGATACTCCTTTGCTCCAAAAAAACTCCGCTGTAGATCTGTTTTCAGCACTTTTTTGGCTAAGGTGACCGAACTAAGTATTAAGCTTAGACACTGACAGAACACACCTCATGAGAGAAAAAATGAGTATCAGAAATTTTACAGTGGACAATTACTTAAGAACTATCTGTATCTAAATGTGCAGTAATCCAATTAAGTTTCTATTTAATATTGTAATTATCAAGAACACAATATAGTGATTTTATTACCAGAGTAAGCAGTAACAAAGTACAGTAAACTGTCATTTAAGACAGTGTCATAGTATCTATGATAAGCAGCATATTGGCTTAAACTAATGCACTATATGCCTCTAGGGAACGACAGGCTCAGAGACTGGGTTTTAACATCAGAATCTACCCATTAATCTTGACTTAAATATAATCTACTCTGCAGTAAGAGGAAGAACGGGCATTCAATGAATTATCTGTTTGAAATATAGCAGGAGCATATTAACACAAACATACAGTAGAAAGTCTCAGTTTCGGTACCATTTATTGTGTATTGTTGGTTTTACAAACCCTGAACTGCATTTTAGCATGAAATTAAAAAGACAGCAAGATCAAATGGCTAGCAGTATTGGAAGGACAAATACCTCAACACTATAGCAGCTCACTCATTAACTTTACCGGCTGTGCGGTTAGAAGACTAATGACAGTGTTTACAAATACCCCAGTCGTCCATGTTTTAGTAACAGGCTACAGAGGTGAAAACAAAACAGTGAAGGCAACAGTGCTGAAGCCCTTACGCAGGCAGAATTCCTACTCCAACTTCCAGGGAGGATTTGTCTTACTAACGTATCCAAGAGGGGAATCGATGAACCTATAAGGTATGTTTGTGCTAATTGTTTTGAAGCCCGTGACAGCTGCCACTGCTTCAGGCCCTCTTTGGAGCGAGGCTCCCGCCGGCAGACAGACCAGCTCGCAGGCAGCCGCTCACCTGGCAGCAGCGGGTCTGCAGGAGGCGGCAGGGGAGGCACAGGGCCAGCGGGCCAAGGGACTGAAGGTTATTAAGGATGTTGCACCGAGCGCGCCAATGAGAGGTGTAAAGGTGCTGCAGTCGTCACTCTCAGCCCACAAATAATGTGGAACCGTACAGGCCAGGGGGAACTGCAGCCCCACATGCTAATTCCTGATTTTGGGAGAGGGGTTTATCCCCACTCTGACACTCAGCATTACATCAGTTTTAACCCAAGTAAGTAAGGTTGGTAAGTATAAAAATACAGAAGCAAAACCAGCTCTTTGCTCTCTGGCAGTTAGCATGAATGCTTAAGCCCACTGTTCACACATTCACATGCTTAAATTTCTATTTTAAATACTTTCTCTGCATATACAGACATATTCATTGATGAGAGAAACAGTAAGGAAAATGCCTTTCATGAAGACATTGCTACAAACTGTGAAATTACACAAATACGAAGTTGTATTAACATTAAATACTGTCCAGCAAAAAGACTGCACATAAAGACATGTATTAATTTGCAATTCCACACTACACAGTAACAAAGAAAACTTCTCACATGAGAAATTTTGTCATTAATTCCAATCTGTACTTTAATAAACTTTACAGCTACCTTTCTTTTTTTTCTTTTATAGTTGAAGAGAATGTTTCTCCTTTACCCTGGGCTGCTGCAGTACCGGTATGAGATAATCTACTTATAAGTCTCTTCAGAGGGCAGTAAAGTTGATTTTAAAAACGATCTTTAAAACTCGAAGACAGGCTTCTTCTATTTAAATGAAGAAAACAAATATTAATTTTCAATTACCTCCCTCTTTCTTTATTTTGAAGGGCAATTAGCAAAGCAGCCCCTTCGCCCTCCTCCCTGGTGCTGTCAAGCTGTTGAGAGCAGTTTGCAGCACTACAATGGTACTATTGTGAACACAGCCTGGGCTTCCTTCCCACAGAGAGTTAAACGGGCAGTTCCTGCTGCCCATGATTGGTGTCCAGCGAAACAATACTTAAGAGCCAGGTTTTATCAGTTCCACGCCAAAGAAGTGAAGCCAGGGAACCCAAGCCTTCATATCATGCTGAACCATATGCCAACCCTGCTGGCCCCGAAGGTTTATCACGAAGAATCAGGATCCATCATGTCCCCTGTGAAATTTCACTTCACATACCTTCTGTGAAATGCATGGCTTTGCTGAAAACTGACCTTTTTCCACAATTGGCAAGAACAGATGGATGGTAACTATGGTTTGGCAAGCAGAAATTAAAAGATTTTCTAACAGCCTGCATTCTTCTATGTTTGGGAGGAGAAGCATTCAGAAGGAGATAGATATATTTGTGACCCACAGACCTATTCAGGTGCAGTTAATCAGCAATTAAACTATTTTCTTAACGTCTAGAAAGTATATTGAGATTAATGTGATTGGCCAGGCTATGATTAGGACTCATGTCCTTCGAACTACCATATGGTAATTCCAATTACTGTAATACTAACTTTTAATCCTTGCTTTATGTTAGTTTATTCCGATTTTCCATTAAGTATGTGGCACATACAGAATAAACTATACACCCCCCCCTTCGTTGTTATAATTTTGATCTGTTTAATTTGTGAATATTGCTACATGAAGTATATTCCACCTCCAGCTTGATGTTTCCACATACTGACAGGCATTATATATAACCTCTTTTTTCAGTAACTGAAATACAGACCTGCAGGAGAACAAAGACAACCAATGTGCTAGTTTCTACTAATCTTTTTTTTCTTTTTTTTTCCTTTGGTTTTTTTTTGGTACCTATCATCTTCTAATCCCTCTGTTGGCACTGGAAAACATGCCCCAACTGTCTTGATTACCATATGCAGAATGACGCAGAAACAGTTTGCCAATATCTTACTCAACTCACCCGAAAACATCATTCTATCTCACAGACACGTTTGTCAGTTTTGCTTGTTACAAATAATCTCCCACATTTCCCACCAATTTCAATATCAGAATTAACCATACACAATGGTATATACTTATTCTTTATATATACACAGCTTTTAGTGTCTTAACATACAAATCTTTCAAGTTGTTTGCAAGTCACTTAGTGTGTCTATTAGGGGTGAATTTATGACTAGAAAAGGATCAAACCAATAAACAATGCTGTCTTTTGCGACATAAAAATAGGGCTTAAATAGTTTAAAAACATTTCTTTAAATCTTAAGAAACGTCAGGAAAATTTGTTTAATCTTCCCTGCTTTTATTCACATACTTCTGAGAGCTATCAAAGAAATCTGTATGAATTTTAACACCTTAAGGGGGCAAGAGTCTTAACATTTTAACGAAGGGCTTTTGTTATCCAAAATGTTTAATTAATTAATAAGGTTAAGTAGGTATTAACAAAAAACCTGTCATTTTGTGTTATGTACAAAGCAATCAACTCTGCATAAGATTGAACTAGTTTATCTTTTCCATTCCAGTTTAAGGACTCCCAGCCTTCTCCCTGCAAATATTTGTTTAAAAGAGTAATCTATACATATTTAAAATGCATTTTATAATGAAAGAACGGCTGCTCTACTAAATTCCAGCTTACAACATGCAAAAATTTCCTACCTTAAAAAGACGCAGTAACAAAGAACTCCCCTCCTTCAAGCGATCTGTACTGGCAGATCCAGATTCAGAAGTTCTGCGAGGCTGATAAAGCACTTCACTGCTTTTCAGGGTAGCCCACTGACATCCTTTTATTCTAAAACAGAATGCCACCAGCATAAGCCTCCCTGTATTTTATACAGAAATCAGCAGAACCAATACCCCACTTCAGATGGGTAAATCTGATTTATGAAAGAATGTAGAAGTAAAAGAACCTAGAATGTGTTTTCCTTAACAGTACAAAAAGATGAGTCTCCCCCATAATTGTCTACAACATCAACAGAGCCCTCAGCTCCAAGTGCAATTATTAGTAGAAAGTTGTATTACTAGAGTCAATCGGTTTTGTCTCATTTGATATTCTGCTTTTTTAACTACTTTCAAGAGAGTCTCATGCATTTCATTAGGGAAGAGTAACTAATAAATAAACCTGCGCTACTAATTAAAAACCAAGCTATAGATATCTTGTGATGACAACATTATTACCCTTAAACCCATGTGCTTACACTATACCTCTTTAACAGGTGCTCCCAGCATCCTAGTTCATATCTGCAGAGAGCCCCTAGGAAGAGGTAGAGACAGAAGAGCTACCTGGGGTAGAGAAGGCAGGTTCTGTGGAATTAGAAGCAGGGCAATTACTGAAGAAAATATGTTTACCTGAACATGTACAAATCTAGAAGTGCTACTAAAGAAAAGTATGTATGTGTTTTGCAAAAAACCTCACAGAGTATATACATGAAAACAGACAACATTACAACATATCTTTCAAGCCTCACACTTCAATATATTCCTCATACTAAAAATGCAAAAAAACCAATTGAAATGATGTGCACGTCTACATGAAAATGCAGTAAAAACAGCAGCTTGGCACACACATCTGCAAGTATTTCTCCAGCAGTTATCTGAAGTGTCTATATGACAAACACTAAGGCAAGAGTTTAAAAACCTATCACAAATGTTGGTTCAATCAGTTGTCTCTAGTGGCTAAAATCAAAGGCATTTAAAGTGATGCTTTGGAATTATTCATTGCAAAACAATCCTATTCTTTCAACAGGTAACTAATAAATGATGGCTGAGAACAGGCTTGCACTACCCCTGAGGTCCAATTGTTACTCAGAACACTGCCTACTTTTGCTCCCTGGTGTTGCATTTTAACTCTAATTGCATGATCAAGCCAATAAATTGGACTCAGGGGACAAAAAAACCCCTACAAAAATACCTACCCTGACAAAACCAGAGGTTGCAAGAAAATGCACTTCAAACAGAAGTGAGGCAAGATGAGACAAGCGAAGGAGAGGTATCAAGGCTTGAAAGACAGTCATTAATACTGACAGATTACTGTAATTCTGGCTGTCAAGGTGATCGATTTAAGCAGCATATGCCAATCAATACTCTCCTCATTTACTGAGCAGCATGAGATATATAGTTAGGTAAGATGTCCCTAAGACAGGATTTCAAACCATACTTAACGAACATAAATAGCACAATTTATGCTTTGGAATCTTAGCTGTTTTTTCATTTGGCCTTTTTTTAATTGGGCAAACTTCAGTTTGATGTTATCCATACAAAAGTTACTTTAGATGATTCTATTGCACCGCATTGCCATCATGATTACAATTCCTTTACGTGAGGTATTTCAAACTGTACCAATTTTCCGTATAACATATTAAAACACTAATCTTGAGTGTGAACATTCTTACATGCAGCAGCTGTTTAAGTACTTTGCATTTTGGTTTTTTTGTGTTAGTGGTTTGCCATTCTGAGTATTTTAGCCATCCATGGTTTACAAGAAACCAAATCTTCCTGGTATTTCCCCTGGAATTTTCCTTACAACAGTCTCTTATTGTTCAAACATACTTGTGACATCAAAGGAAAATACATTAATTGGATGTATTATTTCAGGGGAAAAATTCTATGAAGATAATAAAAATAGCTATTACTGTCATTGCATACCTACAAGTAGACACACACACGCATGACTCTGTATAGAGATATAAAACTTTCCTCATATTTAGGTCTTCTTATAATGCACAGAGAAACTGTTACACGATTCCTTGAAACCAAAATACCTGAACAGTCCATTAAAACAATCAGATACTTATAAAGGCCTTGGAGCTCTTCAGTATTTCATGTTATACCACTGTATGCAGGTATTTAATCACACTTTGAATTATTAAAAAAATCAAGTAAGTTGTCAGCAGAACTAGGATTTGGGAGAATAGCAAAACTGAGCAAGTCAAAGTACAGGAAAGACTGAACATCTTATTCTCTATCTTATGATTCTTGCTTGAACTTGGAAAACAATTTCCGTTGCTAAACAGTAAAATAGATTTCAGAAATAACTCTAATTTCTTCTGGAAAAAACAGCAGGGGGTCATATGATGAACTCATCCATGGCTCTTACTTGAACTCGTATCAGATAAAGCTACAATGGTGTGATTCAGGGAAGGGATAAGTATTCACTGAAATCCTGAAATTTTCAATTCCTTGTTGTAAAGCATATAGAGTAGTATCTAAAAAGTGTATCAAGCTTTATTTTTATTGTCTCTTTCTTCTCACCTATGCTGACATAAAAATCAGTAACAGGTATGTTAAAACTTTATTAAATGTCCTGTATCAAAATTGTATTGCCAGAAATATAGCAAAGTTTGCTGAGAATCCTGGCATATGGCTGTTCAAAAAAATTCTAAACCAGAACATATTAGAAGAGCAATTATAATGACATGCATTATTCCTTTCACTATACCAAAATTAATTAGTGGCACTGTGAAGAAGGAATTAATCATACATATTTAAGGAGAGAAAGCATCCCTTACGCCTTTTCCATTTGAAACACAGTTATCATTGATGCAGTATCTCTGTATTCATTTTTTTCTTACAGATGTTCATTCATCTGTAAGACAGAAAACTTACTCGACTTAAAGAAAGGGAAACTGGCATTGCCAAAATCAGTGCCTTCCAGCTTTAACTTCCAAGCTTCTGTATTAGTGAGAAATCTCCAAAATCTTCACAAATTCCAGTTTGAAAATGTAAATCAAACAAATATTCTTAATTAAATAAGCCAAATGTGGTCAGAGAATCTGAAGAATACTCTTTGCTCACTCTTTGTCATTAATAATGAACACTTTTTTTTTTTTAATAAGCTTTTCAATGTCTGCAGTTCTATCTTGAGGCAGATGAGGGTCAAGCAGGCACAACAAACAGCAGCAACACTACTAGTTCCAATAAAACCCTTTTGTGGGGCAGTTGAGTATCACATCAAGCAAGAAAGCTTCTTCTGAGCTGAGTTTTTAATACGGAAGAAACTTTTAACAATCCACTCCAATACATTATTTTATTCATAAAGAAGTTACTGTCTTGTCAGATACCATAGGGGGTTAATATCTTCCCTTTCTCTGGAAGACAACTGTCTAAAAAGGTTAGCTACAATACATCAAGTACCAACTGCTTCGGAATACAATGTCAAAACAAGATAGGGGGATGTAAATTTTCCAGTTTTGATAAAAACCATTAATTTATCCAATCATTTAGATTAAGATTTATTTTATAATATTTTGTAGAGAGAATTATTAAAACAGCATTATATTTTTGCTATTCAAATTCATCTGTTTCATATGACCAAAAAAAAGAAATCCAAAAAAAGAAATTCTTTTCATTAGGTTGAAAACTTCATAGATTATTATAAAGAAGTGAAAATTATGCTATGATGATTATGGATAAAACAGCCATCTATATTCCAGGTGTTCTAAAATTTCAACGTTTTCTTACTGTATGTCTAGTTACATATTAGGTAGCATCCTTTGGCAGGGAAATAGTACATAAAACAGAAAGCACATGTCTGAGTTGCACTATCTGAAGTGGAGATAGTTTGGAATAATTGTTAACACTCCAAAATTTGTGTACAAAGTGCAAAAAGTAACACTAGTTGTTTCACAATTGGAATTTCACTCCCACAAGGTTTCTAGTATTTTTCCTGTTTTGCTGCAATAGTTTTAACAACTTGGATCACTGGAGGTGCCTGCTATGCCAAGTAAAGAACATTATCTTGGTGTACCTCTTGGCATCTGGCTAACATCTGTTGTTTATTCAGGAAGTTCAAGTAAAATTTTGTATCAAGCCATTATTTCTATTGTTCAAAATATTTAGTATTGATCTATTTCCTACATATGGTAGATTCTGAATTCGGAATGTGACAAAGTGCTTGCTCTGAGATGCAAGCCGTGAATAAAACTATTCCTATCAGCAATTTCAATGCAATTTAGTAAATAAAGAGTATTTAACAGTGCCCTAAATATTGGCTTCCTTATGCTACATCATAGTGAAAACTACTGTTCTCAACATTTCGTCCCATTATTACACCTGCAGTTAGGAGTCTCAGAAGTCTTCTGAGCATACATAAGCTGGAGTGTATTCAGGAGATAAGCATGTACTACTTAAGACAATGACAAATGCAAAAACGAGAAGAAGAAACGCATCAGCTATGCGATAGAGAAGGGGGTACTGCTGCTTCACTAGCAAGACAATACAAGTATTTTGCCTGTGTCACCTGCTACTGTGTGCACATATGCCGCCTGTTGGTGAGGGGCTACGGTTACAAGAAAGCCAGGCCACCAAAAGATAGTGAGGGAATGCAGAATCCTTGAAGGGGAAACTAAAGCAAATTCCACAAATCATTGCAGAAACTCCACCCAGTATTCTCTTCCTGCAGCGGCAGCAATGAATATGTCAAGCATCAAGTTAAAGCAGGATACCTGCCATGCGCAACTGACGTTTGCTGATAAATTGAGTAAATTTTTAATCTTAAAATACTGCAGTACGGAAACATATCATTATAGTATTCTGAGCAAAGAATAAAAACACAGAGCAGATGAAACCTTTAAAAATCATTAACAAAATGAAATCTTCACAGTGTTTTGCTATCTAAGTTTGGTATCAGAAGTGTCAAAATAATGTCAGAAAGAGGAAGGTGATTGACAGAATATGTCAGTCTCAGAAAGCTACTTCAGACCATACAATACATGCTTGAAGTCAGGGCAGACTATAAAAGTGAGATGAGCAGAATTTCCTGTATCCATGCAACCATTATTATACTATTCACACATACTACCCATTGCTACATCGTGATTAACAGACTAGTGCAATAAGGAAAAAGTTGCAATCAGGTTACATGAAGAGGCCTGAATATCCCTGCTGATTACAAATGACAGCTGATTTCTTCAGTCAGGTCTGCACTTAGAAAATGCACTAACTCAGAGGGTGGATAAGCCCTCCTTGGAAGCAGGAGGGCCAAACTCAGTGCCACTTTCTTCACATCCCATACACAAGCAAATCAACAGTCCTAGTTTAATTAAGAGTTCACTGTGATCCATCACCACAAAGATCTACAAGGTGACATTGTAAATATTCCTCAAAAATAGGTAAGTACAGACCTACATGTATATCATTGACTCCACACTGAGCCAAAAGGTGCCCACCAAGTATTACACAGCACAGTGAAAGGAACCACACACTGATGCTGGCTTCGAAATTAACTATTTCTGCTGGTCTGCTCCAGTAAAAAGAGGGCTAATACAGAAGTGTAGGGCTTGAAATGTCTTCTGTTTGACAGAACTCTCAAGTATTCTTGTTCCCTCAAGATGCACATTCAGCTGAATTTCACTAACCATCATCAAAGTTCCTAATAAACTAACACTGCTCCAGTATATGAGATACTCCTAAGTAAACAAACAAAAATTAATTTCAAGCAGATCACTTCAGAATTCTCTTTCACTGACACCATTACGGTCCTGGACATGTAGGAAGCCTTGATTATCAGCTTCACTTTTCCAGCTGGGTCTCTGCTTTTGGTGTACCTTCTAAAAAATAGCTTTTCTGTTCCTTTTTTCCTCCCTCTTCGAACATACCGTTTTCACCACTCTGAGCCCTCTTTTTCTTTTCTCCAGCAACACTCCAACGCAAGGAAAGACCACCTTGATCAATGAGTCCTGTCTTCCACAAGAAGACATTAAGTCTGGCAGGGTCTCCAGAAAAGCTATTTAACCACGGACCGTAAAATACTCCTGCCCCCCATGCCCTTCAGTCCACAACAAACTTAAAAGCCAGTAGTAAACTGCTACAGCTATAGCTAAAATATGCCAGAGGAAAAACACGAGAGACACTAAAGACAAGCCTTGACATCTTCAATTCCCTGCTATTGCAGGAACATAATTAGATTCAATTTTCAAATACTCCTAGTTAACAGACCATGTCCATGTTACAGGAAACACCCCCCAGTCTTTGCCATTCTTGTATAAGGGAAATTCCTTCTTGATCTCAAATCTGGCCATGGGTTAAACACTAAGAGCATGTCCATGACTTTTTTAGTCAAAAGCTATTTAAACCACCACTGAGAGCTAGGTAAACTTTGAAGTTTAACATTTTTTTGCTGTTCTCCACTGACACAACTGACTCCACCATAGCCTAATTCAAGCCAGGGAAGTTAGCAGAGTTTTTTCTAATTTCATGCCAAGCAAACAGCTTTTAAAGAACTGCCCACATCCCCATTTTAATTTTTAAAGTATTATACAAAGCACTGAATATAAGATACTCCAAGCCAGGGGGGAAAATAATTCCACCAACTACTTAACAAAGTCACCCTTTAACATCAGTGCCCGATCAACTGGTGATTCATAAGATTACAGAGTGACAATAGGAAACCCACCAACCAATACTATCTAATATTACATATACGTAATGCTTTCCAGTTATCATGCTAACCATATTAGGAGACAAATATCAACATTTTAATGGAGGCCACATTATGTCATAAATGACATGCAGTGCTTTGATGCATATAAGAAGTACAATTTGGAGAACTGAATTAAAAGCGAACGTGCAATACACAGCTCTTAGGAACTAGGCAATTCCTAGATGTTGAGTTGGCAAGCTACGTCCAAGGACCTTATTACAACTTCCACATTCTGTAAAGAAGTTTAACCATACAAGTTTGTGGGCTTTTTTGGCACTAAAAGTTTGCTATTTCAAAGTAAATTGTTTTCCAGTTGCTCATCACTATACATCAATATAATGCTATAAGCCATCACTTTTCATAGTATAACAATGATAATACATTTTAAATTCTTTGATTAAGCCACTTGAGTAATGACAAAAAGATCGGACCTTTCCAAACAAAAATACAATGAATTAACATCTGTTGTCTACAGAAATGGCACAAACGTCATTTAATGTGATCACATCAAACACCATCCATCATTCATCTGTAAATCCACTTCATCACATCTAATCCAAAACTCTCTAAGTATTAACAGGCAGCCTTAGGAAAAAGACCAGTATTTTAGCAACAATCACATGACAAATACAAGTATCTACAGCTTGGGTGGAAATTAAGCACAGAGTTTCTCTTTTGATCAAAATTTAAACTTACCTTTCCATTTATGAAATTAAAAAATAGTATGTTCTTGTTGATTTAACTAACAGGTATATAACAGAACTCAATCTTAAGAAGGAGAGAAGTATAAATGACTGACTTACCTCATGTTTTTTAATTTCTGGTTGGTATATCCATCCTTCCAAGAGCAGCCCTTTCAGAAAACTACAATTTCAGTTCCAACAAAAAAAGAAAAACAAACCCAACAAACCAACAGATAATCTTTTCTGACATCTTTACAAAGACACTAACATCATTTTGACAACAACTTTGTATTCTGAGCTGAGTAACAAAATCTGTATAAGAAAAATGAAACAAATGTCCCATCTTGAAGGAAAGCAGCATTCATATCCTTCTTGGAACTAGATTAATACTGGATAAATACTTACTATCTTTAAGAAAGATTACTAACACCATAACATTGTTATTTTAGAAAGTCTACTCACAAAATGGTCATTAAAATAATTTTGTTAACAAAAAGTGATAAGTACATGTTATAAAACATTAGAAACAGTCAATTTTCATCACTGAATCTATTCTTCACTTAATTAAAAAAAGCTGGTCTTCATCTGAATACTATTCTATGGGTTTAAGCTTCCTAAAGGCACCATCACCATAAAAAAACAAAAAAGTATTTTCCCTATATTAATCTGACAAAAATATAAGATGACAGAAAACATGAAGATCGTATCTGTACAACTGCAAGGGAATGTATATGTCTTGGAAACCATTTGAGTGAAAGGATACAAGTTTTGGTATAATGGGATTAATGATTTCAATGCACGGCTTGCATTTATAGCTGTTGCACGAACCATAATAGGAAGAATTTTTCCATTCACAATAGCACCATCAAAGAGTGGACCGAAAAATGGAACCTGAATAAAAAATTAAGAAATTCAGCATAAGGCAAGATCTTAGCTGTAACTATTAGCAATCAACATTAACAATAGAGCACTCAAATATATCTTTTTTTTTTTTTTCCCTCCTCATTGCTAGATAATCAGACCAGTTATTGTGCTCCATGACAGACTTTTTCTCTTGTGGAAATATACAGCCATATAAATGCTTGATATCCTTGGTAACAGATAACACAGCATTTGAAGAAAATTAAGCAGCCATTTGAATACTATATCTCATCAAAGCTTATTGCCAACATTTGCTGCCAAAATCCTAGGAGCAGTCATGCATATGATGTTTATAGGTTGAAAGGCTAGATGACAATATTGTAGGTGGTGGTAAGCAAAAGGAATAATTACGTAAATTTTAAAATAATATTTATCATGGCTTTAGATATAACATGTCCATAAGGACCAACTCAATGTGCAACTGTCATACAATTACTGGTGGACCAACCCCCACCTTCCATTTTCTTTTCTTCATCTGTTCTCCTTCTTTTCTGTGGTATCTATACAAATGGATTGTAAGCCCTTTACAGGAGGAATCTGTGGTGAGTCTGGCCTCTTTGGACCCTAACTGTAAAGCCTTATTTGTGAGATCAGCAGAAAACTTTTGTGTTTAATATAGGTAGCAGCCAAAAGGTTTACAGAACAGATGGATCTTACATTTTGGCATTACATTTTTCTCAAATCAATCACCATTTTGCGATTAAAAGAAAAAAAAAAAAATTAAAACTCTATTGAGTATCTTCATTTCCCATACGTGTGAACGAAGTTCTGAAGCTGCTAGCATAAAGCATGCAAAGAGCAGCAAAGTTTGTGCACCAGGTCAGCAAAGGGAGCAGAGTGTACATGAACTATTCTTCCTGCTAAGATGAAACCAGTGCTGCAAAAGAATTTTAGATTGCTGTATTATTTTCACCATCAGACATTTAATGTAGTTTTGAGAATACTGAAATCTGATGGAAGGCACTTCTTTTTTCATGTACAAGGACCTCTTGTTGGACTAACAACAAACCCTGCTCTCAGCAATTTTCTTCTTCCTTCTTAACCTGCACACTCCCCAGTAATACAACTCTCTGTACTTGAAGTAGTAAAAGAAAGAATATACTTGTTACTTAAAAATATGAGTAACCCAGTAATAACAAGACCACGTACTGGGTATCATTTCACACTTATCGTCAGATAGAGACAGTTGTCATATAGAAGGAATTCTATTTCTGTTATACCTCATTTATTAATGTTAGTGCTTCTAGAAAAAAATTTAATATTTAAAGTATAGAAATTCATGGCAAGTGACATCACACAGAGAAATTATGCAGTATAAACACCCATCACTACTTTTAACTCAGTGTTCACTACCCTAAACCACTGTTTTAAGAACACGGCCAGCACAGACATTTGAAGAACAGTCACTAGAAAGAGTCTGTCTTCATGTGCCTAAGAGGTGAATGGTCTTGCTTTGCTGAATTAATCTCCAAATTCTTGTGTGGGGTCAAGAAGAAAGTGAAAATTAGCTTTGAGAAGAAGAAAGGGGAATATGACATGGATGGAGAAAGCTGGAGCAGGCTATTATTCAACTACGCAGTCACATATCAAATTTGATAGAAAAAGTTTGCCAAGTTTATCTTAATATTTAAATGATTATGCAGAATATGCTAACATCATAAACTGGAAACAAAGCTAGAAGATATGCTTGACAGGATTAGGCCTTTACAATTTCAAGTTACTGATTTTACTATGCATTGCACTCACTGAGCTCTTCCTCCTACCACTGCTGCAATTGTCAACGTTAAAGATGCATCTCCTTCTTGGATCAATTATACCAAAACCTCAGATTCTAAAGAAAACTCAGTTCATATTAAACATGCAAAGGAAACACAAAAGAAAACAACCCCTTACCTCAGGCTTTTTCATGATCTGGATACTGAACATATGGTTTTTCATGGGATAGATAACTATAAGAACATCACCAAATTCTGTTGGAATTATTCCTCTTCTATAATCTCGAGTATGCTCTGACCAGACAATGTGTACTTCATCATTTCCTAAATGTCTTAGCTGGAAAAGCAGGGATAAAACCCCATCAGTTGAAATATATTCTATAGACATACAGCTATACTCAACGCTCATATTTCAAAATGACAAACCCACTAAAAAGAAATGAAGAAAAAATGAATAAAATAACCAAATTACACTATGGTTCTCTTACAATTTCAATGACAGTATTAGTTCACAGTATTGGTTTGTGCTATAGATTTTTATATTGGCACCAATGTCTATTTAAATTAACAGATATGTCAATATCTGTTTTCTAGTGAAAGCTAAAATTTTGTTGATATTATCTCAAGAATGCAGAGTGATTCAATCCGATTTACTAAAATGCTTTCAAGATTGCCATCACTGACAGGCAGCGAATTACTAAATTCTATATGAACTTCTAAAGCATATGAACGAACATCTGCTTAAAAGCCACATATCTGAGCAGTCTTTAACCTCATCATTCTAGCCAAATTCCAAACTGGCTACTACAAACAAAAAAGCTTTTACAGTAGAAGAGCTACTGCATTTTCCATAGCCCCTAGATCAACGAAACTAAATGCTCATTTCCCATGAAACCTGTATAGCTTTGTATAAGTAACACTCTGCTCCCCAAAAACCCCAAATGGCTCTTCATTTGGCTCAGAACGGCCAAACGGATTCCCCAAAATCCATGCTGTAGCCTCAGTTGTAATCATAAAACCAGATTAAGGAATACTTTGAACACTTTGGAATTACCTGCACTGAAGCTCCAAAATGCTCCTTCTGCTAAACATTACCATGTAATAAACAAATGTTAACGTCACGAGGAGAGGCCTTACGTATACTGGTCAAATACATTCAGATTATTAAAAGTGAGTTTCTTTCCAGTAAGGACTATTACTGAAAATTCAAGCTGGAATGTCATTTTTTCCTCCTTGTGCATCACCATTTATAGCTGACAATTGTCTTCACCCACAGTTTTCAGTTTGTTTGCACAGCTTTAAATAGGCAGAATTTGTCAAACAATCGCCTTGATGTTATTCCAAGGACAGCACTGTGAAGTGCTGTTTACAGGTAACATGCAGATACTAATCCGAGCACTTACAAGAAGTTATTGTATACAAAAAGACAACAGTTTTCTGTACTCATTTTCAGAACATAACTGCACTTTAAATAAAAGCAAAACATATACACAGTCTTAAGAGAAATTTCATCGCAAGTATTCACTTGTTTATATTACAAAACCTCCTGGAATGCTACCTTCATCTTATCTGAAGGCTTAAACTGGTTGTCAGCAGCAGACTTTTTTTTTTTGCGAAAAAAAAAAAAAAGGGAAAAAAAGGAAAAAAAAGAAGGTGCCTCTGCTGTTCTCTGCTAACTTTAAATTGCATCAGACTGAAAAACAGGGTTGTATTTCTGTAAGAAAAGGATTTTCTTCAGTGTTGGACTGGGCAAAGGACAAATGGCATCAATACCCTACATCTTGTCTGATGCTCAACAAGTGATTTGTTTTGCCTGGACCAGATCATACAGACATCTAATCTACAATGACTGCAGTTCCTTTGAAGTGAGCTGTTCTTGTCTGTTTTGTAGATGGCTGAATTATTTTGAACAACGCTTAGTTAGGGATGCTCTTGTGCCAACTGTAAACCCAGCCCGACAAAAGAACTGGTTGTAACAACATTCACTATGGTGAGTTTTATTTGACTAGGTTAGAACAAAACCAGGCAGCAAGCTGAATGATGGGCAACACACAAACACCAGCTGCAGAAACCTTGGGTGACACTTAACAATGATGAACGTTGTAAAAGACAACTGACTGTGGAATTGTTCTGAGGGCCTGAACCTCTCCTACCTTCCTCGGTGAAGTGACAAACTATCTGTTGAAATACGAAAATGACAGAAGGGTGCGAGGGACTGATGGGCCCCACACATAGAAGGGAGTGAAAAGCTCAGGAAGGATGAGGCTTCCTAAGCAAAGAGAAAGCAAGAGGCAAATCAGTTTAGATATGAAATCTTGTGGAATGCAAAAAAACTACACGATCCTAGATTGAGGGATAGTCATCCAGTGCACTGACTGAACTAAAATTGAACTGACTGCCAAAAAGCAGAACTAGGACCGATACACCCATCACTGCACTGCACCATTCCTAATTCAGCAATACTGAACTATTTACTAGAAGAATTAGCCCTCCTTTATTTACCATCTTTGGACTCAAAGACAACAAACTCATAGACTGTTAGAAACAAGGGATGGTGACAGTGTACATGCCAAATAAATGGCTTTAAAATCCAAAACATACAGAGAGTTTAGATAGTGCAGCTTCTTGAGGGCACCTGCAGCTAATCAGACAGGAATCAGTTCCTGCACTTCTGTGAACGCTACCCAGACAGAGCATCACTACTGATGTATGCTTTCACATCAGACTGCCACAGGTTTTGGTGTGATAAAAGTGTATTGTGTGGTTTTTTTTCAGGAGAAGGACTACTGACAAGGGACACATTTCTGGATGCCAAGTGTACTGAAGCCATTAGTGACTTTTCTCTCCAATTTCAAAAACTTTGCTTTATACCCCCACAGAGGTATGAGGATACATTCCAGGCTAAAAGCACTAACTTCTTCAGAGGAAAAGGAAAATAAATCAGATTATTCCAAGGAGTTCCAAGTCCTATCAGGTGTATTTCACCTCATGATTACTACCAAGAATGATTTGGCAAAGATCCCATTTAAGCAAAGTGTAGAATGGCATCTCTATGACATATAATGGATTGAGAGTCAAAATCAGATGGTGCAAATAGGTGGATGATGATATAAACTGTGAATGGTGGTTTATAACAAGATGTAAGGTGATCAAGATCAAAACTACGATCAATGCCTTGTTTCCATTATAGGGGGTAGAAGACTGACAAAAATAGTGGACAAGTAAACAAGATTGGGTGTTGCCGATTTCATCTTTATGTTTGGAGAATAATTAAGTTCTGAATAAGTCATTCTGTTCCTTTTTCAAGAGTAGATCAGCAGAAGCTCTGACACTAACGTAGTGCTCCTTATTGCTTCTTTCAGATGTCCTCACCTTGGTCAGCAAGCAAAGCTTATGAGAAAGCTTGAATGGTGGTAACTTGACTCATCAACAACACTTGACTCATGGAAGAGATCCAGTACCTGAAATTGTCTGGAGAAGCCTTCCAAGGTCTGCTAGGTTTTGCATAAACTTTTTAGAAAGAATAATTTCAGTTTTTCTTGTTCATTTTTCAGTTCTCTGTTGAAGGATCTTGGAACTGAGCAGTATTCTACAACAAAGCTCTCCTGCAAGCACAGCAAACATTTGAAGAATCTATCATTCACTATATATTACTACACCACAGGAGAGCCAGAGCCTGACCTCTTTCAACTTTAATCTGGATTCTTTGTGTCTTTGTACTGAATTGTAAGCATCCCACACATCCCCTGGTCACAAGTGGGACTAAGATACTGAGCTACAACCACCTCTGCTCATTGAAGCCTAAACGACAGAGAGCAACATGGTTTCTCAAGAAGAAGGTGTGGTCCCAACGGTATCTAACAGAATCAAAGGTGGTGCACACTGAATGTGCAGGTGCCAAGACTGAAATCTGTGTGAATGCCTACTCAAAACTCACCACCAGCTGTGTAAGCCACTACGTCTTCACACTCATTTCCTGACCTTGTCTTCCTAAATTTACAACTCTGTATGTGCATACATCACAGCAAGCAAAACAAAGTGCAAATCCTTATCACAGACGTAAGGCACAGCAATAATATAAATAATAAAAATCTCTAAAATAATATTATACTTCAAGTAACTGGTAATACACTATAGCTGGAACACCTGCAACTATAGGCTACACACCATTACTCTAAAACGCTAAATACTGCATAAATGCAGATCAAACTGCTCTAGAGAGTTTATTATCTAAGCATAAGGCAAGACACAAAATGGAGACGGACAAACGCAAATAAATTTTAAAAAGGCGTTAAAGATTAGAAAAATGTCTTTTATAGCAGCATTCTTCAAGAATGAAGGTGTCAAGGCCAGAGTGGAAGGAAGGTTCAGTGATCAAAACAACAGTTTAAGATATAGTCAATAAATTTTAACTGTGTGTATTGAAAGGCTATGTTGCAAGAAGTGTTACACAGAAAAAAAGAAAAGAGTCTTAAGCACTGACTGAATGTAAGAATTCAGAAAGTGGACCAAATTAAAGATGATTTCAGGCTCTGGGCACAAGTGACAGGCACAATGGTCATGTTATCCGTGGTGATTCAGAAAGGTGGCAATGAGGAAGAGATTAAGAGCTCTGTTTTAGCCATTTTAAACCTGAGCTGTCGGGAAGACAGCCCTGAGGAGATGTCAGAGACAAACAGATTTTTTTTAGGCTTCCTTTGAAACTCTACTCCATTAAAACAAATATATAAAAATGACCGACTGTTAGGTTACCTGAAATTTCAAATTTAACTCAAAATACTTTAAAATATTCTTACTCTATAGCCATCATCATGTGTCAGCTCTCCTAATACATTTATGTTAACTGAATACAAAAGAAACGTGAAATAAATATAACCAGGAGGGATGATCAAATCTAATTTTGATACATTAGTGTCATATGCTGTACATGTTACAATAGCAGCCAGACTTAATACTAAGCTGCAGGCTATACTGAAATTTCCAAATGGCAGATTGTTCTAAGTGATACCAAGTATAATTGAAGTAATAAACGACAGTAAAAGCAAAGCACACTGTCAGGAAGAATTTAAGTATTTACTTTTTAAAATTAAATGAGTTAGGTTTGGAAAGGCAAGACAAGTGAAATAATGCAGGGCTCAATTTACAGAAAATTCCTTTTATTTATCTGTTGCATTAACCCTTGAACTCTTGCCAAAATTACTATAATTTCTAATACCCACTTACCTAAAGGAGGGAGAAAAAAGGCTACTATATTTTCTTATGATACAACAGCTAGCCCCAACTTTTTTCTTCTTCAAGAAAGAAAGTGTTCATTATAAAAAGAACAGAAGGAGCAGAAACATCTGAAGTAATGGCTTAATGCAGCTACTTTTACCCATTACACATAAGAAGCACTGCTGTCTATAGCGTATGTACCCTCTAGTTGAATTTTTCACAAAACTTTGTTTCAACAAGTATGGTGTGTGTGTTTGTTTTTAAAGCAACGTGTATTTAATTGTAACTCCCCAAAAGTATTGTACTAATAATTTACATTTATAAACCTTCAAGTTCCCAATACATGTTAATACTACAATAAAAAAACTAGCTATAAATACTAGGAGCTATCTTTTATGTGGTTAGGACAATGTCACACATAACCTAGAATCATGTAATACACCCAAAGCCCAAAATGTATTAGTATTGCAATCCTTAACAATATTACTACTTTTTATTTATGTATCTTGTGTATAATTTTCTCATCTACAATGCCTTCACTCCTTTATCAGGCTAAGGAAGGAGGAGCTAGACAGGTGGTAAGCTGTAGAGGCACATACATGAGCTTTCTCACTCTCTGAACTGAGAATCTACACAGTTTAATTTAATCCTGATATTGTCTTTGCAAGTTTGTTCTTGTAAGGGTAAATAGCTTTTACGCTAACTTTTAATTTTAAGAAAAACAAAATGGATTGCATTATTAGCATTAAATCCTTAATTTACTATTTGCAAATTAAATACCTATTCTATATATGCATTTCAATGTTAAGTTTCTTTACACATTCAGAAGATTTTCATCTGTTCTCCCTGCATTCACGTCTTGTTTTGCTCTTGTTCACGTCTTCAGAAACAAATGCTTCAGAGGTATCCAAGGCACTTAAAAGTTTTATTTACTACTCTGTAAGACTGATGGAAAGTAAGTTTAAAATTGGCTTAGCCTCTGAAACAGCAGAATCTTGATTTTGCAGTGGCTCGACTGGCAGGAAGAAGTTTTGTTTTAATTTAATTTAATTTCCATTTATAAGATGAACCTATCATGCACCTCTAGGCACATTTACAATATAAAAACCAGCAGCAGTTCTAAACCAGGTACTGCAAGTTTGCTTGTTTTTCTCCCATTGAATGAAACAGACAAAGAAAGCACATGAAAGACCTGTAGAGAAGCTCTAAACTCAAGTTTCTCTGGAGGTCATGAACAGTACATGCACTCAAAACTATCACAATTGTTGCACAATTTTCAGGTCCCCTATAGTGTGTGTGAGCTGGACAGCATCTCAGAAAACACATTCCTTTTGCTGATGTGCTCAGTCTAAGCAGCAGGAGTAGCTGCAGAACTAGTAAAAGAATTAAACCTCTTTTCCTACTCATGTCTCCTAATACCACTTGCTAGTTTCTCCCAAGGTGCAAACTTCAGTTGAAGCTTTTCTCAAGTTTGGGATGACTTTCATAGTATCTCTCTCTCATGCTGGTTCCTTGATGTCTAATGCTTCTTCCCATGCAGTCATTACCCGCTGAGTAGGAGCACTAAGAGTCTCTCTCACCCTCTCTCCTTTCTTAGCCTATCTTCATTAAATATGCATGAAATTAACACCTTTGAAACATATCTCGATTAAATTTCATTGAAATGGTCCAAAACGTGCTAGGGAAGGGAGGAGAGACATAAAGGCAGGCTCACAAGCCTTCATTCATGGGGAAACTGGGCTTAAAAATAACAAAAACCACACACTGAGGAAGAACAAGAAAGTAGAGTCCCACAGAAATAAAGTAGCTTGATTAAACAGCCCATCAGTATCTGAGCTATACATATAAACCCAATCTTTTGATACGCTCTACATATCCATACAGACCTCAAACATTCCAAATTAGTGACGAGTGAGATTGTGGGTAAAGGAGGAGAGAATTAGGCCTGAGGCAAGCTGGAGTTGTTAAAAAGTCCAGCTGACACCATTTTCACAAGCTAAATCACAGGAGGCCTGGACCAGCCCTGTATCTTGCCTGGCAGAAACAGCTACATGTAGATTCAGGGTCCTCCTGGGAACAGACATGAGATCTTGCCTGTGTGTTCTGCTGAAGTCCACAGCATTTGCAAATTATTTATTATTAATTAATTTTTACTGTGACCCATCTTCCCCCTCGTCAACACTTTTCAATGCTCTAATTCAAACAGATTATAAACAAACAATGTAAGGATAATTACAAGCTGTGTTTTATAAAACCAAATTTCTGTTTAAAAAATATAGAAGTCAATCAACTTAGAAAAATATATATACACACACTGTTCTACACTAGAACAATAGCAACAATCTTATTTTAAAACTAGTTATTTCTGCTATTAAACCACTCTTATAAATCATTTAAGAACCTAAGTATTACCCTGGCTCTACTTCAGGAAATAAAGAACAGAAAGAACCCAGCGCAATAGGCATACAAGAAAAAACACTTCTTAATCTAAAAAAACCCCAGCAAACAAACCAACCTAAGATGCGACAGTGAGAAGTTAGAACTCATAGTCAGTCTATAATAATAACGATAATATTTTTTCTCCAAGTTGAACACAAAGAACAAAAAAGTCATTAATAATTGAAGCTTGCCAGAGGCATGGCTATTTCTCTCTTTACTAACTGTCTACTGTCTAATTTAATTACAAGTATTAAACTCCATGCTGAGGTCAACCAGCTTCAGTTCCTCCAATATTACACTTCAACCAGCGCTCATTAACGTGTCTACTGAATGGATTAGCACATCTGAAGATGTATGTACGCAGTACGGGGGACAGTCTAATGATAGCCAATTGTTCATTTATAATAGGACACATGTTCGAGATTGTAACTTATTATCGCTAATGTGGAATTTATTAAATTCTAAAGAAAAAAATGCCAATACAGCAAACCATTTTTTTCTTAATGTGGCTATGAGAGATCATATCACTGGTGAGCATCTGTCCCTGCTCCAAGACAAAACACCTCACATACAATAAATATTGTTGAATTCTTTATATTTTAAACTTTTTTTAAAGAGAAAATTATGTTAATAGCCAGCACGTGACTCTTAAGTGAATAAAGTCATCTTAGAAAGTACTCATCACATATTTATTAATTGGCATTTAAAGTCTCAAAGTACTGAAACATCATTCAGATGTAATGCTTTTTCTTCTACACAAACCATTACCTCCCTGCATTTTTCACCGCTATAAATGTGATACTGCAAACAATTGCAATGATGGCAAAAATCACCAGTATGGCAAAATTAGAAACTGGTAGATAATATTTACATGGCTCAACCTACTTCAGTAAAATACCAACTATTAGCAGATAAAGGTGTTATGATATTTTACGTTTTTTTTAGAAAAAGTTACTGGATTTTCTTTGACTCTAATTTCTCTGGGTTTATTACCAAAATAAAAATCTGTTATTCAGAAACGCATACCTTTTTTGTTAAAGAGTCATCTGAATCAGAAGGCATTCTTGTTGACACATGGAACATTACTTCTACTGTCGAGGTAGCAAAATATGGAGTGGTCAATCCAGTGCTTCTGTTTTTTTGCAGTCCTCCCATAAAGCCACAATGGTTTGTGAGATTTACCTAGAAATAAAGCCCAGGAAGTGTTATAAGAAAAAAAAAAAATCATGAGGTGATAAATACATTCTTTACACTTCAAAATGCACTTTCAACTGAGATTTTAAAAATGAAGATCCTTTTCACAACAGTACAGTTATGCTTTTCTAAAAGAGCTCAGACTTGCTGACTAGACTAGAAATCAAGTGCAGTGCAGTGGCATTCTATATTCCATGGTCACCACAGATGTTGCTGGGAAGATGAGGTTACAGAAAAGGAGAGGTTGCGTGAATGAATATTTACTCCATTATTTCCTGATAAGTTGACTGTAGTCACTTACATGTGCTTTTTGAATTTTTAAAAATTCTGTGATGCTACATCAGCCTTGACCTGAGCTCTGAAGAAACCCTGTGTGAGAGCCAGACAATTTTAAATTGCCTTGTTACCTTCCATATATTTTCCTGAGAAATTTTCATTCTGTGAATATGAAAAAAATCACAGGATAACTGTGATTCGTAAATAAGCCTGTAAGTCTTAGTTCTATGGGAAATAGTTTGGCACTGAAATAAATAAGCATGCTTAATGTGCTATTTCACTTTTACAACAATGCCTAAAGAGAGCCGTATCTCAGATGTGAATACATTTAATCACTGCCCACATGGGGTATATTTGCTTTTCTGTTAAAGGATCCAGAATTTAATGTTAAGAGGTTAAAATATTAGATATCTCATCATGAAATATTAATCTAAATTATCAACTCTTTAATCTAGCTAATAAAGGCTAAGAGAATTAATTCACTGAAGAAAGATATTTGAAGACACTAATGTGATTTATTTTTTTTTCTCCTGAAGAATCAGGAATGTGGGAAATAAACATCTACGTTTGTGACAGCAGATTTCTAGCAGTTTTCCTCTGCTCCTGTGGAAAAGTCAGAACCATTATCCACACAGCTAATCTAGTATTACTCGTAAATACCCAAGGAGTAAAAACAAAAACCAAAAAAAACCCCAAACCAAACAACAAGTAAGATGGACAGTCATGTGGACACTCCTGATGAATGCACGTTGCAAGAGGAACAGAAAACCTGCAGATTCTTCTGCAGCCAGCCAGGAGCAGGAGCGATTCCTGTACTTCTCTGTGACAGCGCTGAGTTGAACTTTACAATGGAAGTTAATCGTGTGCAGTCAGAAGGAAAGGATGCAAAAAAAGAAATCCTCATAGAAGTATCGAACTAGTGACTAAAGAGCTGCAGGCCCATATAGATGACGGTGTACATCACAGTATTTCTGACTGCTGGAAGAGACATGGAGTGGAGTGCGTGAACAGATACTTGCCTCCAGTGGAAAGCAGGAAGAAGGGAGCATGGGAGAAGCTGCTCATTTGTACTTTTTGGATTCCCAAATTTGAGCAAAGCTCAAACTTCACGGACTTAACACTTTACAGGCTTACAGGGAAATCAAGATGCCTCTTAATCAGTTCATGAAAGCCAAGTACAGGACTGCACATTAAAGAATCACCTCTGCCTGCACAAACCTTCTTTGAGCTCTTCTTTAAAGAGCTTAAAATTAAACAGCTAGTACTGCTAATGAAATTAAACCAGAATTCTTGTCTGCATCCTACTTGCAAACCAGTGTATTTTAGTACTTCTGAGCAATGCTAAAGAGCTAAAGACTTACAATATTTAGCGGGATCTGTAATTTTCTGTGTAAACAAACTTAGGACAAAAATGTTTTAACAAATACCTCCCAGCCAAGACCAGCTACAAAATCCTCATAGGCTTGACTTCCTCCAGTATTTGTAAGAATGGAGTGTTTATCTTCTTGTCCCTCAGCAACATAAAACACTGCGATCTTATGTGTCTCTCGGCTGTAAAACAGGATTGTCACTGCATGACAGTGCCTTTACTAATATGAAACCAAAATACGCAAACAGTACACACAGAGCATGGCTTTTAAAACATCGAAAAAGATAGTGGAAGTAAAGTACAACTACATGGCTTCCTTTTGAATACCTTCTATATTTTCATATTCCCTTTCTGTCTTTTCTAGTCCGGTCTTCTCTAGAGCCTAAAGCTTTGCTACACATGAACAGTATTTACCCTTTTCACCACTTCTGAGATGCAGGATTATGCTGGCAGTACCAATTGCTAATAGAGTAGCTGGGCTTCTGAAATGAGCAAAACCTGTAACACAAGCATTATCGACACTGCACTGCCCATTAACAACAGTGCCTTGTGAATGCTGTGGCAAATGCACCTTATGCAAGTGAATGAAGAATCTTTCAGTACTATAGCAATGTCTTCTGTTCACAGATTGCTGTTAAATAGACACTGGAGCAATTGAAAGTGGTTTCTCACACTTCTAAAGTCTCCGCTGGATTTTATTTCAGCTTCTACAAAAACAATTCAAAGTTTTTAATTCTCTGCTGCAACTCCAACTAGAATTCCATCTGAAGCTAAAAATGTCATTTATCAAATATCTTTATCAAAACTTAGACGTATCAGTTTTAAAAGTATTCCGTGTTACACATACAAATGTTCATAATTTTAAGTTATTTTGGAGTTTGTTGTGTCTCATGGTATTCTACTTGTAGAGTTTCACTCTACAAACAACACCAATGTAACTTCAATATAACACCAATAACTACAGTATAGTGCAAAATGCACGAATAATTTACAAAACTGTTTTAAAAAATAGTTCAATTCTCACACCTATTGAAATTAGAGCTATTTAAGTACACGCACACTTAAATAAGTAGGCAGCGATTAAAAGAATTTACCATTGTCTTGAGTCCAAATTTCTGAGTTCTCGAAGTAACTTCTCATTTTTCTTCAGGAGATGAAAGCTCCTTCTAAATAGAGAAATTTGTAACTCTCTTATCACCTGTTCACTGATAGATACAGAACAGTACAAGAACGGTACAAGAACATTTCTAGGTCCATTCAAGAACAGTCAACCAGTCCTTTTGCCTTTTCAATAGTTCTTTCTTATATAAAATATTAAGATACATTTTAAAAAATATACAAGCAATTTTTTTTACTCCAGGAAAACTTCTATATCCATTACAGCCCTGAGAACAACCTTTTACTTCTTTCCACTTTCTTCTGTCAACCTATTGGATCCAACTGAAATCAATCTCCTCTAAAGAAGAATAGACAGAACTGCCTTTGATGCATATATAAACTGCACACTTTACTAGGCCAAAATATGTGCTTAGTGACAAAAGACACTGCCATAATCTACTGTCCTAGGAAGCTACTGCATTAAACACAGAGCTTTTGCTATTCTGAATTGCAGAGGAGAGCAGAACATAGCTCACTAGTCACCCAGCCAGCTGTAACAATTTAAAGAAAATCCAAAACAATATGTTAGAGCAAGAAAGGCACTTTTCATTTCTTTTAAACTGGGCTTAAGATGTTTCCCACAAAACACAGTGGAATGAGTTTAAGAGCAGTACTGTTCAGAACCAGACTTCCTCGAGGAATTAAAGGCCCAAGTAAGAAGGGTTATAACACCAAAATTTTGTCCGATTGCAGTGATATCTCAGTGACACATTATTTTTGTTTTACAGAATATCCGTTTCCCTTCATAGTAAGAAAATACTTCTAATATGGAATTTGACAGCTATGGCAAAAGAAGATTTCAGAAAGACTCTTAAATTCTAGGATGCTAATATTTGTACATATCCACATGTATATGCAGACATACACCTAACTACACCCATACAAAAATAACAACGTAAACAAAGACATTACTTTTGTAACTGAGCGTGGCTTGTCTCCTGTTGTTCTAAACAATACCCAAAACATTGCCAATGTTGAAATAAATAGTAGGGGGGACATCTTTCTCGTTAGCTAACACAGATGCAATGCTCTGAGGCTGCATGCAAGCATGCTCTTAGCAGGCAAACCAGCAGGACACTGTCCAGCATCACAATAGCTGAGAATATGACACTTTCAGAGTCTCATTCTGGCACAGAAAGGTAATGATTTCTGCAGGAACGTACATGGGAAGGAAAGAAAGCAAAAAAGATGCCTTCTTTATCCATGGTAGTACCCCTTAGTACAGCTGGTGAAAGGATTATTAGAAAAGATATCACTCTTTCAATTCACCTTCCAATGCCGTTCTAAGGAAAAAATATAAAGAGCAATAAAGGCAACAGGTTCCTCCTTTCTGTCTCTTGAAATGACAGGTTCAAACGCAGAAGAAAACTGCCATTTTCCCCTTAGTTGCACATCCCCTCTCCTCTTTTGTTGGCTGGCCTAGAGTATTTTTGGCTTAACCCACTCTATGATCAACTATTATTACACAGTAAGAATAGCACAATTCCTCAAAAGAAATCTCTTAAATTGTGAGTCTTTTCTTCTTACCTTTTATCCCAAGAATTCATTCCCAGTATACTGAGAAGTAATCTGCAGTAGTAAAATGCTGACTGGGGCTTTTGTGAGGTTGGCTCATCCTGCTCCATAGCCTTCATATTTAAATCACTGAAATGCTTTTCAACAAACTCCCTCTCTTCTGTGTGCTGTTTCAGAATTGCATTGATGACATCGTTCTCCTGCTTCTCTGAGATGCAGACTGGTTGAGGAGCAGGAATGTTGAGCGAGACACCAGTTCTCTGTAAGCATTCAGGGCTTGTAACTCCTAAATACTGCAGGAGCTCATCAAGGGCATCTTCTTCATCCCTAATGGTATCCCATGTTGGCACAGTGTCTCTAAATTTCCTTTTTACTTGGAGTGTAATTCCATCCCTTGCAGATACATCCTCCACATACTCAAAAGATGAAAGAGCATCCTCTGTTTTATCTTGTTGAGATAATGAAAGTGCAAAAGATGTTTGTTGTGAAGAGCCACATAAAGATGATGGTCCATACAAAATGGCTGAATCCCACGAGTATTTCCCTGATAGGTCTCGCACTATAATTCTAACATTTGAATTAGCAGATGCAAGTCCAGCAGACAGTCCTCCCCCAGGCATGTCATCTTCTGCTTGGATTTGTATGCAAGACACCAGGGAAGTATTGTTTAACACAAAGAATTGAAGGTTTGGGTTCTCAAAAAGTTCAGGAGAAAGTTCTGGACTTTCACTGTATGGATTGTCATTGTTTTCACACACTTGACTGGTTAGCATAGCAGGACCTCCGCTCATAGGATAGTGGCCTAAGTGGTTGACTAGATGTGTTATCACAGTACGAGCAGCAACAGAAATTAATCCTTGTTGCATGTGAGTTTTCACTGCAAGAGAAAGAACACAGGTTTTAAAAGAGTTCAGAAAACAACACTGAGACTTACATACTTCTTTTGGTCTCCTCTTCCTTGTGAGTCTTAAACAGAGGGTGAGCACTGCAAGGTTAGGATGCAGCCAACTCAGTAATGCAAAACACATATTTTGATGAACACTGGTCTCATACATAATTAGCATGAAAAATCGTAAGATAGTTAAAGAAGTTATCTTCACTGTTTTACAGCCTACCATATAGCTTTGTAATCGGCATGGTTCATCTAAAATACAGTTTCTTAATCTAGTGAAAATAAATCTTAAATTGCTGATGAAGCAGAGATCACAATTGTGTTGTAAGAAGTCCATTTCCAACTGCAATGGATTTTTATATTTATACACATCATTACATTGTGAAAAACAAAGGAACATAGATGCACAAAAGCTCTAATCCATCTTAATTTCCCGGGGGAGCATATAGCTGCAGGTGAGGTTGAGAATAATACTGGATGATTTTAAAGTACCAAATCAAAGACCAGGCTATCTATACTGAACACAATCTAACAGTAGCAAAGTTTTCAAAAAGCAAATCTTATGCTCCAACTGCATTTTAAGAAGTTTCAGTCTGGACAAACTTGGGAGGGAGAAAGAATTTAATTGTGCCTGTCTTACATGACATTTATCTTATGAGATGCACTGGTATTTCAATATGGTTTTGCCACCTCCTTCTTTGTTGCATACCTTCCACTTGCATGCAATGTTATCTGAATTCACAAAAGGAATTTCTTAATGTTTATACCACACCCTGCTAACCCAGTACTTTATTGTTACTGGATTCTTCTATCAAATCCACTCTACGTTACCCATAAAGTACAGAACTGGTCAAAGCGATTGTGTCAGGCAGACAACCCTCAACTGGCTCAGGATACACGCTGACGAACCCACACACAAAAGCATTACACTGTAGAAGATCAGAGGCAGAAGAGAAAACAGGATCAATATGGCAAAGCACATATTTCTGCAGCCTCTCTCTTGTAACAGGACATGGATGCCCTGGATTTGGGATTTAGAAGGGGAAAATAAATCAAGACTGTATTCCTCAGGATTACATCATATATTTAAAACTATATTAAACATTGAAAACTGCTGCAAACACTTCCCACTTTCTTTCTCACCAAAAATCCATAAAACTAGAATGTTCTGAACCATGTTACTTTTTCATTCAGTATTTACTGAAAAAATGTAACTTCTTGGACATGTAAGTATGGTATAATTAATTAATTTCCCTTTATATTGTATATTTATACACCATAAAAACTAATGTTTAATAAACAAATTTCTTTTTGCAGTTTAAGGTGTCTTAATTGGTTTAACTGGAAAAATAATGGCAAATTTGTAATGCATACTGACTGTCACGACAGATCTTTAGCTTCTGAAGCACTGGATGCATTCTGCATCTGCAAAAATAAACAACTAGTTTATATTTGCCTCTGCCCCCCCCCCCCCCCCCAAAGGTCTGGGTAAAGCATGTAAGAGACTTTTGGGATTCTGGCTTGTCTCTGCCTTTAGGGATCACTAGATCTGAACTGCAAAAAGGGAAATATTTTATCCAGCTAACAGCTGGCAAAATCAACTAGTTGGCAAAATCCACTTAATTTTTACACTATGCCAAAACGCAAATAAACTCAAATATTTTAATGAATTAAGACCTTGAAAATGAATATAAACAAATTAGACATAATATTTATTATCTATAACCTTCTTGAGGTTTAAAATTTACGAACACAAAAACATTCAGTGAAGCTGAATTAAATGTCCAGATATTGATAGCATACAAGGAAATTAAGTTATAGTGCCATCTGCTGAAATATAAGAAGGAACTGTATGTAAGTTTACACAAGACAGAGAAAATACGTTGGATACTTGAAGAATAATTTAACAGTGCAGTACTAACCAGCATCTGGGCAACACAGAGGCTGGCTAATCTTTATCAGGATATCTATGCCAAGTGTTTAGCACTGGGCACTGCACAGGTAAGTAAGGTAATACTCTTCTTGGGTTCCTAGGAGCAAAGACGTGTGAGCTTCCCAGCTACCTGAAGTCTCACACTGCGTAGGTTAAATGCCTTCAGTTAAGTTCTGCTGAGAAACCTGAAGAAATGAGAGGGACCTGTTAGCATGTAAGTTATTACTATTACTGTTTTGTGGCAAACCCTAAAGATCTCAAACCTGACTATGGTTGTATTGCGCCCGTGTGCATGAATTTACTCCCTTAGGAGCCTAAGGGACATATGGAAAAGAAAGGCGATACAGTGATACAAAGAGTGGAACATCCAGTTTAAATTTGGAAGGTCCATTCCCAGTCCTACCACAGTCCTCTGGAAATTTTGCTCTTGAATTAAAATAAAAAAATAAAAGAATTGGGATATAAATCTGTCATTGCTGCTTTTATAAAGTGAGAACAGTACTTCTCACTGAGTCTTCTCTCAGAATGCAGTATCGTTGATCTAAAAATAACACATAAAACTTAACTCAGAAGTATTAGAAGAAGCATACTGTAAACTGTAAGATGTTATGTCAAAATAACCTGTTATGTCAAAATAAAATAAAGCAATCTTGAAACTTTTTTGCCACACAGCAAATCAGATTTTGATGATGATTTCCCTTAGCAAAAAGTCCCAAACCAAACAAACCCAAACCCAGTAATGCTTTTTGCAACTTAAAGGATACATATTAATAATTTTTCCTAGAAGCACATCTCCTCAATGAGGAAGAACCGGACATTCAATATATTGGAACTCAAGATGAGTATCTAAACCATGCTCTTTGTTTCTGGAGGGCAGATCAAAATATGCAATAATGCAAGCTATCACAGCTTTACCACAAATTCTACATACTGAGTCGTATCATTACACATTAAAGCAGTCTAGCTGGCTGCTTTGCCAACCTGTCTTCCTGAGTGAACGCATCTCTGCTCTCTTTACAATGGTACAGTCTTTTGCTTGGGCAATGTAATTTATGTGTGTACATGATCACTTGGTAATTTACTAGAAGCATGTTATATTGGCTGTTTTTCTCAGTCCCTGAAATTACCTCTTTTGTGGAAAGGCTGAAGGTCCATCACCACTAATTTGTATCAGTGGCATGAATGGAGGATTCCTGAATTTCCTTAAGATGTGTTGTTAACTCTTTGATTCAACTTTGGCTGAACAGCTTCTAAACAACTAGAGTTATGTAGCAGAAGGAAAGAGTAATGACTGAGGGTGGAATTTAACTCTCTCACCCTTTAAGCTATCTAAAGAATGATGCACCTGTACAGACTGATTCATCTCAGAAGCCCAAATTGGAGAAATGGGATGAATCACTCTCTGGAAACTCTTCTTGGTCTCCATTACATTTAGAGGGATCCTAAGAGAGTTCAGTTTAGCTTAGCTACTTGTATTTTACATTAGCTTAAGGAAGTCTCACTCCTTCCTAATTTTAAGCTTCAGGTATAGAGAGCTGGGGTTACAGAGAACCCACCTCTAGAAAATCCCTCACAAAACACATACTGTGCTAATCTGCATGCACCATGTACAAAGCGTTTTTTAAAAAGTGTACTTTTTGACTCTTTTCAGTAAAAAGGCAAATAGCAAAGCCTTAAAAGAAAAGTACTTTATATTTCTATTTTTTAAATAAAAGCTAAGACTAAACATCAGATGGGGGAAACTTTTTCTTCAGAAACTGAAATACATTAGGAAAAGTGATCAGTCTATGCAAAAGAGTTTAAAATACGTTTGGAGAAATATGACAAATGGGGGAAAATTCATAAAATCGATAACTGATAGACCACTGTTATCTATGCAATGTAACTACCAGCTTCCAATCACAAACATCTTTAACAGATTTGTGATCTATGAAGAACAGGTTTCAAAATGTTTTTGCCTATAATTGCAAAAAAATTCCATAAAATACTATTTTTTTACAACTAGACTCTATTCAATAGTCTGATTTTGTAATCTATTAACATTAGAAGATGTATAGCACTTTTTGTTTAATGCTACGTATTTTTAGGTAACCAGCTTCCCTGTCAATACAAGGGACAAAACCTCCCCCTCAATTTTACTTTTTCCTAAATGTTTGCATCATTTAATATAAACAACAAAAAAGCTTTGAAGGAGAGGTTCCATTTTAATTCTCCCTCATATATGTTTATGGTCCTGTAATGACAAGTAAAAGACCAGAAGCAGGTAAGCAGACCACGGCACAGTGCGGTCCAAGTTAGCTTTTGCACCCCCAAACCGTACAGTGAATGGCTATAATGCTATTCTATTCTTGGAGAAAGCATGCCTCTGTCAGTGTGACACCGAGTCCAGGCTACTGAGGTGCAGTTAATTAGCACAGGCAGCACTTGTATGCCTGTACCATAGCTAGAGGAAGCTGTTGTCGGTATCAGCTAGAGGCACAGCTCATCAGCCTTCATGTAGACAAGCCCTGTGATTCCTTAGATGTATGAAAGCACCACAGACTTGCTGTCTGCAAGTTCTGATGATGCAAGAAAAGCTTCCTAGTGATGCCTTTATTGTCAGCTGCTAAAAGCTCATTCTGGTTTAAATGTAACACTTTAATATACTTAACAGTTTCAAAATTATTCTTTGTGTATCTTATACTGCAACATACCACTTTACCTGAAACCTACAGAAAAGAGGACAAAGATGATTTCACAGATAATCCTAGGTATAACAGGCTCCTTGTGAGAGCCAGCACTCGGAAAGTTCCTGAAACAGAGAGGGGAATAGTCCTCTTCTCTCCCCACATCGCCTGTTTCCAGAGGGTTTAACAAATCTTTACCCTGCTGTTTATTGCAGGGCTTGCTCCAGCCTCTCAATAGATCCTGTCCCCACTACACAGCTGTATCACTGGAAGTCCCATATCTTCATAGTCTCATACCACATCATACTGTGGCTAAGCGTCCACAAAATTTGTGATGGATCTGACCTTGAACAATGGGAGGCATAACAGGGTATGTCAATCGCATCTATTAAACCGATCAAAAGCACCTGGTCTTAAGAATTCTGTTGTTTCAGTACTTTCAGCTTTGCTTGTGAGCTAAGGAAAAAGTCTACCAATCCCCACCCGGTCTTTGTAGAACTTCCCTGATTTCCCTACAACTGCCGTCCTGCCCATTTCCATTCCTTCAAAAAAGGTATCACGACAGCACTTTTACTCTGCTAAAAAAGAGGCTGACCCATTGGCATACCGCTCTGCTGCTAGCTTGTACTAATTGACTCCCTTGTCTTGATCGAGTCCCAGACTGTTATCCAGTAAGTTTACTCCTCTCACTCCTCCAACAATGCCAGGGAGAACAGATGCTGTGTGATCGGTTAAGCACTGCCAATTTTATTCTCTGCCTGGCAATGTGGACTAGAAGTGCCAAGGTTGCAAGACTACGGTTGCATTATAATGCTGTAGTTTGCCAATTAAATTTCACGATCTGACTTACAATTCCAGAGCCCTGAAACTTTAAAAACATATAGGGCTTCCTTAATCCATCTGGAGAGATAAAAGGAACATCTGAAATTACTTTTATTTAGAAATTTAACAAGAAATCATAAAAGAACAGATCACATATGGAAATGCAAAATGAAGATATCGATGCTAAGGCTTTGTCCAACTACATTCATTCAAAGAGAAATCTATTCAGGGTTGTCTTTTCAGATTGTCGGATTAAACAAGCCACACGACATTTGCTGCTAACCCGTAATTACAGATTATTACAGAATACAAAAGATGCCAGGCATAAAAAGCTACTACAATTCACTACACTGTAATGAACATGCAGTGGAAGTTAATTTTGGCAAATGCTTTAAATATTAGCTTTACATAATATGTGTAGGTGAGACTGTAATTAGGACAGAATGAATCCTTCGAAGCCTCTTTCATTCTGACCCAGCAGATGATTACTTTTTACTAATAATACCACAGCCATTTGACAAAAAGCCAACTATAGTACCTTGCTTCATTCTTCAGTAAATTTAATAATTACAGCTCCTTCTGCCAATAGTTCTCAAATCAGACTTGTTCAATCCAATACTGAGCTTATTAGGGGACAGCTCTATGTTTAGAATTCTTTGGCCAAAAAAGTACTTGAGGATGATGAAGCATGCCTTAGACAAGGGCACAATGATTAGCCATTTTCTCTACATAAAAAACAGCACGTAGTCACTACAGACCACAAAATCACCTGCTGTTAGCACACAGCTGCTACAAAGAGCTTCTGCATTTATCTGGTTCTTAATACCTTTAAGGAAGCCTAAATGGAACAACTTAATATGGAGACAGAATAGCACTACACGGAGTTTCTGGTATCAGTATTAATCTCATATTTTTTAATTTTCTTCCCAATGTAGCCATTTGATATTTACTAGATACACTGCATAATATATGCTACTCCTCTGTAGCTTAGTTTCTTGATTCTTTATTTTTATTTTTGAGTTCTGAAGAAAATGTTAATTCCTGGGTCTCTTAAGGTTCTAAGCAGATGAGAGAAAATTTCTCTTTTTTTTTTTTTTTTTTTTTTTAAACTGTGGTTTTAAACAGTGCAAACAGATTGACAACAAATTATGATAGGTTAAAAAAAAATTCAGAGAGAGCTTTCAATATTGGAAGCTCATATACGAAAAAATCCAAAATATTCTTAGGAAAAGGAGCAAAATTAAGAAATAAATAAATTAATTTACTGAAAGTAGAATGAAAAGCAACATTTATCCATGTTGCAGTACTTCACACTTTTTGCTGATACACAGAGCACAGAAGAATCTATATCAAATTGATCTTCATGTTGTTCAGAAGATACTTATTTCAGTTAATCGAATGGTAATTGGTCAAAATTATGTTAGCTCATTCCATACTAATGGTTCTTACCTAGTGTCTAGATATAATTTAAAACTTATGCTTTAGACCAACACTTCAATACTGGAAACCAAGATAAAATCTTTTTTGAAAGAAAATGTATTTAGGCTATTTGACAAACCTTCAGTGACTGGCTGAAGTTTAGAAGACCTCTCCGAGTCTGGAGAATGCAGTGGTTCTGGTTCCTTCAAGCTTTCTAAGTGCATAAAAGGATCGTAATCCACACATGCCAAATCAGAAAGGCTTAGAGGAAAATATTTAGGGTTGCTAAAACACTGAGACCCGTAGACACATCCGTGCAGAACCTAAAACAAGAAAAGAATTTCATGACATTAACTACTGAAATTTCTACTTGATAGTTCTGTAAGAAATTAAGTTTATTTTCATTTACAGTTTTTAATTGATTCGTTAGAACTAGGTAAGCAGGACAAAATGTTGTAGCATTTTAGATGCTTAATGTTTACAGAAACAAACCTTGGTCTGCAAAGAAAATTGTTAAAACAGCATCTACACTGAGTGGAATTTAACAATAAAGAAACAAGAAACAAAAACTTAACAAATCACTAAGCTACCTTTATTTTTAGATCTCCTATCTTTTTTAATTACATATGCTAGGTCTAAGCTGCTGGAGGTTTTAATCCTCTTCCCTTGCAAAAAAACCAAACCTATCTTTGTTCTGTGTCCCTAAAGACAGTAATTATAACTTAGTGCTTTTTACTTTGCTTATTGCTAAATAAAATTGCTGCGTATATAAAAGCTACATCCTCCTGTCTTAAACATATAGCTGGTCTTCTAAAACACAAGCATCTGCTATCGATATAACATACAAAAAGGAACTTGGTTAAACATCACAAAATGCAAACCAAAATCAACAATTCCAAATATACCACAGACCAAGCAGTTACAGTAAAACGTACAACAACTAAGACAGCACTCCACATGTCAGCAGTAGAATGGAGGTCAGCTTACAGAAAACTTTTGTCTTCGTTTCCATGAAAACTGACACTACCTCCACACACAGAAATTCTCATTTAGCAAGTAAAAAACCCACGTACCTTATATATACAATTAAGAACGGATCTTTCAGTCTTATCATTTTCTGCTCCTGTAGTGTGAAGAGGTTGCAGCAAGGTCTTTAATGGCAAGGCCATTATCCAATCCAATAAGCACAGAAGTAAAGAAACCACCAACTGGAACAAACACTTTCAATTACAAATCAATTAAACCAGCACCTGCTACTTCACATTTATCACTGTATTTTACTTCTCTGTTTTACTTTCTTTTCTTAATTCAGTAGTCAACCTTCTGCCGTAGTGGTAGGTCACACTTGTTGAAAAGCCACTGTACGTTCAAAACCTGCAGCATCAGTAAAAAATTTGGCTACTGAGATATTTAACAAAGAGCATCCGTACAACAGTTTCTCATGATGGTCAGTCTGTGAGCAGATACTCCGCTTAAGACGATACCAATGATATTTCAAAATTGATTTGTAGGGTGCTATTTTTAAAATGACAGATTACACGGGTACAAATTAAGGCCGAGGGACCATTCTGCACATAAATCTCACTGTAAAGTGAATCAAGGATTACACAAAACTGAACTATTTCAGCTGCATTTAGTGCTTTATAAATAACATAGAATTTCCTTCACAACATGTCAATAACGCTGCATAGCATCAGGTACCATCGGAAAGAAATCCAACTGCTTTCCGTATTGTGGGCTACTCAGCAAAAGAACCAACTCCCTCTAGGGGATGTTTTTAAAGACTGTAGAACAGAATTAGATTAAGACACACATACACACCAAATTATTAATAACTTACTGGCTTCAAATAATTATTTTTAATTTTTAAAATTTAGCTGTGGCAGAGGAAACAATTCAGATAAATAGCTGCAAGAATCTCTAAAATATTTTGCAAGTTAAACAAAAGTCTTTCAAAGAAAATCCACTTAACTAATTTACTAATAAACAACATATAAACATCATGATCATTTCACAGAATACATTACAACTTTGTCTCTCAGAGGCACCGTATAATAAACCTAATGATGAAGGGCTCCGAGTATTTTTGTATTAAACCGATTTTTAAGAAACCCATTAGGACTAAGTTTGTCAAACTAGGTAAGCCAATTTTTTGTATGACATTTGATGTAGAATGATCAGCATTAGTTGATGCGGAAGCTTAGTGATTTGTGGGAAGCATCTCAAGCGGGAAGGTGGCTAGCTTGGCATACCGATGTAGTCTACAACAGCCCCTGCCTCCTTGAAAGCAGAGAGGAGAGGCAAAACGGAGCTCCAGAGGCCAAAATAGCTACAGATGAACGCCAGCTCCTGTGGGAATGGGTGGCCCGGAACAGCAGAGCTGCCAGTGACAAACTGCACCAGAGTGCCCAAGTTTAAATGACCATTGAGCCCCACAGTCCTAGAGCAAAGCCAAATAGTTCAGAAGAGAGACAGCTTTCAGGAGGCAGAAAGTACTACTGTGAGTATCAGGTGAAGAAGGAGCCCACCTTAGGTCAGGGACCCAGGCCCACTGAAAATACGAAAAGATAGCAACCGTTTTGAAGGATAACAATCAAATGCCTCCAAAGGTTACGGGCTATCTTGCTCAAGAATGTATTTACAATCCAAAGTGCAAAAAGTGCAAAAAAACATGGTCTTACAAATATTTTGAAAGGTATTCTCTATATGTTGAGAATATATTTTTACTATAAGAAAAGTTTGAAAAGTCTACGTTATTTGCTTGTAAGTACACTGAAGATAAGGAAAAAGAAGACTAATTATTGAAAACAATCGATCTCAATTAATTGTAAATGCCTATTTTCCTACAAAAACTTCAGAAATTCACTTGCATAAAGAATATTGCTGGAATTCTGAGAAGACTATACTGTATTATACTTAAAAAGCTGAATCCCTACTTTAAGGCACAGCTTCAATTTTGTAACAGCGCTATGTCACACACCTTTGTAATTAAATTGACACATTAAAAGGAAATGAAAAGTATTTACCCTCTTGTCCTGTTCATAAGAGGAAGCTTCTGTACTGGGTAGCAGATGGGTAATAGTTGCTATCAAAATCTGGGGAAAATATAGCATAGTTTCTTTTAAAATACAATTTAAATATTTAAAATAAATTTTTAAGCAGGTAAATGTGACACAATACTAGATTCATGGTTAATCCCTATTATTTTGAGATAAATTACAGTATTCCTTACCACTTTTTTTTTTTTTTTTAAATAAAACCCTTTTAATTGAATTTTGCAGAAGACATTGAAGGAATATCTTCTGCTTGACTGATGTAGGTGCATTAGGGACAATGAAATTACACAGCTACTCCAAATATTCAGGCAGGCAGAGAACTTGATTCAACACACTTGTAGAGTACAGGGAAGAGCCTGATGTGAGTTTGTGTATGGGGCTATTTGAGCTCCATTATTTTTTAGAGCTACTAGAATCTGTAAACACTCTGCCTCTACTTAATCAACAACATGACTGCAGACGAGCAGAGAAATACTTGCTATACCTCTTAAGAAACTTCCACATGATTCCCTTTCCGCTTACCTGGGAGATCTCTATCTTTTCTCTGTGGTTCAGACTCACAGAGGCCACAGTCTACTTCCTCATTATTTAAAGCGTCTTCAAAATAATTACTTTTGCTTCATACTGAAACACTTTAAGGCAAAGTGTTTTGCATACGGATATGCAAAATACAATTGTAGATCTGTATTTTAAGTAATCACTTTCTCACTAAATTTAAATAAACATATTTGAAGATACTGAATATTAAAAAATTGCACTTTATTGACAATATTCTCATGTAAATAATGACACAGTTGTACTGGAGAAAAAAATAAGCATGACATAGCCTTTTTACATGTTAATATTGGAGTCAGCAAGTAAGTGCAATGTGAACCCACACCACTGATGATCAGTAAGATTACGTCTCTACTAATTTAACATTTTGTGAAACATACTTGCCAATACGCTGATATTTTAATTTCAGTAAAATACATTTTATCATTATATTTAAAAGAATCAAAATTTTCAAGTTTTTAAAAATTACTTACTTGGATAATTCTTAAAGGTGAATCAGCTTGATACACTTGAAGCCTATGTACATAGTGTATCAGCATGTTCAGCATACTGCAGGCAACTTGGGCTACTGTTTTATTTGGAAACTAGAAAAAGAGAACACAGCACAGTAATGATGCCTACATTTCACATAGTAGTACATTAGGTGGTAAGGCAGTCAGAAATATCGGTGATGGTTTTATACCTATAGTTTCCTATGTACCTATTTATTGGAGGAACCGAATTAAATTTTACAAAATTTAAAAGGAATTATTTTATAGTCATAATCAAAGGTTAGCAGCTAACATCAAAGGTTTGGGACAGACAATCAGGGAGTTGCATGCAATGAGGGAAAGGGGAAAGGAGTCTCCTAACTAATTTCAGACCAGTTAGTACAGTATCATGGAGCCAGAAAGAATGAATTCATTTCTTGTTACCTTAATGTTTATTAATGCTAACGCATCACTGCAAAAAAACAAGGATCTCATTCTGAAATCAGAGGTCTTTGTTGAGAACCAAGACAGGTGAACAGCCACGTATCGAAAATGCAAGACATTAGTACCAACAGTGAGACTAACTGTTCCGTATTTGTTAGTGACTGCTGTGTACAGCACTTGTCTGAATGGAAATGAATGCACCTCAGCTTCTGTGCTTAATTCCTCTTTTCTCTGTTTTCTTTTAAAGGCAGGAGAACATTACTGCACTGGAGCCTGCCTTCAACAGTTATTAAAATGTTTAAGTTACTGTGTTGGTCAAGGCAAAATATACAATTAGTCCCCAGCCTTGGGAGTGGATGCACACGCTGCCTTACGCTCCTCAGTGGGAAAACAAAGAAATTACAAGACATGGATACGTTTCCTTAAATTATTAATGCACAGGACATGTAATTGAGGCTTCTTCCTTTATTGCACTTGCCTTAAAACATTATGCTGTGCACCAAACAACAAGCACAAAGTGAATTTTACAAGTGAATTTTATTCATCTAGGACATGAAAATCCTACAAAGCTGAGCTAAACGCAAATCTGAGCAAAACGGGTATTAGCACAGCAAAGCAACAGACTTCAGGAGACAGCACAAACCATACAGAAGAAAAAATAACATCCAACAGCCCCAAGGGAAGGATTTCAAACACATTCTTTTTCAAGAAAACACTCTGTCCTTACAGAAAACAAGTTTTCCAAACCATAAATCTGATGAATCTCAAATCACTCAGAAAACAATTAGGTAATTGATGCTTTAATCATGACTAATTCTATTCTATTTCTCCAGTGAAGATGAGTGACATCAGAATACCTGCATTACTGAAAGAATAAAAAAGTAGTTTATATGTTTTAACCTCACTTAGCAGCGAAGCTGTCACACGTGTGTGCTGCAAGGTGGCTAAGTGTCTACCTCTGATCTCAGAAAAGGGTAATTATGTTGCAAAAATACTCAGATTTAATTTCTTGGCTTCTTAGACTGTTTTCTTAATCAGTCTAGTTCTATTAACTTTTCAGGGCAGGGAGTATCTCCCAAACCTTCAAAAAAAAAAAAAAACAACCAAAAAACAACAAACTCTTTCTTAAAAGCTGAAATGCCTGAGCAATTAAGCCTGAGCAGAAAATCGAGGATTTCAGAATAAAATTCTTGAATGGCAAAAATTTGAAGGTGGAAAATACACTGGAAGAAAACTCTGCCTGGGCCAGCTTCTT
>JAVKLA010000031.1:5481618-5502115 GCA_034782735.1 Sagittarius serpentarius | reverse complement strand
AGGGGGAAAAAAAGGGGGGAGAAGGGGGAAAAAAAGGGGGGAGAAGGGGGAAAAAAAGGGGGGAGAAGGGGGAAAAAAAGGGGGAAAGGGGAAGAATTGAGTACGAAGCTTTAATTAACATTTTTTGTGTTATCTATGTAAGCATAAAGAAAGACTGTGAATGGCTCTTATGAGCCAGCTACAGTGACAGAAACCAGAGTACACAGGGCAGTTAATTCTTGTTCTGACTTTCCTTTTTTCTCAGTGGACGCAGTTTCATGTTATTGTCGGCTTTTAACTAAAATGTGGCAGGCACCTTACATCTGCAAGTCTTCCCAGAGCTTATGACACACCACCACTATTTTTTATCCCCATGAGATAGCCTCTCTCCATGCTGTGAAAGCACACTGTAGCAGCACAGTCAGCAGGGTACAGATTCTAATGTTCAAGCTTGACTGACGACCAAAAAAATTGAATAAAATTGAAAGCATAACAATTTGATTATAGAAGTTGAGATCAAATCCAGATTGCTCGAAACATCCTTACAAGCTTGCAGGAAAACCCCAAAGTCACTGGAGAGAACAAAAGGGGTGGACAAACCAGAGCAGTTTAATAAGGAATATCCAGATTACTGAATTTAAGAAAAAAATTACCTGAGAGAAAGGCCTGGAAACTTTTTAGAGTCTTTGAATAATCAACTGTTCACTACTTAAAAACAGGGAGCATTTTCTTCTTTCCTTTTGGCTTTGGGTTTGTGTTGTTTTTGTTGTTTTTGTTGTTGTGTTTGTTTTTTTTTTTTTTTTTTTTTAAAGAGGATCCTGAGGCTCTAACATGGTTTATGCAAATTATTTAACCTCTATCTGTTCCTGGTTGAAAAGAATTTTTTTTTTTTTTTAAAGAAAGGGTACAAAAGTCACTGGAGACAAATTTAATAGAAAGGCTGAAGGGTATAAAGTAATGAATACAAATAAAGTTAAAATCTCGTGCACTCAAATTTTCAACTCATTCATGGGAAGAGCACTGATTAGGAAGTTTTTATCAAGAACACAAGGATTGGCCCAAAGAGATCAAACCCTTCATCTGCTTCTGAAATCTGTCCCAGCATGGTCAATATATCGTATTTCAAATGAATGCACAGAGACTTTAGAACAGACAGTTACAGAGCTGTGTGTCCTGGAAGGACGTTTTCCTAAACTCAAGCAGCAACACTGGATTGATGCTGGATAGCAAAACAATTCGCCCCTCTGAGGTCAGCTGCTTTGTTCTGACTTCTTTTCCAAGAGCCTTCAGAGGTGGCGTGAAGGTGGCTGTGCGATGCTACAAACATCTCACCTGCTGTTCTCTATCTCTGGAAAATGCTGTGTGTTGTAAAGCATAAGAATTCACTACTTTTATATGATTTTATATTTTGTAGTGTAACTGTGGACATAATTTTTTTAAAAGTTACTCAATGGGAAAAAAAAAACAAACCCACAAACTTTCAAAGAACTAGCACTTTGCCTAGTACCTAACTCTAGCGGTTTTTCTCATAAGGGTAGTCTTACCATACTTTCCATCTTTGCAAAGGTCCTCTGCTTTCTGGATGTTACATCCTTGTCTGTACTTGCAAATAACCTGTGTTTAGCACCCATGCAACTAAGCCTGTACAACATAATTCCGTGATGTATCTGCAGCATTTCTGAGAGAAGCATAACCTCTGCAGGCGTCTGGATGGCTGGTCAGGATCCTTTGTGCTCGGACTTCAGCAGAGGTTAACACAGATACAGCAGTATCACCACACTGCTGGGAGAAGTGCTAGCTATATTCAGAGCAAGCTGCTGGACTGCAGTTCTGAATATGCTTCTGTATTTCAGAAAGAGGCATATAATTGTTGCTAACATTTCTATTCAATGTTATTTGCTCAATTGTACTTATCAGTAAGTTGGACTAGGACTATAGCTCCTTATCCATTCATTGCTCCTGAAAATAAGAAAACAATCCATTCTGGGAGTTCAAATCTCTAACTAGCCAGGAAATTGTGTAGGTAACAGATTAGAGCTTATTTGTTTCTCCCACAAAATATTTATGAACTTTTCATTTCACAATTAAACTTGATTGTGAATGTATACCACTGCTCAGAACAGGAGAAAAGCCAACATGCTCTGGATGCTTTTGCCAACACAAAGCAAAGTAGAAATATAAAGATCTTTATATTTCTTATTCAAGAAGTAATTTATGTTTAATAATAAATAATTGGTTTAATAAATACTTCAAAGAAAAATAAGGGAAATCACAGTGAATGTCAGGATTAAAAATAATTCAAACTTTGATAAATTGCAGAAGATAAAAACAACATCATTTGCCTAATACCAAACTTGCACATGAACTCGGTAGAATGCACTAGTTAAGGGATATTAAAAAGCAAAGGGAAAACCCTGGAAGAGAGTATTAGTGAAGCTGCAAAGGATGAATGTGATTTTGCAAAACAGGAAATTGCAATTTAGAGTCTAATACTAAAAGCCTGCAGACTCAAATCCTGCTTCACAGGATGTGATCAGCTGATTTGCTAAGATACTTTTCAGATTCCCGTTGCTGAAAAGAATAGCTGGTGCCCAATGTCTGACACAAGCCATGTATAACAGGGGTACACCCCGATTTTTATCGACGTGTATATACAAAAAGACTAGACTATTCATTGAATTTTGATGTAAACAAAGAGCATGTAGAAATCTTCTGAAAATAAATTGGGAAATACTTAAAAAGTTGAAGATATTGTTCATGAACATGCAAGTTTGCAAAATGCTAGAAAATAAGATGTTTTAATAACATTGGTTATTCCACAAAACATGAACGAATATGAAAAAGATTTGCAAAAAGCAGGAAAACACTCATCAAGGAAAAAGAAAAGCCAAAAAAGTGCAGCTTTCTAACAGACATGATGAAAGGAATATACTATTGATACACTACCACCAATACAAAATCTTGTGACCAGAGTTCAAATCCACTGAGACTAGTTTCAGAATAGTGAAAACTGTCATTCACAAACAGAAAGGCAGACAAATGTCAGAAACTCTCTTCTATTCAGAAGCATCTTGTAGGCACTGCACCACAATGAACTAGCTGTATCTGAGCAAGTGGCATTTCCAGGTGAGAACCACTGTGCCTACTAGCTAAGTTTAACAGATTCAATCAAAACAGCAAATACCAAAACAGTAAATCATCCTAGATTTCAAGAATTTAGTGTGAGGGTGTTTATACAGAAATGTACGGTGACTATCAGAGACCGTAAAGTTTTATCTTACAAATTAGTTTCAGAACCACTGTATTGGGTGCAGGCGGGAAGGTTTTGGTAGCGGAGGGCTGCAGGGGTGGTGGTCTCTGTGGGAAGAGGCCGGGGACCCACTGCTGTTCTTCCTATGTTCTCCCCTCTCCTGCTGGGGGTGGGCAAGTGAGCGTTTAGCTGCTAGCCGCAGCCAACCCACAACATCCGTTAAAAAAGAAAAGTTTAATCCTTCTGGAAAACTGTAAAATTACCCAGTGTTGCAACATGCTTCATAAAAAAGGGGAAACAAATTTTAATGATAGCCACAAAAACAGGTGCTCTTTACTTCTCACCAAAATTAAGAGTTCTCATTATTCCCTTTTAACTGGTAGTTTATTCACATAAACTTTGATGCCAACTCTTGACCCATCTTTGGATTCAGATTTTTTCTAACAGGTACTGGCCTGAATGACATGTCCTGGAATGAGCATTAGAAAAGCACTTTGCCACAGGAAATCAAACTTCCTCCAGTGCTTCCACGCATGCGGCATAAGTACTCTCTATCTCCCTCTAAATATCCAGCCAGGGCTGAGAAGCAATACTGCATAATGCAATGGCTCTCAAACTCAGAAGAGAACAGGCACAGGATGTACTGAGGACATGGGGATAATGGGATTTGGTTGGTGGGGGCAAGAAAGAGGGCAGGTGAGCAAGAAGCACGAGAAGCTTTGGGAAACTTCTGCTTGTCCTTTGCATTTGTCACCTTCCCACTTTCTTCCCTGTCCCCCTCTTACACTGGTCAGTCTGATGGCCAAAGAGTACAAGGCAGCAATTTGGCTTGGGACAGACTTCTTGTATATGATGGCAGATGGCTCACAAAACCAGGATCCCTTCCAGTTTCCTCTCTACCCTGGCCTTTCCCTTTTGCAATGGATCAGGAGAATGCACCATGGAGGCTTTAAGAGTACTATTAATCAGAGCTGGGGAACCCAGGACGCCAGTTAGTGAGGAAGGTGACCTTCCCTGGCATCCTTGTCTAGTCGAGACAGGAGAGACAAATGCTGGAGAAGGAAAGACTCCGACATTTCTATACTCCAGTGTCTTTTTATGGATCTGTACTGGGTGTACACGGCAAGGTTTTGGTAATGGAGAGGCTACAGGGGGCCTCTGTGAGAAGAGGCTAAGGGCTGCCCCATGCCAGACACAGAGGTTCCAGCCAGCTCTGCAACAAACCCACAAAAGGACACAGTTGAGCCCATCTGCCAAGTGCATGGCACTTTCGTGAAAAGATTTTTAAAAAGGGCAAAAATGCCACACAGGCAGAGAAAAAAAAAAAAGGAACAAGAAACAGCTGGCAAACACGAAAATCAGAGAAGGAGAAGGTGGAGGAGGTGCTCCAGGTGCTGGAGCAGAGACTCCCCTGCAGCCTATGGAAAAGACTATGCCAGAAAAGATATCCACACTGCAGCTGTGGAATACCCCACGCTGCAGCACTGGATATTTCCTGAAGGAACTGCAGTCCACAGACAGCCCACACTGGAGCAGGCTTATCCTGAAGGACTGCAGCTAGTGGGAGGACCAATAGTGGAACAGGGAGGAAGGAGTGGCAGACAGGAACTGCTACAGACTGACCGTAACTCCCCATTCCCCATCCCCTCTGCACTACTTGGGAGGGGGCAGAAGGAGACAGCAGAGTTGGGAACGAAGGAGTGAAGCTGAGCCTGGGAAAAAGGGGAGAGCAGGGAGAGATGGTGTTTTAAATTTTGATGGTTTCTCACTGCCCAAATTATCTGAATTAAAATTAAATTAATTCCCCCAAGTCAAATCTGTTTCGTCCATGACGGTAGCTCGTAAGCAATCTCCCTGTCTTCATCTTGACCCACAAGATTTTTCATCCTGTTTTCTCCCCCTGTCTTGTTGAGGAGGGGAAGTGAGTGAGCGGCTGGGTGGGAGTTTGGCCCTTAACCAAGGTTAATCCACCACAGACTCCTAGTTCTAGTTACAGTCAGATGCAGAAAACCCTCTGGAAGCTTGGGTCCAGGATGAGGGAAGGGGTATGGTATAGCACGACAAAGTCAGACAAAGCCAGTAGTGGTTTTGCTGAAATCTGAATTGCAAGGATTATTTATGAAAGCTGGGATGACGGACAAACTATTATGCTCCAAAGGGCGGAGGTTAGAGTGAAGTGGCTAATGATACTTATTAAGGTAGGGATCCACTATCTTATTTCCCAGCACATCATTTCCTCTAAACTTAAAGAAGGGTAAAGATCTCTTCTGACAGAGTTCAGAGAATTTAGTCTTTTGTAAGGACTGAAAATGAGACTGTGAAGTAACAATGCTAAAACGTGATCATGACTTTGAAAAGGTACAGTATCTTTACACATAAAGGCAATACACTTTGTAAAAGTGTTAGTCTCTCACCTTTAAAGAAACACAAATCACATTCAATGCTTCCTTGATCTGAGGATGATGCGATTCATGAACTAGCTCCTCACAAATCCAAACACCAAGGCTGCAAAGAGCAACACATCTGCAAAACAATATTGGAGGACAAGTTCTTGAGAAACATGCTACAAGAATGTGCAATTTTTATGATTCATGGTATGTCTTGCTAAAACTTAATGTTTTAAATATTTTGAAAATAACTACACAAAACCCTTTATAATGCTGTAACATTTAAAAATTAGAAAGAAATCCCAAGTACCCTGGTGAAGGCACAAGAAAGGGCAGAGGAAGCACCCTTTTGAGCAACTGAAAAATCCAAAAGACATGAAGAACTCCTGCATCTCTATGCGCTTTTCAGATTAAAAATATTACCTGAAATCCATGTATGGGAAATTTACATATATTTTCTTAAGACAAAGTAAAAATTGTGGTGTGAGGTTCCTCCTCCGCAACATGAGATTCTACTCCTATTTGTTTAGAGCTTCTGGTATACAGAGACAAGAGAGGGGAATGTTATTCGTTCACAGATATTTATATTTTTTTTAGACTGACAATAGACAAGGATGACTAGAGGAGGGGTAGATGAATGCTAGAGACAGTGTACCTATTGTGATTAAATACGTCAACTTTTGTTGTTGTTTCTTCATTTAAAATCAGGAAATAGGAAGGAAGTGTAAAGTAAAGAGTATTTGGATAGGTGCGTACAAATCAGCAGAGATGGATGAAATTTGTTCAGAAGTGTTAAGGAGCTAGCTTAAGCAATCTCTGAATTGTTAGTAATTATCTTCAAGAACACAGGCTGCAAATATTTTGGAAACAACTTCAGAATTCAAAATCCTCTTGATAAAATTGGAGAGCAGTGCAAAATCAACAAGACGAAAGCTGGTCATGGGAACTGCAAAGCATTACATCTGGGAAGGAAAAATTGTACGCTAGAACAGAAACAGAAACGGAAGTGGCTATGAAGCCCATGCTGTAGAAAAAGGATTTTAAGGCTTCATAGAATCATGAAACTGCTAACAGGTAGCAAAATTTCTACATGATAGTTTAAATAAGATGTCAAGCCACCCTATTTTGTACACTGTCGCTGAAATCTCAATTGCAAGACTGCCTCCATTAAATCTTGATTAATACAACTTAAGAATAAAGACAAGCTTGAGACAGTCTAGGAAAAAAGCAACAAAAATAATAAACAGCTTTGGGAAACATTACATATGGAGGAAAAGTTGAAGGGCCTACTGAGTCTACATCACAATTAATGAAGGAAATCATAAGAAATGTTCTGACATGCAGTAAGTCACTGAGGAGTTTAATTTCCAGTAGAAAAGATTTCTCCTATATACTGGTCATAAAACCAACCTGACTGAAAAAAATAACATAAGTATTGGAACAGTCTAAGATTTCTGTAACTTTCTTTGAGAAAATTTTCAGGACCGTTTAGGCAAGCTACTGCCAGGAATGTTTTAGACACACTCCAGCCTCAGGGGATGGGGAGATTACAGAAGTGTTTCTGATCCCTTCCCAATCTACACTTCTGCTATTTCCACAGTATGTGTTTCAATCCTTTTTGAACAAAAGAAAATAAGAACATGGCATAGATTTAACAATGATCATATATAGTTTGTGTAAGCTGACTCAGAAATTAAACCTTTAGTATATGGAAGAGTAGACAGCTCTAAGTTCATGTTACTATTTTAAGTTTTCTTCATGCTACTGAGATCCATTCCACATCTGATGACATACTGATGTGCAAACTATCCAGGAGTTTGTGAGGTTTCTACCAAGAACACCAGTTTCACTAGCATTATTCAGAGTAGTCTCTGAAAAACTGTGTAGTTACGTGGCGACTGTTATCAAAGAATCACAGCCTTAAGAGAAAAAGCAGGAGAAAAGAACACAGTTCATTAACTTATCACTTCTTTTTCAGACAGTCAGCAGCAGGAGAGGAATTTGATTAAAACAGTTATTAATCTGTATAGATGGAGATCTGAGAGTAGAACGTATTTCAGATAACTGACTTCCCTGAAGCTCAGCTGGGTCAAGTATGTAATGAAACGCAAACATCGAGCCTCTGCGGAAGAGATAAGAAATAGAGATTTATAGCTTGGATAATAATAACAGCACTCACGAGTTGCTGGAGATATACAAAGCTATGTACTTAAGTTCCAAGAAATCTAAGTTCTTTCCTAGGAAACTGCAAAGACAAATGAGCCTCTATCAGTGGCTGAGCTGATGTGGCAAAATCATAATGCTTATCCTAAATACGACTTCTGATAGTAATCCAGGTGAACTCAGTACTGCTGTGGAGCAGATGGTATCAGAGAGGTTATTCCCAAAAGAGACAGTGGATAAACTGCCACCGAGGAGTGAGGCAGTCAAGCTTCAGGAACTGTGGAAACATCATTATCCCCACAATGAAGACATACCCATCTCTCTCCCAGAAAGAGAGGGACACAGGCAACCCAAAGGGACATTGGGAATGTATTCCTTTTTAATCTTCATTTAATGTTTTTACACACAGTCGTCCAACTTTGTATTTTGGGGGCAGAGTAACTCAGCTTTCTGAAAGGCTGGGCATCGGCATGCACACGTGCCTCTGCTCCTATACACACAACCTCAGAGCCAGACAGGATATGGGAACATGCAGGATGTTCCCTTCCTGTTCCCAGCCACACTGCCAGAACTGAAGATGCTAATACTGTGTGGTTCAGTGCCACAGGATCAGTAATGTTCTGAACCAAGTGGATTTAAATCACCTTTTCCAAAAGAAAAGTGGAGAATGCTATGCTTTTTAGAACTCAGTTTCGTAAAAGAACATGAAAAATGAAACGAAAACGATCTCAGAACATTTCTTCCTTCCCCTGTGTTGAGAGAGATTACCAGCTCAAGTAAAGAACAGGTAAGTGGGCTGATGAAAACTGCTCTTCGTTTTCCAGCAAAACATTTTAAGGTTCAACAAACTGATCTTTGCAATAACATTTTTCAGGCACGTGGTTCTAGTACCTTGCATTTGTTAAGTAACAGTTTATCAGCTGAGCATATATAGACACTCCACCCAAACAGACAAGGCACACAAGCGTGCTCTCCTTGGTAGGCATTACAGATTCTTATTTCAATCCCATACACAAGTCTCTATAACTGAAAGCCTCAAGGGACAAAGAAGGAGGAACAAAATCCTAAGCGAATTAAGAAACAGAAAACTGGTAACTATCTTTTTCTTTGAAGTTCTCTATTTGATGAAGATGCTTAAGTTTAAGCATCAGAGCAATCATTCCTAGTTTAATTCTTTGCTAAGTATTTTCTGCTTCTTTTCCATACCATAAAGAAAGGCTCACGTACCTTGGATTATTTCAGTTTTTCAAATTAAATCATGTGGTCTAACAGAAAACAACCATACCTCCCTCATAAGTAATCTTACTCAAAAATGCCTCTCTAGTACAGAAAATCTCTGAGCTGAACACCGGGGTAGGCTGAGAGAGCATACAGTTTATATTTCTTACCCATATTAACACCCTTTTCTATCAGCCTCTATCAGAGCAAGGATACTGGGCTAGACCTGCATTTGGTCTGACAAAAAAGTCTGTTTAATTTACAAACAATTTCACATTCACATGGCAGACCACAGTTTTGACAGCGGTAAAGAAAACCATGAACAAAACACATAAAAACTTTTACTTTAAGCTCTTCAATATATCCAACTCAAAACAGTATAATGAAGAAAAGAATCTATTAATTTAGAAGCTCTTTTTGTATGACCTACCGTGCAGGACCAGATGGTTCTTCTCTTGCTGAACTTAACACAGTTTTAATTATGAGTTCCTAAAACAAAGAGGAAAATATTCACTGGTTTACCAATAAACTCCATGACATGAAGCATCAGAAAATTACCATTTTTTTATAGCGCACACAGGCATGTTGCTTAGCTGAGTATCTAGGTTTGTAGTCGAACTGTTTGCTTACCACTACTCCAAGCTTCTAGTCTGCCCCAGATGCTCATTATTGTGCTACCCCAAGAATATCCCAGAGATTACGGTCCTAATTTTGGCTGATTAACCATTTATCCAATTCTTGCCAATATATTTCCATAAAATATCAAGGGCAGGAAAAAAAAAAAGCCTCCCTAAAGCTAGCTTCTGTGAAAAGCCCTGAAGGGTATTACAGAAAGTATCTATTAGTTTGAGGTTTAAACAAGCAATTTTTTCCCCTCTAAAACTATATTGATTTAAAAAGTCTTTGGAAGTAGTTGCAGAACAAGTGGCTACAGTGCCTTAAGAATGATGTCAAGAAGAATTCTGGCTCAACTGCAGTGAAATCCCCTAAAGCTGTAGGTTGCTCTCAATAAAGCTCAAGTAAACAGCCATTATACAATAAAAATGAGAAAGAAGGAATTCAAAACCAGTTCCCAAAAGGGAGCAAGGTGTAAAGCAGCTTCCAAGCCATGACCTTTCTCTAAATTGAAACAGTTTGGAAACTTATGGGGAGCCTTTCTTAGACGTAGTAATCATACCTGACACACAAAGCAATTAAAACACACAAACTGAGCTCTGCCCAGTTTCAGTATACTGGCACACTACCCAACTCTGTGTTACGATAAAGAGGGTAAGGTTCTCCATTAACCTTTGCTTTTTGTCTAAAAGAACATACTGATGTACAGAGGTTTTCTAAAGCCCCTAGGAACACAGGCAGATTTCACCAGCTGCGAATTCTCAATAAACTAAATGATGTATCTTGAACCTCCCAATCTTCTCCTTCTCAGCTGATTAAATCTGTGAGACTGCAGAGAGCCATAATGAGAGTAGGCTTGAAAAGGTGAGATAACATCGTTTTCTTTTACAAACATATGAAAACACTTTATTATTAAGTTAATAGCAATTATAAAGTATATTTAGCAATGTAAAGTTTGACAATATTTTACGGGATCTTGAGCCTTACAACCTATTTGAAATGATTTCTGAAAAATTTTAGACTCTTAAAATTTTAGTCAATATTTCCTAGAATAACATCATATTAAACATATACTTGATAGCTGAATACCACCCAAATATTCTTAAAATTCCTACCTTTACATCTGTAAACTGAGACACAGCAATGTCAGGAATGTTTGGGTGAAGAGCTGGTAGTTCGTGATATAAATTGGGAAAACAGACTAGAGATCCTAAAAGAACTTGCGCTTCAACTCTTGGTGCCTAGAACAAAAAAGGTGAGGAGAAGTATATATTCTCACTGCAGTCAGGAAGCTGACGTTTCTAGCTGCCTTAAAAGGGGAACAATGGCTGAACCTCTACACAGCTATTTCCTTTCTCCTTCTGTAAATTCTGTAGAGCTGAGCAAACCAAGACCACAGCCCCAGGGATTGCTATTCATGTACACCCCGTGCTCCCATTTTCCAAGATGGTCAAAAGCAAGCAGAGGAGTTGTTAGGACTACAGACAAATGACTGAACGGCTAACTAGGCTCAGGTCTTAAGTTTGGCTAGTTGAACAGCATGTGGAAAACTACTGGACATGACGTGAGGCATTGCTGGACACAACAGGTAACACTGTTAAGAAGCTGACAGAGCTTTCAGATAGTACCTTGAACAAGGCTGGATTTCATACTTGGTTAAAGGGGGAATGATGTGAGAAACAGTCAAAACTCACAGACAATTGGAGGGGGATATTGGGAAGCTTTGAGAGAGTACAGTCATGCAAGGCCAACAGCACCTAGGTAATCATATCAGTATTACTATATAAGACTGAAGTTGCCCAGGTAACAATATCAGAAATGCATCCAAATAGTGCAAACACTAGCAGATTTGAGTTCTCAAGCCTGATCAAAGTCATTGCATAGCAGAGATATGGAGGAATAAATATACTTTTAAAATTAAGGTACAGTCAAAATGGACATTTATTTTAAAACATTTTAAAGCGCAGATAAATGGCAGTCACAATTCTGAGAACACTGAAGTAAAACAAGATTCTTCAACAGCAGTTTTTGCATTCTTCACATATTTTCTGTAGAGGACTTGCATGCATAGTGTGCTAGAATAAACCACTGACAGCATCTGTACTTGCTAATGATTACAGTGACTTCTGGGGACAAGTTAACACACCTTACTCAACAAAAAATGCTGCTCAGTTTTCTCTCAAACCCTTTCTACTCACACATAAATGAGAATGAATTGATGAATACTTACATTGAGGAAAGAAGAAGCAGCCACTCTTCCTGCTGCTACAATGAAATCCATAATAAGCATGGTGGCACCAGGCAAACCAAGTGAAAAGAACTGAGGAGAGCAATGCTTGATGATTGTATTGACAATATCCTTGCAGGAAGAAAAGGAAAAAAAAAGGAAAAGAAGAGTATCCACAAGATGAACAACGAATGAAAAAAAGGCAGATATTTACCAAAGGTAGAAAATAAAAAAGCAAGAAAGCAAATTCGCTGTGGCAATTAAGACACTCATTACTGAGTGAAGAGTAGCATAAAAAGACAAATTACTTAAGTATACTCACATTAATACAAGCAAATTGTGGCATACTTTATAGATCAATTTACCCTTAGACACTATTGTACAAGGTTGGTACGAGGTCACATCTTACATTCATTTACATTTAGCTTTTAAGAGTTCTACAAATGATTAACCATTCATTTAAGTATGTACAGAAGAGAGATAGTGAGATAACCAGCTATTATGCCTTCTTAACAACACACAAATCTTCTCCAACAAGAATGACCTGACTATAACTTTAAAAAAAGGTATTAGCCTCTTACATATATCTATATGGAATCAAAATATAAAGAAAGAATTACAGTGAAGTGGTTTATAAAATTTCTGGTATATAGTTATTCAACACAGCATACAGCGTTCTTGTAGACTTAGTGAGGCAGTTTTTCAAATTAACGTAACATGATGCAATTTCTTCAAAACTATTGGGAAAAGTATAAAAACTTTTAACTATGAAAAAACATCCCAAGTTCACAGATAGGCAAAAAATAACCCTTTTCCTCCTTTGATAGGCAAAAAAATAACCCTTTTCCTCCTTTGAATAATTCTCCAATAGTAGCGATATCCAACTAAACGGCAGTATGTTATAGGAAGATTTGCAATCAGCAAGAAAAGCAGTATAAACTGGTTGTTAAGAAGACAAAAACTGGCTATCTGGCTTATGCATAGCCATCTATGAAATAATTTTGGACTAGTTCTTTTTTGTCCAGTTAAGGAAAACAGGGTGGTTTGAACCTTTGATGTCCCTGTGCCTCTAACTACACCTCCAAAAAGTTCACAAAACCAACTTTTTCACACTTCTAATGCAAGCCTTTAAAAAGGGTGTTTAAGCCATACAGTATTTTCAGACTTGCTCATATTAAAACCTATGAAAAAGATCTACTCCCACTGATTAGATATACTCAGTGTCTCTCAGTTTGCTAGTTCCTATACTTGCTGTGGAAATAAACTACTCCAATGTAGTGAGCACAATTTACTCTCCCTCTAGCTAAACTGTTGCATCAGGGAGCAAGTAAGAACAGCAGACCTTAGAGATCCGCTTCCTTCTCTTTCTTGCATGTTTCAATCTTGTAACACATGATCAGTAAAAAAAACAAGAGAGTACCTTTTCTGCCCTTGTATTTGCTTGAAATGGAATACAAAAAAAGCACTTCTGAGTAAAACCAAGAACATGAGGGCCATTTATCAAAGTTTAGAAAAAGTATCAGTCACATAACTATTTTCAAAGAGAAAGTTAAATTACTCACCTGAAAATCCGTTCAGTATTTTTGTTAAAACAATTTTATTTTTATACTATTTATATTAACCTGAATTTCGTAATTAAACTTACTTGATCAACATGAAGAAGTCCACAGTGCATTATATTGTAGAAATGAGTTAAAAAATCCCTGTTTGGAGAAACATCTTGTCTTCGCTTCATTGTCTTACAAATAAGTTTATAAGCATGTAGCTTTCCTTGTTTGTATTTATCAGTCAGCATTGTTGCCTGCAGTTTTAGAATGACATTTATTATTCATAAATCAAAAAATTACATTAAACACTCTTCTACACCTACATGAACTTTGATTGCTCTTTCACTGCTCAGTGCTAAAATTTACCTTGAACAGCCATGGTGTTAGAATTCTCAGTGGTGGAATTAAAACTGGTGGAGATGGTGAAGTTAGGTTATCTGTTGAAATACCAAGATTGTCTCTTATCTGCAATTATTAAAAACAAAACAAAAAGATAAATATTTAAGGAAAATATGTAAGGTGGTGTTTTTTCCCTTCTGAAAATCCTGCCCTATCAGGTCAGGTTGGAGAAGAGGTTCAGTTCTTTTACCTTGGCCAGATTCTGCCAGAGTTCACACAGGTAATCAAAAACCTGGGCATGAATCTCTGGATCCATGATGCTGTTGACATCTCCCAAAATCCCTAGCATTCGCCTCCACATCACAGTAGCAACATCTGCATGCCATCCTGTAAGCGTTCCCCCAGCCATCACGCTGCAACATTCTGAGGGGAATTCACTAGTTTCTGTAATGGAAGAAAAAAGTATAGTGAGGCCTACCTCTCCAGAAAAAAAAAAGTTCTGATATAACTATTACATACATAGTTTTCTTAAAACCAAAAGGAAAAAAAATCAGGCTTTCAGAGTAAGATATTTCTTACCCATTCAGCCACCTCAATGCTGGATATGTTTAACTGTATGCCTATTATCAAACTCTGTAGAGGAAGAATTGTCCTGTTTCTTATATTCTTTCCCTAAATAACATTTAAGGTCACTACTGGAGCCCTAATAAGGATCTGATGGACCTAGTAAGGCCACTCCTTTTGTCAGTGCTGTCTTACACTCTTTGGAGTCAATGAATCTCCAGAACTCCACCTGCCTGCTTCCAAGTACAATTACATTTCAACTTTACATTTTTCCCAATAAAACAGAAAGACAATTTTCCTTAGAATCTACTAGGAATGTATTTTATTGCAAATTGAAGAGAAAGGTGAGAGTAAACTTGTCTCTGGCTACTGTTCTTTAAGCAGTAAATTTGTATGACTGGAGAGGCAACATTCAGTAACCTAGCACCACAGTCTAACTCTCACCTAGCTCTCTCTACACATCAGTGTTATACAAATGAATGTTCTTTTTTAGGTGGAAGATGATTAATCTAGTTTGCCCACACAAAGAAAACTTTGATAGATTACGAAAGCTAAAGTCTACTCAGCTGACACCTAGCTAAAAATAGCCACACTAAACTGGCTAACAAGCCACAGTTTTAAAGCAGCAGGCACCCTTTAGAGCACCTCCTTTCCACCCCTCAGATGGATTTTCAAAACACCTCAGCACCAGCATTTGCTGAGATCTTCTGAAAATCTCGTAGCTCCCACAGGCATACAAAATCAAACTTAAATCTGAATTCAGCCTAATCACATAGCCTCTTCTTTTGAAGATCTGGACCACTGTGGTAGAGACACTAATGGTTTCTAGGCTGTAGAGATCAAAGTACAAAGCAAAACGATTATTTCTGTCCATCAGTAGGCTGCTTAAAGGAAAAGGGTCTCAAATATACATCAGACACTCTTCTGTTTCCATGAGACCAAACAAGGGAGAAAAGGGAACTTCATATTTACAAAGTGAATGTATCCTAGAATTCAATAGCTAAGATAACTGAAGTAATTATAAATTTGTTTAAATATGAAAGGGAAAAGAACCAAACTTCCAAGGACAAATTAAAACATAACTTTAAAATTATGTCTTATTATTTGTACATCAATGATAAAACAGTCCATGGCAGGGCAACATACTAGATTAAGCTGCCATGACTCTAAGCATCAAAAAGAACAATTATTAATGAGTGGACTATTGATCCACTGCTAGTAGTTCCAAAGAAAAGCAAGATAAAATGCCAAAGGTTTTTGCTTGCTTTTAAATCACCATAATTAAATGTTTTTAAAAGTGCAGATGAAATAGCCTTGTACAGGATTGTCTACAACTAATGTGATACTAGCTACTTCACTATATGGCATTGGAAAGAAAGAAAGAACAAGTTTGTATTTTCTATTCCAGATATTGCCTAGGTCATCTGGCGTCTGTAAAACAGAGTGGTGGAGCTTCTCATCCAGCTGCAGATCCTTCTGCTCAATATGATCTGCATGAAGAGTGGCAGGAGAGGGTGTCTGTGATCGGGATCCAAGAGCAGATTGGATTGGAGAAGCACTTTCAGAGCCTGCAAATGCAATTTTTAACAGTTACCTTAAAAGCCTTTTCTATTTTCTTGAGCTACTGAAATGTTGTCTAAACACAGCATTAAAAGAAAACTGAACTACTTCTATATATCAAATCTGGCCAAGAAAAGATATAAAAACTGTAAGCAGGTGTCCCTGTGAATGGTGCTCTGAAAGAAAACTAATTACATGCAGGAAAGCTGAGTGATGGACATCAAAATCAGACAGGTAAATGGATTAACAGAGCTCTACTTTAGGTCCAAATAATTTTAAATTTGTTTGTTCTGCAGCACTTTCAGTGTTCTGAACCAGTCAAATTTCTCTCCAGCAAAGCATTTAAGCAGAAATTTTCCTGGAACAACTACTTTCCCAGGTTTATTGATGCATACAAGGTAATTTATAAATAAAAGCTCAAACCAGTAACTGACAATTTTTGATATTTATCTGCCAATTGGGCTGAGAAAATCCATACGGAGGGAAAGTTCAGTAAGGTCAGAGAAATATTATTTCCTCTAAGACCAGGAAAATACAAGTGTTGAATGGCAGTGCTGCAAAGGCATTTTTCCATGATCACCACTGAGCAACATCCTCTCCAGGCAACTATTTGGTCTCCTCTACTAAGAGATCTGTGGAGAGGGAGCAAGTACTTGTACTTTTCCTCTGCACTACCTTAGTTTCACTTCCTGAATTTGCCTAACAATCATTATAAAAAGCTGAGTTTGGTCAGAACAGTCAGATGGCAGAAAAAAAAGAGAACAGATATTCACCACATACTTCTCTACACATCAGCACATGTTAAAATGGAAGAATTCAAACCTATTAATTTTAACTCTTAGATAAATCTAACCGGGACCCAAAAATACTATAATGGTATGTGAACTTCAGTATTAGAAATAAACTGAACTTTAGGGACAGCAACAAAAAGGTGAGTCTTCTAAAATAGTAATTTTCTCAAATTATTGGCTGTGAAGTGTTCTTTCTTGTAAAGACAACAAATTGTTTAAAGAACTTCACAGAAAATGTCAGTTACCAGAACAGAAATAGTGGTAAACAAAATTAATTACATTGTTAAACTGCAAAGGTCCCTATCTGATTTAAATGGCAAAGGCAATGAAGCTTTTACCATCAATTTAAATCAGCACCTCTATGCAGGAAAGATGGACACTACTGCTTCACACACAGACTATTGTTTCACACAACAGGTAATGATACTGTCCTTTCACTACAGATCACTTGTTTTTCACATGCTAACAAAGATACTGTAAAATACACACTTAAAAGGTGTTCAAATAAATCTTTTCCTATTTCTCTTCCATTCTGCTTATTAAGTGGGGATGGATGAAAGTAGATCAAGAGAAAGAGTGATGGGGAGGAGAGAAAGCAAGGGAGAGTAGGAGAGGGAAGGAAAGGGAATGAGATGGAGAGAAAGAGTGGGCAGGGGAGGGAGGGAAAGAGACCTTCATATGATGAAAGAGAATGGACAGAAGTAACTATGGAAAATTTGCCAAACTACTGGCGTCTTCTAAGAAGCACTACAAGATACTCCAGTATACATGGATCCAAATTTGACTGAGACAACTAGGAGTTCAACCTGTTCTAGGACTAGTAAACAGCAATCAATAGTAAACTCAATCATTTGCTAAGAATATGAAATAATGCCTATACGCCAAGAAGAATTTTTCCTTCCAAAAATCTTCAAAGCAAAACTATTTAGAAACAAGTAGTTTTCTGAGCAACAGAACCACTGAAAACTCTTTTCTTATGAGCATGTTTTGAGGCTGAGTTGCTGCATGGATTTGCTTGTATCTAATACAGTGAATTCATGTTGCAGCCTCCCTGTCATGGGACTCTGCATACATGCAATTTTCACTAGAAAGCTGCCTGTCTTTCATAAAACAACAAAAAAAATTAACGTCCTTCTGTTTTCTTATATGTCAGTTTAGCAGAAATTAGACAACGGGCTCCAACATTGTTGGGGGCATGGAACAGTCAGACAGAGACAGACAGTGTAATTGCACAGGTATTGCTTCCTCAGGAAACCCAGCTAAATGCATGTGCCACACAAAAGCTGCCTCTCTAAAACAGTGGTCCAAACAACAAGAAGACAGCCACAGAACCTCTCAATAGACAACTCAGTCATTAATTGCAATCTTATCAATTCAATTATAGTGCATCTTGGACAAAAATACCAAACAGTAATGAAATAATTAACATATAAAAAAAAAACAGAAAAAGAACAGATTTTCTGTGAGGACTTTCAACAAGCACACCACAAAGGGAAAAATGAAGAAAACAAAAGTCAAGCTGAACATTGTTGAACAAGGTGAACAACAATGTCCAAGAAAGCTCATACCATGCTTCTTTCAGCAGAAAGACAATTTTAGAAAGTGAAAATTGTGGTAGGGGAAGTAAAGATGTCTTTCAATATCTCTGAAAAATCAGAGTTTGATTTCTTACAGAGAACAAGACACTATATGTAGGTATAAGCTTTCACAGACAAATAGGTACTTGTTTCCAGGGCTGTAACAGGAATGGTAGTGCATAACACCTATGGAACAAGGAGTGTGAAAATGACTATGGACATCTTTACTTCTCATTTACAAAATCTGGCAAGAGACCGTTCTTCCAAATGCTCCTCAGAGAGGAAGATTCTCTCTTTCAGAAAGAAGCCCATTCAAGTTGGATTAACTGCGTCACTTGGTGGTTGCTACTCTATTGCTATTCTCTCAAGAAACAGTTGCAAAGTAAACTGGTGGAGCCTGAAGCTCATCAGCTGAGGCTGCGAAACACTGATTCCTAACAGGCTTACTTTTTCATGAAAACAATGGGGAAAGTACTAAAACAGAAAGAATTCCTAAGTCACACAAATGAAACTGATCTTACATGGCACAATAACTAACATTTTGCATATTAAAAGCTCCCAGTTACACAATAGACAATACAGAGAGAGGTTAAGATGGATGTATATAAAAGAATCCCATGATACGTCAGCGCAATACACTGGTTTGAAAGAGCACTGTCAAAGTCTTCCAAGGAGAAAACTTTCTGAAAATTAGCTATTTGACTACCAGTAATGGAAGGACACTTGTAAGAGATCTAGCATATGTTATGGGGTAAGAGTTTTCTCCCTGGTAATTGTATAGATTTTCTCCTGAAGGGTTTAAAATACACATAGCATCAAGCCAAGGATCATATGGGTAACTAAGTCAGACAAAGGTTTCCCACTTACATTATTTCACACATTACTTTTCAATAGCAATCAGAAAAATAACTGAAATCCAAGAATCATAGAATCATAGAATATAGATTCATTGCAGAAGCTGGAACTTGCATTCTTCAGGAAGGGTGGAAAATTTCTGAAATAAATGCCTTTTTTTTAAAAAAAAAACTTTTTTTTAACTACTTTACCAGTAATAGTTGCAGCTTCAGCAGACAATGGTTGCTGATTGAGACTGCTTGTTTCCGAATCTATGTGGAGTGTAGTTAGACTGGCCACTTCTTGCTCCTCAGCGCTCTGTTGCTGTCCTGAAATTGCATCAACGTCAGTGGAAGCTGGCGTCCCTGCCTCAGTGCCAAAGCTGAAATCTGTATGAGGAAAACACTGTATTAACTCACAATCTAAAAACCAATATAAAAACCAAAAGCTCAGGACCTCCAAAATCCTCCCTGGAAAACTTGTATGTGCATATCCTATGCTACTAACACACAGTTGCAAAATTTACATAAAATGTAACAGCAGAAAGTAATTGACTATTAGGAACATTCTCATTTCTGTCACAAAACTGACTGTACTTCTGGAAAAGGCATTCCTATTGCATGTCCTGTATTCTGTTTAGTTGCTGTAAGTGCACATACATGAGAATAAAGTACAAATAATGGAAACATACATTAAGGAATTTATTTGCAAAATTTACAAGCTAGAAGAAATATCCAAGTTTGTTGTTAAAGCACTAACTTCAAACTAAAAACACTATGGCAAATGATATTGTAACAAATGGCTTTTGCAACACTAAATAATAAACTTGCATTTCAGCATGACGTTTTAATATCATCACACAGTTGCATAACATCTACCTATCTAAAAATTGTAATTTCTTCAATAAATTCCACCATATAAACATTATTTCTCTCTTACATAATACATAAGGTTGTAATTCCTAGCAACGATAATGACCCCTTCTGTTGAACAAGAGTGAGAATGTACAAATGAAATGAAAAGCATTATGTTATTAAACAAGGCACACTAATTTTACCATGATACTACCCTTAGTATCTTGATCTATAGCTACACAGAGACCACTGTAAAAATATCAGAAGCCATTCTTTTAAGTTTTACCTAAATGTTTTCAAAAGAATTAAAGTAACTTCCAAAATAAGTAACCTTTCATTTTTATATTTTGTGCAAAACAGACGGATACGCTCCAGGGAGAAGACAATATTGCTCTCTAACTACTGTTCACTGTTTGCTTTTTGCACAGTAGTATTCCAGTGCTGTTTTGTTTAGTATACTATAAACACAATAGCCTCTCTCAAGAACTCTGCTTGCTCCATTAACTTGCTAATGATTGCAAAGGGAAATGAAAATAAGCCGTCTTTACAGAGAACTGCTGGCAGACAACTTTGCAAAAAAAAAAAAAAAAAG
>JAVKLA010000031.1:5446766-5481612 GCA_034782735.1 Sagittarius serpentarius | reverse complement strand
CCCCAAATTCCAAGCAATCAATCAAAAATGCTATTACTTTTGGAAAAATATACTTGCTTTCAAATTTGCGGCCATCATACTGGAAGGCGCTGAAAGAGTCAGAGTGGCTATCTGAACTGATGAGGTCACTGCTGCCCGCGCTGGCAGGTGATGTCCATTCTGAAGGCACGCCTGGGTCATCTATAGGACGCATCTGGTTCTGTTTGTTCAATATATCAGGAAGGTCTTTAGGAACTTCCAGGCTGCCAGGACTGCTTCCCCTTCTTGTCACATTCTAAACATTGAAGAGACATAAATTATCTTACAATCTTGGGTGGCTTATTTACATAAAATGGAAAAAGCAATCCCACATTTGCAAACATCAGAATATAACAAATAGTTCATAAGTACCTAAACCAGGAATCGTCATCATACTACATATGTAGCTAAGACCTTCCAAGGCCCCAGACAGGCAGCAGTAAGTGAAGAACCCATGCAGTCACAGAATTTAATAAATACAGGTTTTATTTGCACAATGAATTTTTGGGCATATACTTTAAAAGGCTAGGGTTCAGACTAGCATGTACCACACATGCATTAGGTAAGACTTGAGAGTGAAAAAACAGTAAAGTAAAAAGGTACATTATCTCCAGATTTAAGAAGAAAACTTGTTAACCTTGGTTCCAGACACAGGCAGAAAAATATGTCAAGGACTTTTGTGTTTTCTGGCCTATACGCTACCATGCTACAAGCAAATATTTAATGTACACCACAAACACATGAATTTACTAATTCATGCATTAATTTTCTTATGATTAAGCCAAAACCTTGGTATTGACTTGGACACCAAAGACAGCATATAGCAGAAACAAGGCATATAGATTTGCTCATGTAAGTAAGGTGTTCTATTTGGAGTCTTTCTTTAAGCCATTTTTTTCACAGATAAGACTATTTGCTTGAGAGGGAAGTGAGATAAAAGTAGAAAAGCCATTTATAAAAACAGCTTGAAATCTTCATGCATTATGAGACTGAAGATGACTTCCTTTTACACTAGGCCGTCACTTCTCTATTCTTCTACTATCTTAGTACTAATCAGACATTACTTAGACTGACAAGCTTTTCATGATACAAGGTTTTAACATACGATAGATACCCTAAAACTAATCTTAACAAGTTGGTACTCTGCTTCAAGAAGGCATATCTATTTCTGTGTGCTAGACTACAAAATCAGTAGCAGTTTCAAAATATTTATTCAAACTTACCTTGGCCGGTTTCTGCTACTTAAGAAAAATATCAATTCTCTTGTCTGAACTATTAATAATCAATATTCTTGCTCATCTATGTGAAAACAAATAATATTCCCCATCTTTCTCTTTTTATTTTATTAATCTGCAGACTAAGTTAACTTTTTTTAATAGACTTCCAGTTCGCATTTTTGTCTGGTAACTCAAGAACACTTTGCACAAACAAGTTTCATAAACATGAGTTCAATACAAAAGAGAAAAAAGCATACATTTGGACAAACTCTCTGTCCTCTCTTGCCATTTATAAAAGATGATGGTAATAAAACAAATTTTTCTCATCACTTTGAAGAATCTTCTTCTGCCCCTTATTAGCAACAACTAAACTACTTGTTGACAACTTTCTACAGGAGCATGTCTTGCAATGACCTTTTTAAAAAAAAATCTTTAAAAATTCTAAGCAGAAAAAAGAACAATTTTGAAATGCTATATTTAAGTTGTTCCCCATTCTGTTCGTTTGCAATGGGTTTTTTAATATTTTCCCTTTCATTGCTAGTAATAAAATACTTCTCTTAAGATCAGTCTCGTTCTCTTAAGCATTCAACAGTAACCAGAAATTCTTGACATAAAATTAAAATGTCTCATTATGAATGACAATCCAAACAACATGACACTTCCAAAAAAGTGTAGGAAGAAAGCATATGAGAAGTTGGTTCAATTAGCAAAGAACTATTTACAAGGAATTATTCAATGCTTGCAAGAGAAATAAAAAACAAGGAAGAAAAACATATACTGGTGTAGCTTTGTAGTCTGTTGCACTGACTATGCCTGTAGAGAATAGTACCATACTACAGCACGGCACCTAACTACGTACCACACTGAGGATTGCAAATTTACACATAAACTATTATTCTGAAAGTGTTTGTGTACAAAGATCTTTACAGGTGCGATTAAAGTCGTTTAATGCAATGAGACTATTTATCCGACAGTAACTTCTGCACTGCTTCCACAATGAAGATTTAATAGATATGAAAACACAAATGGCATAAACCAGCATGAATCTATGTCAAAGGCAAGGAATAATTACGTGATATTCATAATTCTTTCCGATTCATGAAATCCAGAGAAATACATTTTAGTGCACTGATTTATAACGTCATTGACGAGTTCACGCATATACGCGGATTCATATATTGAAATGTAGGAAATTTAAAGGCTTACCAGTGCACTACCACTGCGGAGTCTCTCAGCTATAAATTCATCCATGAGGTCAGGAACATTTGTATTGCTATTGCCAATATCACTATCAATAGGGTGCAGTTTTTGACTCATGTCCTCTCTATTAGCTAAAAGCAAATGAACAACTGTATATAGTAAAGAACACATCAAGACATCTTCAAAACAAAAAGTAACAAATGAAAAAACCTGCTAAGTAACAGAAATAAAAAAATCAAAATTGCCAAACATGCATTTTAAGAATTTCCCTCTTTTAAAGCAGATTCTACTTTAAGAATTAGTACAGCTTCTTCTTCCCACTAAGCAGGGGTTAGTTGATTTCCAGTACCACCTTTAAGAGCAAGAAGCTTATAGGTAAGCACTACTCAAAGTTGTTAATGCTTGCTTTAAGGATACAGCATATATTCTTCCTCCATATCACAACAAATAAGTAATAAATCCTAAAAATTTTATATGATTCCTACAGGGTCCTTCTTCATTGCATTCCTAATGAAGAGCAATGTAGTGGAAAAAGTAAACTAGGTTGTAATATGTACTAATGACAAATGTCAATGTGGCACTGTATACAGTTAGTATAAATGGTGCAAAGAAAACGTTACATAATAAAATTACATGCTTGTACGTGGACTGAAAATTCAAACTCTGGATGGTCAATGGTTATGAACAATTAATTAAGTTCACTCACTTATCAGTGTTATATTTTTGATATAACTATACTGTTCATATCTAACTGTGGCTGTTACACCTGACTTCATGATCTTCACCTTTAAAGTCTTCAAGTTAGTCCAGTTTGTGTTTTCTCTATAAGAATTTTTCCTTCGGTGTCATCTCTCATGAGATCACAGTGTAGTTTTTTCTAATAATGAGGCTCTGTTAAATGCTACAGATTTCAAATAAAAGGTACTTCTAAAATTAGTGCTTTCTAGACATCTTTTTTTCCAGAAGTCTCGTTTCTGTAGAGCAGCAAATCACTTTTTTGAGACCCATGACAGTCACGCTCTCGTGGTGCTATGCTTACAAAGACTGCCCTCAGGTGGCATTAACATCTCGATGCAGGATGCATTACAGAATCCTCTGTTAATCATGCCAGCATAACAATGGGGAAAAAAGAAAACCTACATTACTGCTGAAAGTTAATTTATTGTTCATTTAAGGTTACATGAACTAAGACAATGGATATTAGAGTGAGAGCCTTCTTTTTTGATCCGTCCACAGAGGTCTCATAGTTAGCAGGAGAAAGACTAGCATGAGACCTTCATGAACATCCATGATTCCAAGAAAAAAGCAAGCAATGAAAGATGTTGCCAAGATGTAACTGCATCCATTTTGATGAATGAATACAGAACGGCCTACAGCACCTTTTGAAAGACTCAAACGAAACCTTATGATTAGACTCACAGAGAACTGTTGTAATGAAATCATTCCAGTAATAGATTTCTGTTCCAGACCATTTTTTAAAAGTTATCTAAACTGACCTCCAAACATAAATTTGAGGGGCTTTTTTGTTTTGGAGGAGGAAAAGGAGGAAGAGGAGGAGGAGGAAGAAGAAAACACACTAAATGAACCAGAAATACAATTAGTTCAACCTAGCTGGTCAAGAGCCAGGTGATTCTGACAAACAAACTACACTCAGAGTGGAATAGCACATTCTGACAAAATACGCATATGCCAATCATTCAGTAGGCTGAATTTTAAGGCTCTGCATGGTAGATGAAAATTCAAAACTCTCAAGGCTTAATCCTTTATTAGGTCATTTACTGTCTCTTCCTCTTCCCTAACCTGATGGTCTTCAGCAGCAAAGAGGTTCAACTAAATATCTTGAAAAGGGAAATTAGTAATTTAAAAGTATGTAAAAGTAACTTATGCTGGGAGAAGATCAGCTGGCTGTAGGCGCATGCATAACCAAACAGGGAAAGCAGTGATCATCCCAAAGCCTTTTGATTGCTTATCAGAGCTCGCTTCAGTTGCATTAAGCCAAACTGGTGCTGCCTTTCTCCTTTTGTGCTCTGCACACTGTTAGTGCTCACCTGCAGCTTTCCTTCCAAAATAGCCCATTACATGACTGTACAGATCCCTCAGTGGAGCCTCTGCTGGCATTCTGTTCTGCCTCTGTGGGGAAACATTTGCCTTCGGCTTCGAAAGAGCATGTACAACAGTTTTATAAACACCACCCAGGGAGCCCTGCTGTTGTGCTGACTCCTGACCTGTTGCTCTAAAGGCACTACGATTATGGAACTGATTAACTGCAATACCTTCTTTTTGCAACATGGCTGCTTGAGTTTCTGTAGATTCCTTATTTTGCTTGCTGCCAGCTGAAGCAGCATTGATCGCATCTAGAGGTCTATATATTCCAGGTCTAACCAGCTCTGTGACAGCTGATGAGCTGGTGCTTGCACTGGTACTGCTGTTGCTGCTACCACTACCGCTACTACTGAAGCCACCAAGTTTACGAAGTCTTGCTTTCCAAGCGGCCTCTTTGCTCTCAAGAGGATTGTAAAATTGAACCGATTCTGTAGATGGCCTAAAAGTAACATGAACACTATTTCTTTTTTTAGTCGTTATTTTCATGATTTTGGCCCTATGAGTTACGGTTTCAGATATACTCCTTTTAGTTGGTGACAGTTTGCTTGTGCCTGTGACGTGAGGCATTTGAGGGTTAACTTGTGCTTTAGGAAGAATTTTCTTTGCATGCATAACACGTGAGTTGGTTACTTTTTCATTAAACTGGGTACTTTTATGCTTTTCAGCTACCGCTGCTTCCACAACTACATCTACATCAGCTTCAGTGGCTGCTTGCCTGTACAGGTATCTCTTCCTTTCTTTGCTGCTAGGACTACTTGACTCATGATCAAACACGCTTTCACATTGTTTATCAATATTAAACTGTCTGGCTTTATCAAGTGCTTGATTTCTTGTAAAAATGTCTACTTGAGTAGGTGCAATATTACTTATAAAGCCACTTTGGTTTTGTTCTAGGTGCAGCTCTGCGTTATTGGCTTTTTCTGTAACAATGATGCTATTCGTGCATTGACCGGTCTGATCTCTATTTTCTAATCCATCCAGTGGTAATCTATCATTCCTATTTACTGATGTATCAACTTCGTGAGCAGAAGCCTCACATTTATCTATCTCAAAGTTACCGCAAAGTTCTTCTTTTTCTTTAAGATATTCTCTCAGAGAGGAAAGGAGATCATCTTCACCTTCAAGGTCAACATATTGGCTTTGTTCAAAGGCTGTGTTTGCAAATTCTACCGGCCCTATTAAATGACAAAGATGGTCATAAATACTATCCCCAACTTCCAAGGAGGAATCTCTGCTATTTGTATCAGTGATATGGCTTTCAGTGGATTTATGCATTGAAGAGGTCTCAGTGGAACTCTGTAAGCTTGGAGCATGATGGGATGAACTGTCAATGACAGGAACTGCACCTTTGGCTCGTTCAACTGCGAATGGTTCCAGGATGTCAGAGGTGCTGCTGCTTCGTGGCAGTGGCTGTTCCTCATTTAATGCACCAAAAACTTCACTTGGAGCATCCTCACTCTGTGAAAAATGTCTGACTCGAGGTGGACGTGGAAGAATTTGAGCATCATCAATGTCTGCAGGAAAAAAGTATATGTAACATGCACTAAAATTTACATACAAAGACAATATTTACCACTACATCCTAATTACATAACTTTAAAAGCCAGGAAAGTCCAGAGCCTTGTTTTCTTAAGTACAACAAAAACACTTTTTCCAGTACTAGAGTGTTAAAAACATACGCACATAATATCCAGTACAGAATGTAATATAAATGAGTTAGACCATCAGAACAGTTTTAAATGTTAACATGCAGGAGAACAAACAGCGAGACCATGGAACGTTTGGAAATACAGTTAAAGCTAGGGCTGTGCCAATAAGTTCAATAATTCAACCAAAATTATTCCAGCTAGCTTGTTCAGGAAGTGGTTACCTGGAATACAAATTAGCTTAACAGTAGTACCCTTCATGGAATTTACATCTTCAGAAAAATGCACAACTCCAAAGAGAACAAGTAAGTTTTCTGGAAAATCAGAATTGTCTATTGAAGCGTCAAACTATTACTTTTTCATAACTTGTACGACTATACATAAATTACTGAAATATCAGAAAGAATACTATCATACAACTATGAATATTATGGCATATGTAATATAGTGTATACCTAAAGACAAAAGCTTTTAAATGACAGGGAAGAGCTGGCCCTATACAGAAAAGATAACTAGACATAATGGATAATTTAAAAATATACCCTTTTTCCCTAAAAGGATGTTTTGTCTCTCAACTTCAAAATGTGAAACTAAATACTTAATAGAGGCTCACCTCCCCCTCTTCTTCCAGTTTTACTGAAGCAAATGTGACATTTATGAGAATTACCAAATTGACTCTGCTACTGAAAAATATACTGCAACCTCACAACAGTTAACATTAGAGTAAAACCACTTTTGTTTATGAAAAGACCAGAACTTCTGTTATGACCATTTAAATTAGTGACTCCTTATCTCTGTGGAGACTACTAATATGTTAGCATCAGTACAAATCATAGTTAACTGTAATGAAAGCTGCAGTTCCAACATGGATCACCCAGGAATTGTACAGAAGTATCTTCAGCTCACTTCACATCATCCATCAAAATAAAGAACCTTCACGCTCCTCTTCAGATTTCCTGATATGTTATAGAAACACTACATACTATAAAATCACCAGTGTAGGCAAGACTGAGTATCTCTTACAGACAAATTCAACTAATTGCAAGAAATCACGCTATCCCTTGCAGTCTTTTTATGGGATAGGCACTTGAACAGTAAGGTAATAACAGCCTTCTCTATTTTCTGTTGGTTTCTTTTTGATAGAATCCTTTATTCCCCAGATTTATTTTTCACTACCTACCACTTAGAAAGTTGTAGATATGCTTTTAAAGTCGGGAATAACAATAAAGAGCTTAAATGAACACCAGCAAGAGTTACTTGCCACAATAAACAGACTTACCTTGTTGTTCTGTCTAGAGGGTTTATCTTCAGGACTACAATGGTGAATTTACTTGAAACAGCACAAAATTTAAGCCCCTTTCCCTCCCCTAAATCTGACGTGTTATTGCCGAAATAAAGAAACTATGTTGAATTCAATTTAAAGTATTTCATATTATTACACCATGGATCTCTATATCTATTTCAGTAATATTCAATAATGATAATCTGAAGTCACCTTAAAAATCTGTTTTAAAATGCTCCCACTTTTCTGAGAATGTTAGAGCTGGAGCTGAATTTTCTCATATTTTCCTTCTATGAAAAGCATATAAACTGGAGGAATGAGATACATCTGTACTTAACTAGAAGTATGTGGTGGAAGATGATGAAAATTGGTATCTCCATGCTCAATTTTTCCGACAAGTTAAATTTGAAAGCTAAAGTTTGGCCTGATACAAAGTTTACTGAACTGTAAAGAAGCTGTTAGACAGGAAACAGAGAGGCCTATATCGGAAAAAGAGAGTAGACATCCAAGCTATTTCAGAAAATAAACATGAACTGAAAAACATCACATACAGCACAATTTATTACCCTTTTCCTCTCTCTTTAGCTTTGATAAGCAACAAATTTCTCATCATTGTTCTTGTTCAGCTTATTACTAACTACATGAATTAACACCATCTGAAATGAATGGTGTCCCTCTCTAGCTGGAGCTGTTATTTCAAACTGTCTATTGACTTAGGCAGAGATGAACACAGGCTATGCTTATATAGTCTCAAAGCTATTTCTTACAGCTACAAAGGACCATAGGATTCATTCAAAAATATGTATGATAAAGTTGTATACAAGATTAACATATGTAACTATGATACACCGATCTCATCTTAAGCCCTCAATATTCATCTTCCATACCTGTTATAAACTCAAGCTTATCTAAAGTGGCAGCCTGAGGATTGCATACTGTGCATGCATGCATGCAGTGATTATGATTTTCTAGGAAGTTAAAAATTACTGGATGGAGAACTCCAAATGCATGCCAAGCAGCTCCACACATCGAAATAAATTCAGCTAGATTTATTTCAATGTTGATCCAGTATTAATTGTAGGTGCTCACATACGCACGACTAGCACATACAAGTACACAAACATTTTTAAACAAATGTGTAGTGCTTGTGCCAACAGATTTCTTTTTTGTTGAACACAGGGAGAAATTAAGGAAATTAAAATATACTGTTATTGCAGTATCAGCACTGAAAATACAGACAGTGTTTAAAAACCCAAACCAACAGTTCCCTCACAACCAGGGCTCACGCTTGCACACTGGTATACAGTCAAACAGGGACACCACCAATTCCTAAGGAGTTCTCATTAACTACATTGCAATAGTGTGCCAGGAGGCTGTGTATCCAACACACTGCACGTACCTGGGACAGTAAGGAAGAGACTGAAATTGGTAGTTCTAGCCAATCTCACTCAATCACAACTTCCCTTAAATCAACCTTACCTCCCCTTTTTCTGCTAAAAGGCAGCAAGAAAAGGTAGTTTTTCAGCATCAAGTATGGAGATAGATATGCTAAAACACAAACGCATGGAGACACACATTCTGGCAAGACAGCATGAGTGCAAGTAGAAGATTCCCATATAACGTTGGGACAGGATTATATTTCATCACGGAAAGTTAGTTCAGAAAGTGGAGAAAAAATAACACGTTTTGCTTCTCAGCTTTCATTTCACTTCTTATAAAAGAACACACTCACTGTTTGAATCCCTGGGATTAAAGAATAATTACAGTCATGCTGACATAACAATTATGATTTTTTTATATTTCATCTTAATGATTACTTTACTGATTAGGGAGCAAGGTTGTAAAGGTGTAATATACATCTCCATTTCATGTTCATACTTCCTTTGATTCTTTTAGTCCCAGTGGATAAGGAAAAATCTCCCACCTGCAATTCATTAGTCTGCCATTGTGGCCCACTGCTTCCAGGAATCTTGCCTACCTCTCACCAATACTTTTTTCACAAGCGGTCTTGTACCTGAAAATCCTCAACAGCACCAGGAACGTATAGTTATTTTGCTAGTTATCCTGTAAACATGTAAGACTGGCTTTCCTATGATTCTAACAGGTTAAAAGAACAGTTCTTTTTAGAAATATTGCAGATTTGCACTATGCTAAATCACTTTACTAACTAAACATCTTAAAGCATAAGTTTCCACTTTCACTTTCTGGATCCTATTTGAAAAGTTGCAAATATTCTGCATATGGAAATACAGCATAACTTAGAAACTACATGAAGAAATTACAGTCTCAGGAAAAGCATCCTCTGATGCTAGATGACTAGATGTCAATATTGAGCTTTTGCAATAAATTTTGTTAACCTACTGACTGATCTTCAAGCAGAAATGTTATGTCTCAATAAATAACAAATTATAGTGGAGTGTGGTGCCTTACTTTTGAAAATTTATATACTGTATTGTACAAAAGCTACAGGTTTTGGCATAAATGCTTTCTTTTGGACTACCTGTCAAGATTCACCAGTGTTCAGTGAGTCAATCTTTCAATGAGGAGTTTCACAGCTAAAAAGGAGATGAATACTACTTCAGAAAACTTAAGATTAGGGCATCCTATTCATTTGAAATATCCTTTCCTTTGAGTTGTGTTGGATCTGAAAGTCAGTCTGGGTAACAGAGATATTCATATAATCCTGAAATGAGAGGAAGGGCTGTCACAGCTAGCTAAACATCATTCATTACCTAAAGCATGCTTATGATAGAAACAATTTGATTACTTCCCAAATTACACGCTGTATATCTGAACACAGAAGGCTTTCAGAAATGAATATATTTACTGTAAGAAGAAAAAAAGGCAAGGGAAATGATCAAGCTCCATGTTGGGGGGGGGGAGAAGAGAGAGAAAGAGCAATTAAAAAAATTCAGAAAACTGAAAGAGCAAAGTGCACTCTAATCCAGTGGATAGTTTTTCCTTTACTCTGCTACTTCCCAATCAACACTCTTAACAGCTTGCTTTTCTTCACTAGAGCTTTTCAGTTTTCTGGCAATGTTCAAGATTCTTGGGCACATTGTGAAGCTGCTTCAACACCCATCTGTTTGAGAAGACACCAAAACCAGGAAGTGCCTAGGATTTCTATGTTGAAAATGCAAAGGTCTGTAAAATTATTTCACTTTTAAGGAATTAGATTGGTTGTGCAGTTTTGGTATCGGATGAGTATCAACAGAAGGGATAACAGCAAGAGAGCCATCAGGTTTGGGACACATTAGATGAAAGATGCAAGCCAGGACTTTTCAGAAACATGGATGATAAAATTGACTGCAAAAGCACTTTTGACTTTGTTAAGACAGGATAATTAAGTATCAAGTGACTATATGACAAAAATAATAGTTTACTGTGAAAGCTCATTCCCTTCTGCAAGTGCTCTTAAGATCTTCATTAAGAATGGACTATTTCCAACAATGTTATGGCCAGGTAAGATCTATTTCCTAACAGGCTGTTCATGTTATCATTCCTATAAAAAACCTTATCTTCTAATTATTTATATCTTGGAAGACATATCCCTTTGCACTCATACATTTAGTAATTTATTACATATAATTTGTATTTTATTATTCTGTTTGTGGTGTCAAGATTTGCATTCAGAGACTTTATAATTTTTTCATTGTAAAAGTCTGGTCTCTCTAAAGTAGGTTCCTTGAACTTCCCTGATTCTGTGTTTACGTCTTCGGATTGAACACTAAGGCACCAAGTTTATGTTTCACAACAAGATGACTTAATTTTGGACATATAACAAAACAGAATTATGGAAATATAGTTCTTGATACTTCTTGATACTTCTTGGGTAACAAAGGCAGGCAGGAGAGACAAAAAAGGAAGAAAAAGAACATATCTTCCGTAAAGAAATTTTGCCATTAAGTCCTTATATTTGTACACAGTTTTCACGGAGATAAAGGCATAATATGACTGTCAGCCTTAACACGCTACTAATTTACACCTACGTAATAGCTGGAGCACAAGAAAAAAAAATAACATTATCTGTAAACTTTCATGCATGCATTTTTAAAATCTGTGCTAATTCTAATCATTGAACCTATTTGTTCAAAGAAAATTATCCACAGAAAGCTACTGTCAAAATTCTAGCCAACCACCCTGCTGGACCAGCATAACGTTGAGGAAAACTACAACTCTGTAAAACATGGGTCATTTGGAAAACACCACCAAAACACAGCACTTCAGAATTCCAGACTGTATAGATTTTAAAATGTTTTTATATATTAATGAAAAACAGACATACTGCAAAACATATTATATGATACCATATACTTCAGACATTCTTTTTTCATCTGAGCTAAAGTGTATCATTATCATCCATGACACTGAATTAAAAAATTTACATAGAAAGATGTAAATTGCAAATCAAAGTAGAATTATGTTCTTCCTTTCCCTCCCTCACTCATCACAAATAAAAACTTTAGATTAGTTGTAGTCTCTGGTAGACAGATGCTGTATTACTGCTTACCAATAAATTTAAAAAGCAAGAGATTTCTCTAATTTTCACTTTTATGATAGTAAACATTGGCACAGCACTAACTTCTAACAGTTCCAGAATGAATTGCAAAATAGCATGGTATTTTACATACTGAAAATATTCATTCTTAATCTCTTCCCCTCTCCCCCCATCCCCCAAGTATTTTTACTTTGAAAAATTTAATGATTTAGCAGAATTTGAAAGCAGAAGGTTTAAAAAAGTGGTAAAGGGGGTGCAGAAATTAGCAGAGGTGGCACTACCTGAAAGCTCATCAGAAAGGGGAGTGAGAACAATATCAGGCAAGAAGGGTTTGGAAGTATGGATCAGAACAGGAGCACTTTTAGCACTGCGTATATAGGCCGATGGCAGAGCACATTCACCAATGGATCGGCTTCTCATGGCTTTAAAAAGGAAAAGAAAGAAGTGGGGAAGGAAAAAAGAAGAGTGACTATAATGAAAGGCTTGTGTAACAGAAAAAGCAGCAACAGAGAAAACAAAGATAAAAAGGAAGAAAATTCAAAAATTAAAACATTTCAGCACGGCAGATATTGGCAGAGCTGTAAGAAAGAAAAAAATCAGTGGACACATAAGACATTTTGAGTTTTTAACTTTTATGTAAAGCAGCAGCAATGCCTTTATTATGACGATTACAGAGATTTTGCATTCAAAAATCAAGAAACTAATTAACACTTTTTTTCCCATTGCATCAGGGGTTGAAAAATCAAAGTTAAAGTCACTCCACAGGCACTCAGAACTTGAAATTTTTTAATAGAAAAAGCAACTTACACTACATTTGCATTTTTCTAGTTTCCTTTGGTTTACTCCTGAAAAATCATCTCTGAATTTTACATATACCCATATTTTGAATTCATGATTGTCCAAAAAGAGATTCAAAAGCATAAGGAGAAAATGACCACTTCTGTGTGGAGAAATTTGCAATACAACTTGTTATAGTTCCACATTAAAGATGAAGTGACTGAAGTGAAATGGTTTGACAACAAAAAGCATTAAATTGTCTCTTATCCATAGGGTCTGGCTTTTAATCAATACTGGATAAATCTTGCTAAACTGATCCTAATTCACCTTTTCATATCTCACATCCTGCCAACAGTCCTACAGAATGGAAAACTTACACGAGAATTGTGGCATCAGGATCAAGGTTATATCTGCAGCTTTTCTAATAGATTTAAAATGAATCTTTATGACATTTGTTTTCCTTTGTGAGAGTAAGACATAGCAAGAACTGATACTGCATTCAATCTCGAAGTACACTTGAGGTTCTTCAAAAAGTAATATTCATTGTTTCAAGCAGCCTCCTTTTCAAACTGTTGCAAATTTGGTAACTTGTTTTAAAAGAAGTTTATCAGCAACTATTTTAAGGAAACTTCAGTGCATCTTTGATTAAATATTGTACGTACAATATTTAATCAGTCTTTGAACTCTTCTATATGTATTTTCAAAACAAGATGGAATATAGACTTAGAATCTTAGTGCTCCTGATCTGTATGGGAATCAGAAGTACACAAATGGAGTGCAGTGAAGGTTGAGCACATCACACTTCTAAATCAGGTTACAGAATTGTCCCTAACAGCAACATGCAGATAACTTGGGTAGGTCAATGTACACAGAGCAGAACACATTTGACAAATGCAGCACAACTTAAGTGGAGTCTTAACATCAGTTTGAAAAAACAATTCAGAAAGACAGACGTTTTAAGACTGAAGCCATTCTCTGTTAAACTTAGTTATAAGACAGAAATCAATTTTTTAAAAAAAGGCAATTATGTGTAAGGCTTTAACATCTCTTTGTTTAAGAGATACAATAATAAAATTCAGCATACAGTGATAGATAGATGCATTACATTCATCATTGTGCATCTTAAAATGAATGTAGGCAAGAGAAAAAAATAACAAGCTACACAGCAAATCCTAAGGGTCTTTTCTAACCCAAATGATTCTATAATTCTAAATAAACCAAGTTTTTGAGATTGGATACTGTGTTGATTACAACTCTCAACATGAAGTGTTTCTTGTAATTTGACTGGATCTTTTCCACCATATTACATTAATACTACCAAGGGGAGGGGGCAGAACAACCCATTTACAATTTGGAAGGTGGAGATTTTACAGAAACTTTTGAAGGAAAAATTGCAGTGTATTATTATTGAAAGCAAAATTAAACTTTGAGATGCTGTAAAAGGAAAATGTGATCTCAGTGAATTCTTATTTTAAATAAGATCTGTTACGTTCATTGAACTAGTTAAGTAGAGGCAGACTTAATAAATACCAGAATGTGGACTAGATATTTGACAGTTTATAACCTTCCACTGTTGTCTATAGGCAAAAGCAGAACAATAGGTTAGTAAATTCTTTATTATTCAATATTTTTATAGGATTAGAATCTGCTGCCTAAGCCACAAATTCTGTATCTAGCCCCACAGAAGATTTTTCAACCCATATGCATATCATGTTTAAAGGCCCTTTTCCAAAAATTACTTTACATAAGTTCAGGCTAAAAATGTACACACTGCATATCAGAAAAGCTGTGATTTTTATTTGAGTAACACACACATAACACACATATTTGGTGCAGCAATAAATGTGTGCTGGCATGAGGATGGTTCAGAAAATAGAGGTGCACAGATGTACACAAAATGTGTACAACATAAAACAGATGAAAAAGAAACCCAGCTTTTTCTTACCATAAAATATTCAACATGCACATCCCCCCTACTCAGATATAAAGAGTATATTACTCACAATCAAAGGAAATATACTACATATCAGATATCATGCAACATATCTGAGGTCTGACTCAATTCCAGACTCAGCTTGTGGAGCTAATGTTAAACTGAAGGAGAAGAACTGACCAGCAAAATGTTCTATAGAAAATTTTATTTATTGGGACTATAAACCAGGTTTTTTATTATGTGACCCTGTGTTAACTGGCACAGATTAAGAAGCATCCCAACAGCTCTCTTAGCAGACCTGAGGGACAATAACGAGCAACTGTTTGCAGACAGTTAAGACATACACTTTTTGTAACATATTCTTCATTAATATTTTAAAAAACTGAAGAGTTTGAGATTCTGGCTCTGGCAACTCTTTTGGGGCTTTTCATCTTTTAAAATCATCCTACTAATGTTGTAATGTCTGTCCACAGATGGTATTCTACACTATGAATAGAGCTGAAATTTTAACTGGTTACAGTAATACAAACTTGGCTTATTAATATCAAATACGTAAGATAATTGGAAGAAAGGAACAGAACCATGGAAGCTGAAGTACAGTGAAACTAAAATCAGATTAGTTTGCTGCTAACCAGGTCAATATATAGCTTGATTAGGATAAATTTCAGTCATTTTAGGGTTAACATCATATAAATAGCCATCTTTCAAATAGCAGCAAAACAAAACCATTAATAAATTGACCAAACAACATAACATTCTGACAGAATATCTGAAATATTAACAATTTGGGAAGGAGGAATTTTAACATGAGCTTTACCTTGTTAAGACAATTAAGATTTAAAACAAAAACACTGCAACAGTTAATCACAGACTATCTACAGAGAAGTAGGAATTACATTTAAAGTACCTGTGATCCATAAGGAAAACTTTAGTCAAACTAAGTGCTGTCAGCATGAGATACAGGAAAAGCTGTGTAGCATTTGAATGCATGAAAAAGACAGGAAATTTTGGAGTAGTGACTTCATTTTCTCATGTGTTTGTAAGCCTTACAGAACAATTAACTCTCCCACACCCACAAAGTCCTTACGAGAAAACATATTTTTTTTTTTTTTTAAATGGAGAATCTTGAAGAATATTCAAATAAAAACTTTGGCTAAGTAACCTCTGTGACTTAAAAAAACCCTGCAAATTAATTTCAAACATTCTTTTTGGAAAAAGAAAGAAAATGTTAATTTCTGAAAAGCTAACACAGTTACATATTCAACTGCCAATATGCACCCATTTCTAAAACTGTCAGAATGTACCTGCTTCCAAGAAGTATCAGTGAAGCAATACCACACAGTGACTGAAGCCACTACTATGAGATAGTAAAAAAGCAGGAGATATTTCTTAAAAGTTTCTTCTTTCAAATGAAAAGTAAAACCAGCTTAATTTTCCTTCACATAAGAGATAGCACTGAGATCATCAAGATGAGACAACAGGAATAAAGAAATTTGTAGTCCAGTTCACGTCAAGATATTCTAAGCAAATCATACGAACGTAAATGAGTCTTCTTTTGAGCTATCCACCTAAAGCACTGTTTAGCATCACCCATTTCTAACACAGGAAAGAGTATCTGCAAGTAATGAAGTTGAGAAATAGATGACTTGAGAAATGGAAAATTGCACACATCTGTGCCAGACTTTCATTAATGCAAGATTCAGACAACACATTTTATAAACTACGCAGACATATACGTATTTCTCACACTTTTCTTTGCACAGCTGGAAAATACTCAACCTATTTTTTGCACAGTTTATGAAAACACACACTTAAGCCTTCTGTTACCCACCTATCCATACCATTGCTCAAACCATTCCAGCTTTTTTCCTTTCTTATACATAGAACAGTACTATTTTTCCAATCCAGTTTAGACATGTGATCAAACTTATTTGTAGTAACTGTAATTCTAGTAACCACAAGCTATTCAGCTACCCTCAAAGCACATAAGGCTGCATAATTTACACGTTTAACTCATTATTACAGATAGTATGCTTTTGTGGAAAGAAGTTATCCACATTGCTACAAAAGTCAGTTATTAATTCCTTACCCTTTCTCAAATGTCACTTACATCAGCTTTTACAGATACGTACCAACTGTTTTCTGCCGTACTATGCTTCTTGCCTTTTCTGTTCCTGGAGACCCAGTGGTTGTAGCACTGCGTTGTCTCATTGGTGCTTGTCCAGGCTGATCACGGCTCCAGCCTCTAGAAAAGGACTTATCAACGGAAGATTTGGGGAATTCATGCCCAACTCCTGCAAAAATAGAATTGCATATCTATTCACTTCTATTCTGGTATCACTAGATATTTGTAGTTGTGCTCTTTCAAAGAGTTTTAAAGCTGGATAGAACAAATTATGTTATCAAAGCAAGCATGATTTCAAAAGCTAAACAGCTCACTACTGCTTTTTAAATATATAGACCCACTCAGCCAGCATTAACACTGAGAGATACTCAAACTTTTTCAGAAGTGTTGGTGCTACTAAACTATTGTGCTTTTCTTTTCTGACCAATCAAGTGCAAAACCACAAGAAAACTGGGTTTACAAAGGTTGTAGCCTGATAAAATATGTAGCTATAGAAAATTTTCCTTTGCTGTTCCTACTAGAGAAGACACACAAAATGATACATTACAGACCATTAATATTGTGCGTTTTTTTCCAAATAATTCCTGACATTTGAGGAACATGAAATAAAGATGACAAAATATTTTAACGTGAAATGCAAAAGCAAAAATAAATAAAGGGGGATGATGGGCTCAGAGAACAAGGCTCTTTGGAAATTCACAAAAAAATGCTATACTAAGATTAAGAAAAGATGGAACAAATTCAGATTTGACATTTACTGATGACAAGTGGTGTCCCTCAGGGGTCAGTACTGGGGCCGGTGCTGTTTAACATCTTTGTGGGCTACATGGACAGTGGGATAAGAGTGCACCTTCAGCAAGTTTGCCAATGACACCAAGCTGTGTGGTGTGGTCAACACACCGGAGGGAAGGGATACCATTAAGAGGGACCCTGACAGGCTTGAGAGGTGGACCCATGCGAACCTCATGAAGTTCAACAAGGCCAAATGCAAGGTCCTGCACCTGGGTCGGGGCAATCCCAAGCACAAATACAGGCTGGGCAATGAGTGGATTGAGAACAGCCTTGCGGAGAAGGATTTGGGGGTGGTGGTAGATGAGAAGCTCAATGAGCCGGCAATGTGCCTTAGCAGCCCAGAAAGCCAACCATATCCTGGGCTGCATCAAAAGAAGCATGGCCAGCAGGTCAAGGGAGGCGATTCTCCCCCTCTACTCTACACTCGTGAGACCCCAACGGGGCCCCCAACACAAGGAGGACATGGAACTGTTGGAACGAGTTGGATGTTCTCTTCTCCAGGCTGAACAACCCCAACTCTCTTAGCCTGTCTTCATGGGAGAGGTGCTCCAGCCCCTCTGATCATCTTTGTGGCCCTCCTCTGGACTTGCTCCAACAGGTCCATGTCCTTCTCACACTGGGAGCCCTAGAGCTGAGCCCAGGATATGGTTTGCTTTCTGGGCTGCAAGCGCACATTGCTGGGTCATGTTGAGCTTTTTATCAACAAACACCCCCAAGTCTTCCTCCTCAGGACTGCTCTCAGTTGAACTCATATAATCCAAAATTATACTTGATAAACAATTGCAGTCATTAAAACGGCATCTTCTTGGAAAGTGAGCACTAGTACAACGTGTTCAATATTATTAGCTAATGAACAGGGCCAATGAAATTTGGCATAATTTGTATGGTATTTATTACTTCCAAAGCTGGATTTAACTCTGCAACTCACATTTAACAACAGAGGCTTTCTCTGGAACTCTATTACTGAAGGCTAACAAAAACTCTTCTCATGTGGCTCTGTATGGGTGATACAGATGATTCAAAATGTTTTTTAAGCCTACATTCAAATAACTATACACATTCTTATCCCACATCAGACTTTTCTTTATTTTCTTTTTTCTCAACTGTGTCTTTTGCAAGAAAAAGAAAGCTATATAGTATAGCAAAAGAAAAATGCACGGTATGGAACAACCTCTCAGGCTCAACTACAGAGAAATGTATTTTTGTCCAGTTGTCACACACCAGAACAACAAAACAAAAGTGTGACTAATGCCTCTGCTCAAGATGAGAAATATGGAAGCATGTGAAATGTTTTCAGCAAAAATAGTCTACAGGGACATCCTCTTTAAGAGAAGGAATCCACATAGATTACTTCTCACTCACAAACCCTAGGATATTCATAGGAAGTACCTTCCCTCAGGTTTGACTGGAGAATCACATCAATCAGAACATAAAGATATAAAAAGTAGACTAAAAATCACACTTTTTTTTCCATGTTTATTACTCAGGCTAAATACAATCCTGCCTCTCACTATTAGATCTCAAAGCACTTTTTAAAGGAGAATAGTATCATTACCCATGTTTTACAGAAGTGGAAACAAAGACAGAAGTGATCGCTCATGGTCACATGCAGAAAGTCAGTCTCTGATCTGGGAACAGAACCCACGTTTTGCAACTCTCAATCCAGCCCTCTATCCAGGACAGACTTCCTGTCCCTTACCAATTCCAGAACTGTACCATTATAAGCAAGTAGCGACCTCCTCTCCCCATATTATGTCCTACAGAGTATTTCCTACATTGTTTAGGAATCAGTTTAAAAACTGGTACCATTCATATGGATTATTAAAAGTATAGTTTCTCTTAAATAGTCCAACAGGGTCACTTTGACAAAACCTGTCTTCACCATGGCTTATTGATGAGTTAGCACCCAAACAAAACTATGTTCACCTTACATTTCATCTTTAAACGACATTCATTGGATTTCAGGATCAATATTCGAATTGTGCTTACAATAGCCACTTGCTAGCTAGCTAATTTTAACCAGATGTGTAATCTTCATTACTTTCAAGAAGTTATGATGGGGACTCAACTATTTAATTGCTTTGATAAAAGGAGAAAGGCATAACCCACTACAGTGTAACATTTTAGGTTAAATTCAGCACACCTTTAAGAGCTACACTCCATACGTACCTATTTGCAGGACTGAATCTTAATGTGAGGGTTTTGTGGTGGTTCTAAAAATCAGCCTTATCTTAAAGAAACTGGGTTATTTCAGGTGATAGAGATGCCTAATTAGGTATACTAAAAAGGCTAGATCAAAATTATGCTGTGCCAAACATCTCATTACCCTAGCTCAAATTCAAATGATGTGTATAAAGCGTTGTCTTACCTTTGCCTTTGTGTTTTTTCTGCTTCTGCTCACTTAATTTATCCAATGGCAGGTCACTGAGGTCCAGGCTATACAAGTTTCTAGCTAGTACTTTAGTTAGTGTCTCCATTGTCAGTGACCACTCAGTGGCGAGCTCTTCCCAATATGTCAGTGATGACATTACAGACAGCAAGTCATCCCAAAGTTCTCGAGAGATGTACACATTTAGATTCGCTTTGATCCAAGCTACTATAAGAGTCTAAAAGAATAAAAGAGAGAAAAGTTGGGTTCTGAACATAAGGTGACAACATTCAAATGTTACTGCTTAAGAGGAAGCTTCTAACCGCCACAGAAATTTCTGTGTAGTCCTGACATTCTTTTCCTCCCCAGTACACACAAACTTTTCACGAATTATCGAGTGTTACGTTAACATGGGCTTCTGACTTAGATACAGAAACAACTGGTTTGACTCAGGAAAGATCTTTCGGTATCTTACAAGTTTTGCCGAAGAGTTTTGTAATACTGTTCTCAATTAGTTCTCATCACATTCATATCTTGTGTACCCTTTTTTCCTGCTAAAGAACACTGAGAATTTACAGAACCTATTCACAGAGAAGCCACCACAACAGCACTCTGCAACTATAAACTCTGAGAGGATCTGCTACAGCTTACTATAAGGAATAAAAAAAAAAAAATAATAAAAAAAAAATCAGTTGGTTAGCAATGGATGGCACAAAAGATTTTGTGCTGACTTGAGGTAATTTTGCAATGGAAGCAGGCTAAAACTGCACACATTGCCAGTTATCCCAACTCAACTAAAGGACAGCAATTTTTTAATTTCACAGTACCCCAAAAGCCATTGTCACAGTTGTCATGAAATATAGGACAGAAAATAACAAATGTAGCCAGTTCTTTAACCCACACCATTCACATTATCTGGGTAACTTGATCAACGATTTAAGATGACAAAACAGCCAACAGTGGTTGTTGCATCTAATCTCTTGATCAAAATTAAGCTTTAAGAATTAAAGTGAATTTATGTTTAATTGCCTGGAAAAGAGGTCCTGCAAGTCTTCCAGCTAAAGTGGAGTTTTTTCTGCCTTGATACTGCAAGAAAGTTTGGGGTGGTATTTTCAGCACAGATTCAGTAACCCTGAGCAGCACAAGTAGCATCTGTTCCCTGCAAAACAGTATTAAACTTGGAGTTACCATTTTGTTATACTTCTGTATATACCAGGATACTTTTAAAGATAATAACCGAGCTTGATTTGCTCAAACAAATTCCAAACAGGACATAGTGATTACAAACAGCCTAACTTGGTCCTTGCAAAAGAAATTCCTCCAATCTTTTTTTCACAATTGAGAGGAATCCCTGTCGCCCTCTAACATCTTCTGCCAGGTCATTCAAGTGCTATCACCTTCAATGGCCTGAAACTACAGGCGAAGATTTAATTATATTTCCAATGCGAGCTTTTACTCTTTTTTGTTATGAATGACAGGTTTTGGCAATGTTACATCATCATTAACATACTTCATCAATTATTTTATGTGGCACAATCTTTGCCATCACAGTCTAGAGTCACTTCTTCAGAGGGATGTGAAACTGGGGAAGAAAATACCGATCCAATGGAATCTGTTTTCTATTATTACTCCCAAATTTCCCAGTGGCTAGCCTTGAACTGACTCCCTATTTCTATTTCCTCACAAGAGAAGACAAGCTTCACATAACATGTAATGCCAGCTCTACTTACCCAGAGTTCAGGAAATATTAGTGACAGATTGAATATAAGTGTCCTGGTTTCAGCTGGGGTTAAACCACGACAGTAAGTCAAGTTAAAACGGAGTAAATCAGCCATTTGAAATCCCCTTGCTACTGCTTCCTTGCAGTGGAGAATGTTGGCAATATACTACCTCAGTAGAGACAGCTACTTAAAGGAGAGGGGGAAATAATAGAAAAGAATTTGAAAGTGGGGTCCCTTGTACCTCCTTAAGTGCTGGAAAAGAACAAAACAGTTGAACAGTACATGGACTCCTGTACACAGTTACAGATCAAGAGCAACCTACATCTGATTATAATAGTTATCCATGCTTATCTGAGGATTTTTTCTTTATTTTAAATAAGGCTGTGAAGCTTCATGGCTGTTTTCATATTTTAGCACTTTGACACATAAGCAAAATGCCCTGGAAAAAAGTCATCAGTAGCTCCTTTGTAGTAGTCTGTATATCCTAGCTTACTACCTTTTTCACTGAGGACTAAGCTGCCTCAAACTAACTAGGTGCTTACTACTGGCTTTAACAGAACAGACAACCTCTTCCCCTGCGGTAGGCTGCCTGTGATGTTAAAGTCCATGTATGTACTGATTTAGAGAAATAGGTTCACATAGTCAATACCACTCTACTGTGTTTACTACCAAGTAAGTTTTCACATTTATCTTGTGAACTAATAATCTAAGATAAAAGCATTAGCCTTTTACCATGTCTTCTTGTCCATAGTTACTTGGACTACCATGTGACGGTAGATATTAAGAATGCGTTTACACATATCAGTGTGTTCATCCAGCAGAGCTTTAATTTCATTTGCAGGTTCAAGAAAGAATATATTCGAAGAATTTATTATAAAAACCTGTAAGTAGAAAAGAGTAAATGTTATGAGCTTGAAGCACTTTGATGTCTTCAGCAATTCAGCTGATAGTAACCAGGACGAGAAAAATCTATGATTAACAGAAGAGGCTGCATATACACTCAGAAGTATATATTGAAAAATAAGTTAGGCTGATGTGATGATAAAGCAACAATAAGACTAATTTTTTTTTCCCCCATTTTTTTCTACAAATCATATTTGCGTGTTTTTGCTCTCACAGACAGATGGTACAATAAACTACCCAATACTATTTTAATATGATGGACAAAAACGTCCCAGTAAAGAAGTCCACTGCACAAAAGTTCCACCTGTAAGCCAGCAACTGACTAGTATAATATATGCTAAACTACTTGAAATAGTCCTGGTACACAGTGTGTGCTTCAGCATGACAAGGCCTGTATTATGTTCTAGGAAACTAAAGCATTCATCCCACTGTGATCAGTAAGGCTTACTGAAAGTAGGAACCAGGACACCTTCTCCAAAGTAGACGACTTCAGTGGACAGTGAATTAGGGCTTTCAGAACGAAACTGATGAAAACAAAGTAGGCAAGGGCATTGTAGGAGTTACAGAGCTACTACTAAAGTGTTGTATTTTTACATAAGTTTAGGAAGTATTTGAACCACAGTGAGCCCTAGATTTCTAATTATTTTTTATTTGTCTTTCTTAATCCACACGTACAGGAAATCATTGGTTCTACAGTTGTAATGTCCCTCTACTGAGAGCTTTGGATTTTAATAATTAAAAGCTATTAGTATGCAGCTCTACATTCACTAGCCTCAACTAATGAGCTTAACCCTACTCTAAGTGCCTAGAAATAAGTCTATGCAAGAATTAAACGGGAAGAAAACTCAAGACAGAAGTCTTGGATTCTTGAGTCACAGAAAAAGTCAAACATGGTTCCAGGTCAGGAAACCTCTTAAATTCAAACGTGGTACAGGGTTAGAATGATGTCTTGACTCTGTTTTGGGCTAGAAAAGATAGTTGCTGGTCAAATGAACCTTTGTCTAAAAAACTTCAACATGAAGAATCTCCCAGACATTCTAAGATGTGTAAACCTTAGTAATACATTGTAAACAGATAAAGACACTCCACCATTTCTTTTCTCAGAAACACTTCATATTCTAAATAGTCCTTGTATGCAAAGATCATGAAGCTTAAATTATCGTAACATATTTGAATTTTAAAGTGATTTCAGGTACAAAGTTTATTTCTATATATAACAGCGTACACAGCACAATAGGAAATCCTATTCAGGAAATCATTCAACCTGTGGTAAAAATACGGAGTTCTAATTAGTATGGTTACCCACGGTAAAAGTGCACATGGTGGAGTGGCAAATGCACATGTCTTATTTCGTTCAGAATCAATTTTCTTATGGATAAAAGAATATTATGGAGGCTAGAGTCACATACACACCTATGTGTATGTGCATGCACATATTATACATAAGATGCACACATTTTATATGATCGTAAGAGTATTTCAAAGACCCTCAAATTATACACACTTGATTTTCTATGTCCTCAACCTCAGTGAAGTGTTTTGCCGAATATTTGAAATTAACACAATTTCTACCATGCTAAATTTCCCAGAAACAGTTAGAAAACTTCTGCAACTCTCTCATTCCTTAAGGATACCACTGAAATATAGTGTTGTTGCATCTGATCATGATCAAAATTTTGAAACACTCAGGTACTCATCCAATCTGTAATTCAGATAATAATGAGAAAATATCTCGGGACACCTTATTATTCAGATTAGGAAAACCACAGGTAATGATGCTTTGTGTGTGGTGACTAATAGCTTAAAAGAAAAAAGCTTCTAAGCAGTCTCATTAAACACTTAATTAGAATAATTTGAAGATGTGACACTCAAATGAGAATTACTTTTTCTGTGATATGATGAAGAGCAGAATACATGTCCTAATGCAAAATGAAAAGATTTTTTTAGTGTGTTATCCAACAGTTGTATATACATTGTCCCCCTTAAGGTCAATGAAGATATAGTGAATCACAGTCATTATTCCAACACTATCATCATACTTTTTAAATCTAAAATAATTTTTAAAATTCAGAGACACTTTGAAGGACCATGGGATTTCCTTGCCAGAGTATTGCATTACGTTCCACTCTTTATGTCCTGGTAACAAGAGCTTTATTATTAGGACGAAAATTAGATATCAAGTCTAATTTCATACCTGCAATACTGACTGCACTCCAGCTCGTACATTTTGCTCTTCAGTATCAATTTCAGACATTTTATGCAAGGTGTCTTCGTAACAGCCATTTCTTGCCCAGTTTGAATTTCTAACATGACTGGAGTTCATCCCTTTTTCCTGAAAAATATTTTTTCTTAAAATCCCATAGATTTGTAGACAGGTATTTTGGTTTTATATTAAAAGAAAAAGGATAGAATAGATATTAAATAATGGTAGACAGATGTTTAAGATGCATCTTAAAGACACAACTATATTTTAAGAAGTTTGTAGCAATTATTTTAAAGTATCTGGATGAAATAACTGCTATTTTCCTCATCCTTTTATTTGTACATAGTTTTTACACAGCTGAAGAGTGGCATGCTGTATAATCCGCATCTTGAGAATAGTTCATAAAACTCTATGAAATCTTAAATTGAACTAACCACATTAAAAATCTACAGATAATAGATCAAATTGGTAGCCCCTTCATGCACTGTTTAATTACCATTGATTTTCCCCAATATGTGCTCTGACATCAAATTACACCGCATATAATCTGTCGAGGAGGCCAATTCTCTGTTTACTAGTGTATCAAAAAGATGCACAAATATTAACCAACATTTTACCTCTTCTCTTTCTTTTGCTTTCTCTGATGAACTATGGTCAACAACGTTTTCATCACAATCTGCAGTTGTGCACTGCATTATTTCTTCAGGTTCTTTCATAAATAAAGGCTTGTCTTCTTGCTGAATCCATTCCTGATACACCTTTACGACTTTCCTCATGGCAGCTGCTTCACATATCGGCAACAGAAACGCCTGAGAGTAGAAAAAGAAATAAATAAAAACCCAGTTACAATACTTGAAATCAAGTTGGACTCTATAATGTACAGGTTCTAAGGGATAAGGGCAGGGAGGAAATACAGCCACTGTAGGATCCTAACAAATAAGTTATTCCTAAACCTAAATGTTTGCTCACTTTCTTCATCAGTAAACTGAAAAAATGAAAAAAATGTTTTAACAAGAAAACTTGTCAAGAAAGTACTTAGAAAACTTCACTGCCAAAAAGAAAGATATGAGAATCCATACATGCATATCTCTTCAGCATCTAGCCTGCTGAAATTAAGACCCAAACACTCATCAAAAATACACAAAACGTAGGAGTTTCTATTACAATGTTCCATTCAGAGGATTTGGAAAAGTGGAGTTAAATCAGTTCTAAATGACTAAGAAAAATTCAAACAACACACATTACTGGTAGCCACGTATCTTATTTTTAGCTAATGAATTTTTACAAAGCAGTATCCTTAAAACAAATAACTCCCTGAAAAGACTTAAAAAAAATCGTGCATTTTGAGTCAGTGTGGTGGCTGATCAGTGCCCTCTTCAGGGGGTTTTCTGTATCTGCTGTGCTGGTAACTAGCCACAGATCAGAAACTTCAACATTAGTCAGGTTTTAACTAAGTATAAATACATTTACCAAAGACCATGATGCCCTAATTGTATTAAAAAAAACCCCACCAGATAAAATACACTAACACAGTTTTATGGAGCCTGTGGTGTGAATGTTGAAAACTCATTGCCCATGTCTTTAGAGGGCCCACTTGACACAAGCAGTATGTTCTCTCTCTGAAGTAGACATTTCATACCAGTATCACACTAAAAAGAATTTTTCTGTGTAATGGAATTCAGCTGACAAGTTCATCAGTCACACACTATCACTCATCAAGTCTAACAGTATTCTGCAAGCCCATATACATTTTCTGTACCTTAGAGTCTAAAGCGCATAAAACTTTCCTTCTACAGACAATTTTCCCACCATTCAGTACACTGAAACTTCATCCTGACAGGAATAACTTAGTCATAATGCTTTAGAAACATTACAAACTTCTGGCATATCAGAAGTGAACTTACACTGAAAACTTCTGGCTAAACAGTGATTTAAATGAGATCTCATAACCACACATGAAATCCAAACAAACAATCTACATAACTCATAGAGTGCCTTGTAAAAAGAACGAGTAAAATTGCCTTTGCTGTCCCTTTCATTGAGGGAGCAGTTTCTAAATAGACCATCAATAATTTAGAGTCTACATTCAATGTCTCAGATTCTGCAAACCCTTGAGCGGCAGCTGAATTCAGGTAACTCCATTATCCTCTTCAGTAATGTGTCCAAGATCTTTAACACACTGTATGTGGGTAAGCTTGTATCATTTATTTGCCTCATTCGAAAATACCCATTTTGTCCAGATATACCAGAGTTTTAAAATGTTTAGTTTTCCGCTGTTTAAAGCAACTAGTGTCATGCCTTTCAATTGAAACTTAGTATATTTTTCTTTACTATTATTCAGAAAAATCTCTTCATCTTTTGATCTATAGCATGGGGCATAAAGAAAGTCTATTTTGTTCTGTTATCCCACGTTGTACTCAAAGTTACGCATTTTCACATTATAAATAAAGACTCCATATTCTGGCATATATTCTCAGTTTTAATTTGTTTAATAGTTTCCAGTTAAGAAACACTATTTTGAGTATGCTCAGCTAACATTTCTGGTTGCAGTAAAGTCAGACGCAGACGCTGTTACCTTCTATAGGCATCTGTCCCACTCTTCTGATGAATACTATCAAGGTAAGGACATTTGATTGCTCCTAAAACAGCTCTTTAACAGCTGCAGACTCCCACAAGAGGCTTATTTTAATATGCCTGGTTGTGAGGTCTAATAGCTACAGGGTTGATGTATGAAAAGATCCAACATTCCTGCCTATAGGGAACTGTAAAGTCTAACTTAAATGTTGTCAAACTGGTTTTACAGAAATAAAGTTAGAAAAATCAGGAACCAGGGATATTCTACACAGAAAATATTCCAGAGTTTTAATTTTTCAATTCGTAAACCTTAAAGGCCAAGAAGACAGAAAAAAATCTGTACATTTATATAATCATTTGCTTAGCAAATGCTCTTGAAAGAAAACCATGACATAATGATCATTTCAATATAATGATCAAGATTTTTGCATTCTAAAGAGGGTTCTTTACCTGTCGAAAAATCTCAGTTAGAAAATTAACATTGCTTCTTTTAGAAGAAAAGACCTTCCGGACAATCTCAATATCAGTTAAATGCTCTTCATCAATACTGCAGAGACTGGAAGAACTTGGTTCTCTCTCTGTTAGAGTACTTGTATTAGAATGAGATTGTTCTGGCTCTGCATTTCTATCCTGCTTATCAGTACTGTCATTTTTGCTGTCCTCCCTTGAAGCCATGCTAGCAGCTGCTCTCTGAAACAAAAATTAAAGAATAGTCCATAGCTCATTTTAGTACAACAACTTAACAGTACAATTCAAGTTTTACAACAGTATAATTTAAAACAGTACAAAGAATTCAGGAAGAAAAAACAAAAATAGGATTCACTGGATTTCAAGGCTTCTTATGTCTATTTGATTAAAAACAGAAAAGAATCATAGCGAGTCCTTCTAAAGTGAATTCATAAGCAGAAAAATTGTTTAGAAATTCCTTTTTTAAAATTTTTCATTAGTTAACAGAGGAGTGCATGCTGCTGACATAAAATTAATACAAAAACATTAAAACAAACACTTTTTTCTATATTTGGTTTTACCTGAATATTCTTTGGCACATTTTCACCTTCCATCCCAGGAATATGAGGTCCTGTATGAGGTTTTGGCTCAAGCCAGAAAGACACCAACCATCGAATGACAATAACACGAGCCTTAATAAAAGGTTCCTTTGTGCAGTATATTGCCTCATTGGTTTCAGCATCTTTCTTAACCATTACATAGTGCGGCTTTGGTCTCATTTGTGGTATATCTGTAAGGAAACACATCTTAAGAATAGGTGCAGAGAGAAAGCTCTATATAAGAAAGAAATCCTAAAACCATAACCAATACACAAGAACTTTCAGAGGTGCTGTTTTTCCATATTCACTGTTGCACAACTCATCCCAAGATGTGCCGAAATGGATGTGATAGAGAAAATTTCAAGACTAGACTATACGACATCAAAAGGCTGTAATTTTCTCCTGGAGGGAAACAATATTGTCAGTCCAACAGACAACAACTTGTTTCTGCTATGCAAAACCTTTAATTTTTTACTGAAAGTGATCTCTATAGCCTCACATCCTTGCTTGCATTTTTTTTCTAAACAAGTAAACACATTTCTTTTCAGCTTTTTTTTTTTAAGCTGTATGTTATACTTAATATTTAAAGATGGACTTCAGCAAACTCACTACTTCGCCTTCACTGAAAACTACAAAAGACTTCTAAGTAGCAAAATAACTGTTAACTAGACCAGAATATGGACTATACAAGAAAATATTTTCATATAGAATTAAGATGTCAAATTTCTTAATTTTTAAAAAGTGTTTATAGTTGTTTAAGTTACTAAGCAACAATTTATGTAACTCATACCATTTTACAGCCTTTTAAGAGTCCTATATGTCACTTACCCCCTACTACCAAACCTACTAGGAAAAGCAGATGCAGTTCAGGTGCAAGGGACCACCACATTTCCTAATGCAACCCTAGAAAGATCCCTATGTCTGCAACGATCCGCAATAAAACAATATAGTTAGTGATAAGGGTCATAAGTTCTTTACTGATACAGATCCCAACATCTGATCATGGCTACAATGGGAGAGCTTTAATTCCAAACTGTATTCTAACAGCAACTGCAACAAAAACAGCCTCTTCTGGCCCTGCAATAGGTAAAAGATGAAAAGAACAGAGAAATCCTGCTCCAAAGCCGTGTGAGTTTTGCAGCTTCATCTAATGCCACATCTGCACTAGCTAATTTCACTGGACTTTGCTGCCAGAGCAAGGGCACATGCATCTTCCTATGACTTAGCTGAAAGGTAATTCTGCGGCAATAGCTTCTCTACTGGCTTGCAGGGAATGTAACGAATGATGCCCAGCAGCATGCCAAGTGGCAGGAACAGTGGTTATTTGGGGTCTATAACCTACAGTTCCATTTCCTCCATCCCATGTTCTACATGATGGTTCAGAACTGTTCAGCTCTTCCGGTTGTCCACTGCGCTAGTGACAAAGATGCTGACAGTGTCACCGGTATTCCTGAATCTGCTCAGAAAAAAGTGACAGTCCATTCAATGTGGATGGAATTGACACACGCAGTAAAAATGTTACAAAGACGGGGAGAGGGGGAGCAGGGAGACACATGGACAGTTTTTAAATTGTGCATAATGCACATTTCTGCAGGGACAAATAACAGCACAGTTCAACTCCAGCCATGTATCAGCCAACTCAACACTGCAAAACGTCATTCTGCGCTTCACAACCCAAGACAGTGTGCAGAACAGTTCTGCAATACCAATCATCAGTCTGAAGCAGCTACAAAACTTTCAGGTGTGAATGACATTTCTCTGGGAGTGGTGTGCAAACTCTGTTCCTCGTTCTAGAAGGGCAAGCATGAGATCAGCTCTGATACAAAAAGTAGATGAAAATTTGTCTGCGGACTGATTATGACATATGCTGTCAGACTGATTATGACATCCTGCTGCTGGTGTTTCAGTATCATTATTTTCATCTGGTGACAGCACACACAAAAAAAAAAAGCAAAAAAGAAAAAACCAAAGGAGGAGACATAGAAAACGCTGGTGCTATTGAGATATGAAGAGTGATAGACTAGACAGACATTGTATGTATTTCAGCACTGCCTCAACTCTTCTATAGCTTGTGGTACATGAGTAAGAGAGACATTCCATGGTTTTACAGGCTAGAAGACAGTTCAAAGATATTAATGGTGGGAGTCAAAGAAGATGCAAAGTAGTCATGCTGAAGAATTTAAAAGTTGTTCCCTGACTATACCTTCCAAATGCAAGGTCAAGAGTCATTTTAAGGGATCCAGTATAACTTCTGAATTATGATACCATAACCAGGCAGGTGGAACAAATCTGGATAGTAGCTGATTATTTCTTCACTGCTATCTAGGCAACTAACTTATGACAGCCATATATATTTTTAGGCATTTGAAGTTAATACAGCCTACCTGCCAGACTGCTGTGAAGGTTTCCTTGTTAATGTTACACAACACAGCATCCAGCACCAGCACTGAGGATATCCAAGCTGGTATATCTCAGTGTCATTTCAACAGCCACAGAAGTAGTGATAAACTTATCACTGATGCTGCTAAACTGAGGAATGTTTCCAGAACAGATTTTAAAGTAACATCCACTATTTTTAATGGACGCATTATTTTTAGAGAAAAAAACCCTACATGACTCTTGCATACTATTCACCTAAGTAACAAATGCACAGAATACTTTTTGAAAAGCTTACAAAGAGTTTATTTACTACAAATAAAAAACAGTACATTGTTTTCATTCTGTGGAAAGCAGCAGGTTAGTAAGAAAATTAAAAATTAATGTATCTTAAACAGAAGCATGTATAACAGCACCATCAGTGAAAAAAAGGAAGAAAATGCCTGGTAGCGCTGTATTTAAAGACGCAAAAATCAGTTCTCTCTGGTATCTATTAGCATTCAGCAGGGCGTGAAGGCTGCAATACTGACAATATTTTCAAAAAGACAAGACATCCAGTAGACATTGAGTAAACATGTCTTTGCAGCACACTGTCTCCTTCTGTAGTTACATGATATCCTCTCAAAACATCCTCTCTCTCTCTCTATTCCCTCTGAACTGTATTATGTGCTGCAGCTGCTTCTCAAATGTATCTCCTCCTTCAGTCATTTCTTGTATTTTCACATTTCTGTCCATCTTGGAAGTAGGTGTCAAGACTCCAGATGAGGACACTGACATAAAACCAAAGGAAAACAGAAGCTTATTAGATTGACTGAAATAGCAACAAGAGGAAATATTCCCTTCCCCCAGCTTTCCATTTTTCCTTTCTGTTTTGTTTTGGGCTTTCCCCACTCCCTAGCCTTGCTCCTCTGGGGACCTGATGTGAGCTGGTGCCAAAAAGAGCAGGAAGCCAAGGTGGTGGGAGACATCCACAGGGTAGAAAATGAAAAGGCTAGCAAAACCACATTTATAATGGTGGACACTTGTAGTTTTGACTACACTTACTTTTTAAGGCAATAAAGGGTTCAGAAGGAATGAAGAGCTGCAGAGAGCTGTAGGACAGCCCACTTTGTTTCCTTGTAAATAATGAAGGAGCCCATCTAAATGGCTTAGAAATGGCACAGAAAGGCACATTACTATGATGGAAGAAACAATGCCCCTGGAATCTTACTGCCTATCTGTAGTTCTTACTAAACAGTTTCTGAAGACTATCTTACAGAATCTAAACAGGTATAAAAGACATTCAAAACAAAACAAAATAATCTCATAGGCTCTTCTAAATCCATATTGCTCTTCTAAGCCTGTAATACTCAGGCCAGAATTTGGAGGAAGCACCATAGTAGCTTCTTGTAATTGGAATACTCAAGTGCTTGTTACTGTAACCAATATACTTATCTGACAATCTGCCTTAACAGAAAGAAAAAAAATCTCAATCCAATATACTGTCTCCAGTAAAGCCCTGTATCAAGGCTTGCTTACTAAAACTACTGTTTTGATTTATACCTCATGACTTCTCTTAAATTAAACATTACACCAGTAGCATAAGAACTGTTTTTAACAGTGCCCAAGGTTGCCCTGTTTTCTGCCTAAATGCTGTCAAATTTTGTTAAGAATATGCACAAGACTGTTTTTAACTAGGGTGGGAAGATAAATGCCAGAGAAGAACTTCTTAGAGAAGAAAAGACTATTCTACTTACCAGTGTTTCTATTGTTTTCATTACTGTTTTCTTCCCAAAATCCTTGTCGTTGTTGCTGACTTTGCACAGTATAAGGCACTGACGGTAGTTTTGGAGATTTGTGCCTATTTCTTCTTCTTCTTGTTCCCCATTGTTCTCTTCTTTAATAAGGCCTTGGAAGTTTCTTGTTTACAGTTCACAGAAAAAGGGATGACCACAATAACACTTCTATGGAAGACTCAATCAAGATCTTCACAGAAGGAGAATATACTGTTGCCTCGTATCTTGTCTGAGGATGTCAAGCAGCAGTAGGTTTGTTTTCTCAGCATTGCCTACCATCCTTCTTGTAGCTATTTTATCACTGAACCTCTTCAGTATCTTCACACAACTCTTGTTCTATAGTTTCTTATGGCTGGATTTATACTGTTTCTTCCCCCCTAGATGAGAAGGTCCACTGTTTGTCTTTCCCAGGAGAACACGGTTTTGAAACATCCATCCCTGAAGAAAGCCACAATCCAAATACATGTACATGGACTGCCAGAAACTAAGACCTTTTCAACAAACTTCCCCGATAGCTTGATTTTAGAATAAGAAATTGTGTCTGGAGATCACTACTAATCCTTGTGAGATGCTGCATCAACAGGTAAAAGGAGCAGTGAGGTGTCCACATTATTCAAGTAATTAAATGGCAGCTTAAAGCCGGTACATGGTATTGCTTTGCAAACAAGAGTCTTGAACTCCCTTGGCTTACAATCAACATGTGCATGGGTGCATACAAACCTGAGCTAGCAAAATCAAGATCTGCAGACAACATTCTAGTTTAGAATGGGCTAAAAACCTCTGAGCAAAACTCTAGTTAGGTTTGCTTAGCAAACACCAAAAATTCTGCTCTTTATATGGAGAGACACATTCTAGCACCACCAACTTTAAAGACTGTGTTAAATCCTACCTTCCTCTTCCTACTGCAAGCTCTTGACGAAATACAGTTGACAAAAACCTAACTTTGCCCTGTCTGAACTATGAGCAAGCACTGTATGATCCAAACACTATGATTCTGTACAGATAAAGCCAACACCCCCAAAGAACAGCACATTAACACCTTTTATCTCAGCAGCCCTAGTTGCTCTTCAGAGCACTACTGAAAATCAACAGAGGTCGCATTAAAGGACTGTTTGACAAGAACATTTAATTTACCTGAATCAGGTTAATATAGCAAGATTGACGCTAACAAAAGAGTCAGGTGCCTCCACTAACAGAGAACCGAAAACCATGAACAGGAACCATAACATGTTCTTTCATAAGAAATACTTGTGGAGAACGTTCTTTACAGAAAATGTGAGTCAAGCAAAAAACTGCTTTGCTGTACTCTCTATTAGAGAAAACATAATGATTTTATCAGCTGTATTAATACTTACCAAGTATAGGGTTATACAAGCTGGTTTCCTTACAGATGTTTGGGAAAATAGAAGGTAAGTAGTATTTCTTAAAATTTGAGAATAAAAATGAAAATCCCTTTTCCTGGTTTTCCTTGTTCTTCCATTCTAAACTCTTAACCTTAAAAAAAAGAAGTTGGATAAAGTAAGTATCTAGAAGTAGAACAGAAAGATGACTGATGAAATGTCTTCTTTATAAGTTATTTCTTTGGAACAAAATCATGCATTTTAATAAACACTTTTAGAAAGATGGAACAGAAACTGACTAGGAAATGTCAATGAAACAAAGACTGTTCTCTTCTAAAATGTGGCTTCCAAATGAACTTGAACACATCAAATACTGAAACCAATAGAAATACATCTGCTTTTATGGTCATCTTGCCAAGTTAGGGAGTAAACCCAAATTGATTGTTTTTAATATAACTGTTTTTATATTTCAAAATGTTTTATAAGAAAAGGACAATTACCCATGCTACCCTGAACATTTGTTTGACAATTTCTTTTAACACATTTTGACTAACAAGTGTCCATATATTCATTATAATAGGTATTTGCATTCATTTGTGCAGTTGGCAATATGAAACAAACAAATCTGCCAACCACAAGCAGCAGAAGATACAACTTTAAAGCTGAATTACATAAATCTACTTTCATGGATCATGAGTGCTAAGCCGTCCCCATTATGAAATGTTTTCCTACTGAAAAGCATGGTAAGTTATGCTTAATAATAAACCCAACATGTAGTTTCCATCTTTGTCCTGGAGAATCCATCTGCCTGCAGAGCTGGGTAATGTGCCAAGCCTACCATAAATAAAAATAAAGCAAGCTTTGCTTTTTCTCCCTGTAATGGGTTTACGTGGCAAGGTTTTGGTAGTGGGGGGGGCCACAGGGGTGGCTTCTTTAAAAGTTGCTAGAA
>JAVKLA010000031.1:5425478-5446666 GCA_034782735.1 Sagittarius serpentarius | reverse complement strand
CCCTCTCCTGTTTAATCAAGGAGAGGGAGTGAGAGAGCGGCTTTGGTGGGTACCTGGCGTCCAGCCAGGGTCAACCCATCTCACTCCCTCCCCACCCCCTCCTTTTTTTTTTCTTTTTCCTTTTTCTTTCTCCCCTCCTCTTTTCCTTACTCAGAGTCCACAGTTCTATTATGATCTATTTTCACGGCAATAGGCCTTTAGAATGGAATATACATACACATATATATATATACGCACAATGTAATTCAATGGAATGAGTGACTAATACGTAGAAATTAATGACATGAAGTTCTTTGGCAGAACTCACTATCAAAGAAGTAACTATTCAGCTTGAAATTATCAGTGCCTCTGAAGAGACTCCAGCAACACTATAGCATTCACATAGTGAAAAAGTTTATGACGCCTGTCTCAATGACTTACCTAAATTTAAATATAATACTCCCAATTTATTACAGAGAGGGCAGTTGTCTTCAAGAATGTAAGGGGTATTTTTACTCAAAATGAACAGCCATCATTAAGCTTACCCTACAAATCACAAGTATGATGACCTTTATTCAGCCTGGGAGATGCTAGAGGCAACAAAATGAGGTTGAAAATTATTCCAGCAATGCAAGTTCACATAGTAAGATAGATAAAGGGAAGCCATTAAATGTTTCCGTTTAACATTGGCCATATTTGTGCACTGTCCATCTTCTCTAGCACAACCTGCAGAAGTGTGAAGAAAAACTTATAGATAGATACCCAAATGGGTTCTGCTGAACAAGTCTCACCCAGAAGGCAGTACCCTGGAACACCTACAGCAAGTCATGCAGTCAAGCAGTTTGCTGGGCTTATGGCAGCACAGCAGGCTCAGAAGCAGCAGGTGCTAACTGGCCAGCAAATCAATTACGTGAAATATAATAGCTAGCCCACAGTTTCTGACAGGAGCTCTTGCCATGCCCTGTCCTAGGCATTTCAAGTACTGGCTGAGATCATGGAAGTGTCAAAGTACGAAGGGAAGGGCATAGTGTGCGCCTGAGGTGCACACCATGGACTAGATACTCATTCAAGTCTCCATTTTATGTCCACGGTTCAACTCTATTATCTGCCTTTTAGGTAGCTTGGGATCTGCAAGATCTTACTACCTGGTGTTCACATAGCAATGCCACTAAGCGAGTGTAATCTCAGTGGTGCAGCTACTGTCAAGCAGAACCTAACTCATAACCTTTTTCATATCTTAAGTATTCGGAATATGTACTGTTTCCCATTGCTTCTCTTTTGAAGAGGTTCACTTGCTCAGCTACAGCAGTAATCCCAGATTTTCTCTGTGCAGCATACTATATTATGCCTGAGTTTACAAGTCTCCTAAAACTAAAGCCCCAGAAAGTACAGTTAAGATATCAACAGGAGTCATGGCACCATCCCTGCAAGATCTGGGTAGTAAATATCTTGCTGATCAGGGGAAAAAAAAACCAAAACAACCAAAAAAACCCCACAACCAAAAAAAGCAACACCAAAAAACCCCACAAGCTGCTAGAAAGCCATAATCCCTGTTGCTCTAAACACCCTGGAGCATTTCTGCTAACCAGTGCTTTCCAGTAGCTCAGTGTTTCCATTAAAGACCTACTGTAACAGCAGGAATTCCAGAAAGACAGCTGGAAGAAAAATATGACCCTAGGCACAGACACTGGCAGTCCCAGTCTTTCAGACCATTGAGTCTGACATCCTATTTCTGTTTGGTTTTATCAGCTAGCCTGAGTATAAACCTAGGAAAAAGGCCAACAAGAGTTTGGGAATTGTTAAAAGCCTGTATCACAAAAATCCCATGCTTTCAGTTAGAAGTTTCCCCTTAGTTTGAAAAGCAAAGTCCCTGACCACCACAAAACCCACATTATAAAAGCGAGCCCAGTTAATCATTCCACTGGTTGAAGGCAACAGGGTGGGGAGGGGAAAAATGAAAATAGGAAGGGAGCTGGAATTAGCATTGCTGGAAGCAACTGACAAATCTTGTTTTTTCTCCACGCTGCAATCTGATGCAAGACCCTGTAGTAACAGACCTATAAATCTTCACACAGAAGGCAAGCAAAGATCTTCTGGGAAAATTTGCTTTTCATGAAGGACACTTGAGGGAGAGGCAAGGGGAAGGAATGTTTAAAACATTTTTATATACATTTGCAGCACTACTAGTAAATGTCTTCTTGTAATGAACAAACAAGTGTTAGTTATTTCATATTTGTTTGAAAACTATAGAACATACCTGAATTACTATGTATTTCAAAAGTGCTTCTAAGAAATAGCTTGTTAAATCTTCTTGTCCTTTATCTCCTGATTGTGGAGGAACAAGTGGAGTGATCTCCTCTATAGTCACTTGAGCTATTTAAAAAAATACATCTAACATTTAGACCATTTCTTCTCATGCATAAATATCTACCAAGTTATGAAAGTAGAAATGTACTGGGGTAAGCAGAGAAAGTCACCAGCAAAACAATCCACGCACAGATTAATGAAAATTGGGGCATTTTAGCTAATAAACCACCACAGAACGGATTTCTTACATATATAAAAGCACAACAGATAATAACTAAGTTCTCCCTATGCACCTTGAGAATCCCACCTGCCAAGACCCAATTTTTCCAAAAGGCGTAATCCATTTCTCCTGGAATTTATGCAAACAATAGTGTAACATTTGTGTGGCACAAATGCCAAATCTTTATTTACATCTCTCACGATTTTCTTCATTTAGCATTTGATCAGTTACATGTGTTAAGTTTCACTAGTTCTGTTCTTCCTTTGCCTCTACAGTGAAGCTACTTCAGAGTTTTTTTCTCTCTTGTTCCTGTAGAGGTTCGCATTTCACTCTTTGCACTCTGCATTTCTATGCTGTCTATATCCCTTCTAGATTTGTTCCTCCTTTCCCACTGCAGAGATACAACACAAGATAACTCCAAAACAGGGCTTAAAGTATATAGTAAACTTTTATCTGCAGAGCTATCCTGCCACAAAATTTGTCTTTTAAGTTTCAGTAAACTTAATTACCAGTCAAGGAGACAATGCTTGCTTCTACAAGCAATGCTTGTGTCAGCTCTAAAACATTGGGTGGAGGTGGAAAAAAGGCAACCGCGCTTAACGTACAGAGGAAAAAGTGGTTAGCTTCTTATTCACGTTTATGTAAATGCACAGTTTGCACTTACGACCCCATCCAATTGCAATTCATTAATAAATGAGCTTAAAATCCCACTAACAGCAATAAATTTAGTTAGGAGGCAAGAGGCTCCCCAAAGTATCTGATACTTATCGCTAGAGTGAACAGTCAAAGGAAAAACTGTCACAAGAATAATCTTAAGAGAAAAATCATCCTCACTCTATTCATTAGAGTGAAGATAACTATATTCACATTAAAAAAAAAAAACAACTAGAAAGTATAAAAAGCTTATCTTGGAATGCTCAAGCCTTTCCACTGATGCAGACCTTTCTGACCTCAGATTTTGCAATTTACAAGGTCCAATTCTTTTGGAAGATTCCAAGCCTCAAGAATATCACAGCCTTAATTACCTGGTCATACACAAGACACAGCAGGAAGAGCAACCATTTGGCTTTACGCATTGCCCTAACAACCACTCACTCTCTTGAAGGCCACACCAGAAAGCGTTTTGCATAGCTTGCTCCTTAGAGTATGGCCAAAGCCAGTGCAAATGTTCAAAACAAGCAGAAACCACCTGTGCAAGTCTGCAGCAGATGCAGCATCTGCTTGTAAATCTTAAGAAGAATTACATTAAATTGGTCAGTTTATTTTCACCCACTATGTGTTAAGCTACTATAGCCACACTTAAAAGAAACACAGAACAAAAAGAACAACCCACCCTGAAAAACAACAGCAACAAAAAGACAGTTACTATTGGAAGAAGACCTGATAAACAGCCAAGAAACTCATTAAGAGCTCCATAATCTCCCTGGGTACATATGTATGTTAGTTCTTTGTTACTTCAACTTGCCTTTTCTGTGCTGAGAATTGAATTACATAGAGAATTGAGTAGTATTACCAAATTACTTACTTTCTTGAACATTAAGTGGAGGGTTAATGAGATTATCTAGTGTTCGGGGGCCATATTCAGACTGTGGTGATGAAAATCCAGGAATCAAGCAAGAAAACATCCATAATTGTTCTTTACTACAGTTATTTTGAAGTGCTTGCAGCCACAAAAGAAAGAGACGCACACCCTCTCGCCGTATCTTAAAGGGAAAAAAAATGAAACAAGTTAATTTGCCCCAGAACATACAAAAGCATTTCTATTTGTCCTGAAGGAGGAAGGGGAGTGGTAGAAAAAAATAAGAATAGACAGACAGTATGACCACCAGCAATCAGCAGAGCCACGCTAACATATCTGCTGCTCCTGCTGAAAATGCAAGAACAACCCTGGCACCTTCACTGCTGTTTGCCTCACAGAATCAGAGTTTTCTCGGAAAGAATAGGAAGAAAACCAACACGTCTAGTCACTTGCTTCACTACAGCACTGCAAGATGCCACGTACATTTTTCAGATAATACAAAGACCGTTGTAACATTTCTAAATGTGTTCGTGAATCATAACAAGAGTGAGCTTTTTGCAGCAGAAGGACCAATTCTACCCTCTTCCATTCCTTCTTCAAGAAAGGGGACGGAGTCCTAGAGCAGTACTCTCCTGGCTCTCACACTGGAGAATTTCAGCACCAGCCAAGCCTGCAGGTGGTTTACAAAGGAGTGGCATGGTTGTTTGCTGCAGTACCGAAACTACAGGTTACACTTGGGTGGCTTTTGTCCCATGGTCAACCATTATCACACTAACCCCCAATAGGTCTCTTTGGCGTAGGTAATCTTCCACTTCCAAGACAGCCTGAGCCCCAAAACCACAACCTGAGCCCCTAACAATGAATGGTTAAGGCTTACTTCTGCTTTAATGCAAAATCCTTCAAACCATTTGCACACGTTCTTAACTTGGCCACAGGGGGGTTGGACTAGATGACCTTTGATGGTCCCTTCCAACACAAGCCATTCTATGATTCTATATAAACACATTACTACTGTGAGTAGTTCTATCGAGGTAAAGCTCACGATTTGAAGTCATTCCTTCATGACACACAAGTCATGATCTGGTTCTCATTCCTGTGCTTTTACCATAAAAATTCACCCTTTTCTTCTTACTTGTATTTTTAAGTATTTTATACAAAAGCAGTATGCAACTTTTTCCAATACCTTTAATGAATTTCCAGTGTGAAGAAGCTTCTTTAAAATCAAGCCTAAAAAGAAGAAGAAAAATATATGTATATTTGTTTGTTATTTCTTTATTAATTAAGATGTCAGAGTTCTCGGTCAGACTTGATAGTAACTTTTAAACAAGTCCTTGGCAATCTCTAATTTAATCTTGGTGAACTTTGTATCCTCAGGCAACTCTCTCAATGCCAGAAGGAAAAGAAAAGATCACCTTTCATAGCTTCCTCATACCCCATAACATCTTTCCCCAAGGACTTTTTGGGACGTATACATTAAAAGTAAATTATTCTCAAGTCATTAACGTGCATAATATCAGCATTCCCCATTTACAAATACAGCCCTCACCCCAATTTTGAAATTTATTACTAACAGAGAAAAAACTAGGGGAAAAAAATTACAAAGCAACTTTCCACCTGCCCCTGTTCTTTCTCAGCCATTGTTCTATTTCCAGATTCCCAGATTTATTTCTATCTAGAAAAGCAGTCATTACATTGGTGGCGTTTTTTTGTTTGGTTTGGTTTTTTTTTTCTTCCCCTAGCTTGCAAGAGCTTCAAGACTATAACCCCCATTATGCCACTTAAATGCTAAGGAAATGAATAGCACAAACCACTAACAGCTACTAATGAAAACTAAGGTTTCAAAAAAAAAAAAAAAAGAAAGAAAAAAATCAACTTACCAATGCTATGAAATTGCCATCTCTGATGAATCCTTTCTGGAAGGAGTTGCAAAATTTTCTACAAAAAACAGAGCCCAAGGATCTATGTTGCAGATATCGCTCTCAGAAGACCAAAGAGCGCTTTCACAAAGGCCACACATCAAAAGCTGAAGGGTTAACTTAGAAAATTTCCACACTGCTTTCCTTGGCAGCATTACTGTTCTTTCAAGATAATCCCACTCCTAAAGCTAAGAAGCCCAAAGGCTCTGACAAACTGTCTGGCAAGTCCTGCATCAGAGACTTCAGATGCTACCGCAGTTTATCTGGCTCCACTGCCTCCCTGCTGGACATCACTGCTTATAGCATAGGAAGTGGAAACGCATGAGTATTTGTCTCCGTTGCTCCGGTTCACGACAAGTTCTATTAGGTTATTCCACCTTTATAGTGGCTTAAGCTAGGATGCTCAGCTGTCAACTGCCTCTGTGGCACAAGCAAACATTTGCTTCAGCCTTCTCAACAGAAGGGTAATGAGCTACAGCAAAACAATTAAGACCTGGGACAATAATGGTCTCACACCTCTCCAGCTAGACTGGAGGATGATCACCTTCAGATGGTAAGAAACAGAGCACAGTTACTGACAGAGACACTTAAAAATCTATTATGTAGCACTTCAACGTTTATGCTAGAGGCATTAGCAATTTGTAAATAACCTGATTTCCCAAATGAATTCCTGGCCACAGCCCTCTAACAGCCTGTGCAACTGCTTCCAAAGAACAGGTCACCTAATATCCCTTTATGTAGGAATTAGTGAACAAATGAACTAGCACTCTTCACATTCACTCTCCCTGTAACGGCTAACCCTACAGTTTTAAGCACCAATGTACCTTAAAAAAAAAAAAGAATAAAATATCTTGAATTTGTATTCAACCATGTGATAAGCATTCATCAGCTTTCATTTTTACATATTTTTTAAAACCACAATCCTTGTTCTATAGTTAGAAGCCTCCATCAAAAAGGAAAGACAAAAACTTGACATTCTAAGCTATTTCTAAACTATAGTCTCTGCTCAGAAATGTTCTGATTTCATTAAATTACTTTCTAATTCATCTTAAGTCAAGATATGCTTTTAGTAAGAATATTATGAAATGCTATTTTCAAATAATAAATCTTTTAAAAAATAAAAGGGATCTATAAAAACTAATTCTGCAGTTGTAATCTATTATGAGAAAAATCAGAAGTAACATGCAATCAAAAGGTCAAAAAGATCATGACTAATCAGAGATCACCTTTTTAAGAATTTCAAAGTGTATAATATGGGGGGGGGGGGACGGGACACCACCACCAAAAAGTAATGAAATATCTGCAGAAAACATCTTTTTCCAGTTAAGACATCTTCCTGCAAAACTGCAAGTCAAATTCTTTTTCTTCTCACACAAAGTACATACATTCAACTCTACGCAAAAGGAAAAGGAACGCAGTTAAGTGTAAAGCGCATAATTTCCAGGCAAGTGTAGAATAGCTGTACTGTTATTATTTAACAGGACTTAATTCAAAGCAAAAAAAAAACCTCATACAGGAATATTCAAGTTATCTTACCTCAAAAATAAAAAGAATAGAATCTAATTCTTCTCTCTGAGACTTGTGACCTAGATGCAATTAAAAATAAAAAGATACGCTTTCATTATCAAAACAAAATGTAAAGAACACTGACAAAGATCCTTAGATGTGTAAAACAAAGCCATGCATTTCTACAACCATAATTTTGCATTTTTTCTGCAAATAAAAAAAATTATATTTCATAGTCATGGTTTAACAGTTGCAGTTTGTATAACTTTCTATTATGACATCAACAGCTGGTAGAGATTAAATTACACAACATCTTGTTAAAAAAAACCCTTAGAATAATTCTGCAGAACACAAAAATTATAACACCTTAAGAAGCTTCACTTTGCAAAAGGGCAAAACCAGTCGTCTGACAATAAACACTCCTTGCTCACCTCCACTGCATGCACCTCTAATTCCTCTGCCTTTATTAGCAAAGTTAGTGTTTACGAATATTTCCCCACAGCAAATGTTGCCATTTGTGACCACAGATACACAGCTTTATTTCTAACACCCTGCTTTATTTTATAACAAAAACACAAGCACCAAGACAAAAGTGTTCTATTTGAAATACTTACCTTTTTGTTTAAGACCTACTTCGATAGTCACAAAGTTTTCAAAGAACACATAATATATATGTGAGAAATGTAGGTCGAAAAACTGTTTGAGATCAATTGATTCTGCATTCTCTGAAAAACAGAACAGAACATTGTTTTTTTTTCTTTCAAATACTCAGTGTCAACCACTGCACACCATTATCCAGTACTAACAACTGAAGATATTTAAAATAAAAATTGTTATTGGTAGGTAAGTTCTTGGAGTTTTCATTCTTTTAATCTGAATCTAATGAAATTCAATATGGCATGCCGTAAGTGCCTAGTGAATTTTAAAACAGGAAGTAGTGTCTTCTTGCACACTCATTGTTTGCATGAAAGTAATGCCTACAAACCCCAGTTATGAACCAGAATTCCATCAGGACTAGCAATGTACAAATGAATGTTGTTTTAATTGTTAATTTAACAGAAAGAAAGCTAACTACGCTGCCCAAACGCTACAACAGAAAGACCACCACTATCCCCAACGGTAATTACAAGACACAACTAAGCTTACTTAAAAAAGTGGGAGAAAGATGATAAGTGATGACCATCTCTGCTCTGCAGAGGAAGAGGTTGGGAGGAAGCAAACAGAAGCGCTGGATTCCCACTGCTGCCTCCTTACTCCCCCCAAGCTCCAACACTCACTTTCCTTCCCAGTCTGGCCCAGTCCCCCATACTCTTGATTGTGTGGTCTCAGAAGATCAGAAGCTGGGAGGAAACATCAGCATAATTGTAGAGGTATGTGCTTTCTTGTGTACCCCAGGAAGGTGTCCAGACTCTCTTTCCACAACCCCCTAGATGGTTTTGTGCAAAACCTCAGTTGAAGAAATACATGATGATTTATCTAGATTAATTTTAAATTGATAGTTTTAAACAATTTTTTCAAGCCTTCGTACACACTGAACCAAAAGACACTCCCTGTCCTGTTATTTAACTATATAAGGCTAGAGAAACTAGGTGGACAGGACAATAGTATGGAAGCACAGAGGAACAGGGAGACCGTATTTTAAAAGGCAAGACGCCCCTTTCAGAATACTGATGTGAAACAAAACACACCAAACAAAAAAAAGAAAACAAAAACATGAAGAAAGGCGAGGCAAGTGAAACCTTCATACCCTTCACCAGCTTTATACACTGAGGCATTATCTTTCACTGTAGATACATCTTTTAAGTCCCCTTCTAATTCTTTATTGGATCGTAGGTTTTTTTAACCCTTTTTAGAATGACATCAAATCTTTATCATCTCACACGACTGCATATACAACTGCTAGAGTATAAAGCACAGAAAAAACATCAACTGAAAGGATGGCCAGAAGCACGGCATATTTTCAATTTTACTTTATTATGTAGCTCTAGAGGACTGTCAACTCAATTTTATCACAAACCTTGCTATAAAAGTTTCCAATACATGTTCAATTTTTGCAGTATCACAGCATTCTGCCAACATCTTGCATAATCAGTGTAGTGGAGCCAGAGTGCTCTTGGAGAAGACGGTGCTATATTAACAGCTAATATCAACTCTTAAAGCAAGGCAGCTTAGCTAGCAATACACTTAGTGGTCCAGAGTGGCAAGCATGTGCCTGACCATCTACAGGATTACCAAACCTCCAGTTTTGCAGAAATCGCTACACCACTTACAGATCAGCAGCTGAACTGCTAGAGTTTAGAGTCTGAAATATTAAAGTAAGGACAACAAAAAACAATTCCACTTTAAACAAACTAGACCATGATTTTCAGGCAGTCAGGGGCAAGTGCACAAGAAACTATGACTGAGCATAGGCACAACCATTATAACCACTTCCACTCATGAGGCAGAACCCCAAGTGAGTTCTAGACTACGGACAAGAAAATAGAGCAGGAAGCAAATCAAAAGAGTTTGAGATAGGAGGATTAAAGGGAAAAATAAAGTCATGATCAAGACTTTCAGGAGAAAGGAGGGTGGCCCAAGGTAATCTTTTAGTCCATATATTTAACTGCTGTATAGGAATTGCATGTAGAAAGCAGCGGAATGGTTCACTTGATGCGAAAGAGCAGAAAACACTAGTTCCAAATACTAAAGGGATGGGAAGCAGTTAAACAGGGTCTCTGCCAATCAACATGCAGGAATGCTGCATTTTTGCAGGCACATTAAATGTTTCGTTTCCTGAAACAGGCCCTCATTCTTTCCCCAGACATGGGTCAACTCTGAAGCAGACAAATTAAAAAAACACCCAAACCAAATGTATTCTTTAAAGACTCGATCGTAACACAACAGTTTGTAATTTTTGGAGACACTATTCCTAGATGCTTCAGGCAACAAACAAAAGGCTTGCCTACATAACCAGCTGAACAGTGATTCTCATGTTACCACATAATTACTGCGTGACACTTGCATACATAGAGCTGGTGCTGTGGTAAGACGCTCTGCCTTTCCAGAGTTCTGTTTCGGGGTGGGAATTTGAGAGGATGGTCCTTTTTTTTCTTTGTATTTATTTATTTAAGAACAATGTGGTGCCAATCACCTCAGAAAAAGATTCAGAGGAGCACTGGTAGACCTGTATTATTACCATTAACACCCAATTAAACACTAAAAGCATACTTTCACAATACAGCTATAGCTTTGAACAGTAGGATGAAAGTAAAAAATTCCTTGACTTTGCAACTTTTCTAGCAAATGCATTTCACCCTGATTTCTTCCTAAGATTACACTTAGCATAATCAAGAGCACGTTTTTGGAATTCAAACCAAACCGTTAACAACAATTGAATTCTTGCAATAAATTATATTGCTTCAGATGGAAGAAAGTAAAAATATAACATTTAATGGAAATTTTGTCCTGGCATTACCTGAAAATAATACTTTAAAAAAAAAAAAACAAAAAAAAACAAACTCACAAACTATTTCTGTTAATGCTGAAAACCAGCTTTCCTTCTACGGGAGGGAAAACACACTTGAGCATGTGATAGGTTTGCCACCTAGAGCGAAAGATAGCATCTGCTCATCATCGAGGGACACCAATAGTGATTCAGTAAGCTGCTGGTCCAGAAATTTGGAACCTTGCATTCATCAAGAAGTTTGGAACTCATTATGCATACCCTGACCAAGAATTATGGCAAGAAGGAGGAGGGGGGGAAAAGCAGAAGCAGGATAAGAGATAATAATGCAGACCTTAGAAGAGTTTGATCTAGAAATCATCCAGTCTGGCCACCTGCATACATCATTCCATTTCATAGCTACCTCTATACTGAACACAATCCACATGACTAATACATGCATGGAGAGACTATTGCTCGTGATTACTTTAACATTAAAACTTCCACCTATACACTGCTGTTATAGCTTTCTTCATTAAATAAGGAACTGGTATTTTTTTTCCTAATGAAAATGTCCCTAAAAACATTCAGTTCACCTTCATCCTTGAGATCAGCTAAAGATACAGCTCTGAGTCTCTCATCTTAAAAAATTTTCTCCAACATTAGGTCATTGTTTCTTCTCTGTGCTCTCCCGAAGTATCATGAACGCTGCATACAGAGGTAAAAATCATTTCCTCTACAAGGACCATATGTATGTACTTTTCACACAGCCTTGAACTGGGAATTTGCAGGAAGTTGTTTGTCTGCTTTGGCTGCTTAAACTTTTTTGCCTTTTTAAGAGCGACATAGCCTTGTTTTTACATGAAGTGGGATTACACAGAAACAGGCTTTCCTCCCTAACTTACAGTGCATTTATTTATTTATTTTTAAACAATAGAACTTTGTAGTCTCCTACCACAGATTCATGTAACTAACAAACTAATGTATTCCTTGTGTTCTTGGTACTTATGCCCACATTGGGAGGAGGGAAGGACTCAGGAATAGATGTGGCACCATATAAAATAGTTAGAAAAGTTTCTCAGAATGGGACATGGAACAATGGGACATTACTGTATGCCAACAATGTAAAAACTAAAGCTTCTATTGTAGAAAGCATAGCTCCGGTACACTAAAATCCAGATTTCCAGCACCATTTATAGAAGCTATTTGTCAAGAAAACAGTTCTCTTCATGCTTCACAAGAGCAAGAAACACAGATCTCTGATTGCTGATTTTTCCTTAATTTCTGTAACTTAAAAATTGGTACAAATCTGATCTCTGCATTAACTCTGTGCGTGCAGTGGTGCTTTTGGGGTTGTTTGTTTTTCTTTTTTTAAGGAGAAAGTTACATTTAAGCACAACAAGACACCATACAGCTTCTCTGTCCTTTTCTTCCTCTCGTAAAAGTTTTCTAAAAGTTTTCTAAAAGTAGCTTTAGTTTTTTTCTAGGTTCAGCATTGAGAAGGTAAGTTACCTTTTTTGGTTTAAGATTTCAGCTTACAATTTGTTGTATTTTGATGCATCAAACAGAGAACCGAACTAAAAATGGAAGACTAGTTATCCAAGCTATTTGTACGACTCATTACAAGAGCATTCAAATACCAGATCAACTGGGATTTGTATTTCCATTAAATGCACTGAAATTTGGAAGTTCTGCTATTCCCCACCTTGTAGACTGGAGCTGCAGCAAAGGAGGACTAAAGAAAAAAAACAACCACCCAACAATCAAAAACCCTTCCACCTCTCCTACTACCTTCTGTGCTTACATGTGACTGTACTTTTAGGAACTTACTTTCCTCTATTTTCAAGTGGCCAATTCTTTTCTTAGGAACTTATTTTAATGTATTTTCTAATGGCCAACTCTTTTGAAGGTTAATTGTTCAAAACTTTCTGAAAGGTTACGTTCTTTTCAAGTATTCAGTAGAATATTCAAAACTTAAGTGCCCACAGTGATCATTTTAGGAAGGGAAGATTCTAGGCCAAAATTTCCTCTCACGCAGAGTTCTGTGGCAGAACAAATTTTCTGCAATAAATCCCATTTGCTCCAGTGCTTTTATTATGGTTCAATTATCAGCACATCCCTTTTATAACTAGGAATAATTTGCATCTACAAAAGTATTTCAATACAAATGTAACCCTTTAATATTACAATTAGAAGGAGGATACTATTCGAATAGCATATCATTCTTAGGATTACAACACAAGAGTACCACCTCAGAAAGCTTAAAAAATGTCTTTGTCAGATGTAAAACATGAACCAGAAAAAGCAACACAGATTTTTACTGTACATTTAAACTTGTAAGGGATCACCTGAGCCAGATTCTGCAAAGCTTACAAGTTTACATGTACAACACCCCAGTCCTCTGTAGGAAAGAGATCTCAGTGGACTTTAACTTATACACAATTCACCCTCCCTGTTTTCTACATATTACCCTATCAATTATTATAAACTAATCCACAACATCTGTTACATATTTATAAATGAGTTAAAGGGAAATGCATCTATACTATTTAGCTTATTGCCTGCTGTATGAAATTAAAATATTATAAAGCAGGTAAACTTGTACTTTCTGCGCAAGACAGAACTTTAAAGGTGAACAATCAAAATACTGAACTTCAAACTAAAACAAAAACCACCACACAGATCTTCTAAATATATTCACTCTTCTGAAGAGTTCAAACAAAGCATTGCAAAAGTTTACTGCAGCATTTAACAGAACAGTCTACATCATTACAGATCAAGTTGTGGTTTTACATTTGATTTCAAGTGTTTCAGACTTTAGTAGTATGTTTATACATAAAATTGTTACAACACATAGTATAACAAAAACATTATCCTATCTCATTCTGAGACTTACTGGCTTTTAAGTCACTTTCCCTCATCCTTACCCAAAAATAAAATACCAGTGACAACTGCAGCAAACAATGACCTGGAAGACAGCCAGACTTCTAGTTCTATTTCTGTAAAGTGGAGGCCTGCTATAGACTGAACTGCTTCAGTATCATTTCTTGTTACAGACTACTGCCATTAGAAAGCATGAGGTTTCTAAGCATCCTCAATTTCAGCTAACATACAGTAGAACTTACTCATTCTTAATTCTCCAAGCTGAAAAGTTTAACGGTTGCTTTACAGCAAGGCAGTACAGAGGTTCAGTTACATACGGACAGTCTCCAGAATAGAAAAGCATGCAATTTAGAAAGGTTAAGTGAAAAACCTCCGGAACTAACTGGTGGCTCTGGCATAGTTAACAGACTGTCAAACTGAAAGAGACCCAACAACAAACCACAACATTTTAAATACTGAGCTACAAATGCAAATCTATTAAACAAGGGCTTCACAGTAGCTCTTACTGTTTCAGATCACTAATAGCTATTTAACAACAATTATTCCATTTTTTTTTAAATGTAATTTTGTCAAGGAAAATATTCTTGAGGGGTTTGGTACTGAAAAAGGAACACACTTCAAGAAATCTTTTAATAAACTTCCATTTTGTATTAGACAAGTCTGAACTCCTGATCACCACCACCTTTTAGATACAAACCTACAAGGAAAAAAAACCCAAAACAAACAAATAAGCAGGTTAACAGCACCAATGAACATCACCTACATACAAACTGTTACAAATTTCAGCACCAGAGCTCTATGGGAATAAGCAGAACCAGCTGACAGCTCTCCAAGCTAATTCTTTCAGGTTGCTTGCAGACGCCAGAAGAGTTACGCTAGTAAACTTTTAAGAAATGCTTCCATAACAACTGACGCATGTTTCAGAACTTAAGCTTTTTTTATTTAAGCAACTTCAAACACTTTTGTAGTAATGCACTTATTTTCATTCCAACTGCCACAAGCTAAACCCACACAGACCTTTTCTTCGCATCTAAATGGTCAGAGCCACCCCTTTATCAGCCTGGGGCTTCGATCCAACTCCATCCCTTACCCTTCCAAGCCAGCAGCACTGGCCACTGCTGCTCTCTGCAAGTCGAGTGTAACATTAGTCAAAATCCTAAAGCAAAGCAATTTGTCCCCCTTTTCTCCCGTCCAAAAGAGAACAGAATGGGTTCAGGGTTAAGTCAAGACTGACAGAACATCAAGTCTAATTTCTTAAACTGCACTCAACCCACAGCCAAATCCATGAATTACAGCAGTGACATGTCCTCTGCAGTTAGAATTACCAGGGAAGAAGAAAAAAAAAAAAAATCTACACCACTTGCCAAAAATAATGCAGCTTTGCACATCCACAGAAACTTCTGCAACAGTCATCTCCAAAGAAAATTCCAGGCAGCTAGTTTTGCTGTAGCTTCTCACTTGCCTCTCACTTTAACGACCATAAAACATTTTTCATTTATTATAGTATATAAGTGATATTATAATGAGTGATGTTGATGATGTGCAAAACCAATGAACGCCATCCAGCTGAGGCATTAGGGCTGACTGCCAGTGAAATAGATTTCTTAAATTAAAATCCCTTTAGACAAATGCAGTCTCTGTTTAAATATATTGTTTAATATTAAACAATATATCAGAATGGATGTCCAATACAGCCCGTTTCATTCTGTCCAGTATAGCCTGACTTTTCCCTTTCAGAGACTGCTTACATGAGATGTCGAGCACTAACCAACCACCAAGAACAACAAACCAAAATAATAAAAAACCACCCCACACTTCAAATGCTCTGTTCTCTTAGCACTACATTTTACAAGCATTCTCTCCATGGTTCCAGAGATACAAGCAATGTATTTTTAAGATACTGGAGTCAAATAAAATAATTTATGAGAAATAATATATTCCTTTTTCCTTTAATCTGGATTAACAGATTACAGGCCTGTAACTCCTACTCTACAAAAAAATGAAGAAAAAAAAAAGGAGTTCTTTTAAGAATTCAGCTCTAAAAAAAAAGTCTTAAACCAAGTATATTCATTTGACTTGCTTGCACATAATAAGATTATGCAGAAATGATTAAATATTTAGGGGGTTTAGCTTTTTTTCTTTACATGCATATATTTACAAATTATGACTGAAACTACAAATTCAACAGGTAGCAGCAACATATTTGATATCAAAACTAGACAAAACGAGAAATCAATATTGTTAAGGTATGATATTATGAAAGGGTCACATATCTAGCTGCCTTAATTATTTACAGAGTTCTCAAAGCACTGTTTTAACAAAAGGACAAATCAAGCATGATTTGATGCTTGAAGGATGACTAGAACAAACTTTTATGAATTACCATTTTAAAACCATAGAATTTTAGTTTGATGTTTAAGTCTGATTAAACAGTGCAACACTGATTATAAGAACAATGCAATATTATTTCCAAGTTATTTCCTCTTAACAATCCCAAGAAATTGCAATTAGCTGCTAAATCACTGGGGACTGCTAAAAATACGTATTTTTCTGGAAAAGCACAGGCTGTGTTCTGCAGGCAATACCTAATTCCATAAGGTACACTACATGCCTCCACTTCCATCTGCTAGAAAAGTCTCAGTGATCACACCTGCACTAACTGCAGCTGGCAGCCTTCCTTACAGCAGGGCCTTGCTTCTGACAAGGCTGAGCCACTGCCATACAGACCACAAGGGAATCCCACTCAAGGCTGATATGCTCTAACCACCGCAGTAGCTCACAGCAAACAAAACTGTTACAGCCTTTCCAGCATATGGTAAGAAGACAGAAGAATAGTTTGATAAAAAGTCACATATGGACCAAGATAGCATTACGGAACTATATGAGACTTAAAGGTACTTCCCAGAACTAAGAAAGGGGAAAAAAAAAAGAGGGGGTGTGGGGGGGGTGTGGGGGTGTGAACACTTCCCTATGGGAAGAAACTAATACACCTCAAAAGAATCAAATCTCTTACAGCAGATAGTTCCAGATGTTTCAAGAAAAACACTGCAGCAGGAAAACAATGGAAAGCAGATTACCTTCACTCACAGACTGGTATGTCCCAGGATATGAGACTTCAACCTCTTTGCAATTTTTCTTAGTATTTCTTAGCGATAATAGTATCTATCACTACTTGGAGGTTTCTGAAAGGCTTTAAACTCTATTAAAAAAACCTTATGCCTGTGACACACGTAAATTGGCCACACATTTTATTTACTTTAACAAATAATTTAATCAATTCCGCATTAGTCACCTGAATTTCACTGAATTTTCCTTGCTTCCTGAATTACAAAAAAAGCTGAGTAGAGCCATACTGAAGCAAAGCAGAGAACCAGCCAGAGACAGGAGACTGTAGTGAAGTGGCAGTTATCTACAAAAGAGTTTCAGGAAAAAAAAGAAAAAATATGAATGCACTTCCCCTGGTATGCCTATAACTGATGGTTAGTCTAGCTCTCAGGAGCTTCCCAAGCCAAAAATCTTTTACTGCAATTTCGAATTTTGTAGGCCTTAATAGACTTTATTTCCCAGTCTTTTTCACATATGTTTACATATTTTTCACTCTACTCCTACAGAAAGGGATTTCAAAGCTTTCAATGCCTTTTCACATTAAAGTTTTACTCTCATCTGAGCTATTCCCATCTCTAAATCTTCTATACACTGACTATAGCAATAAGACTGCTAAAGCTGCAATGATATTTGGTGTAACGGTACACCACTGTTTTATGAAGACAAACTTTTCTATATTCCTTATACAGTCAGACTAATTTGTATTTTTTACTAAATTTAAACTGAGTTGTCACCAATGACAAGATACTTTTTTCCTGAAATGATACAACTCACTGCATTCTAAGTTATCTTGTGAAAGGCATTTAAATCATTCCACCTAAAGGACACTACTTTTAATTTGTTAAAAATAAGAGTCACTTGCCTTTGTGCTATCCACTTAGCTTCTTATTAGGTTCTCTGAGATTGTTCAGTCTCTTCTGGTCTTTACTAACAACCACATTAAACTATCTTAAATATTTTCAGATGATGCCTGACTTGCACCATTGCCTTGCAGGATCCAACTGTCGGTCTTTTACCATAATGAAATTTTTTACATTTCTTCTCTTTGGCTAACAGACAACCAGCAGTCTATAATTCACAAGCACTCTGCCTCTTTCCATGACCATTCCATTATTTTAGCTTACTGGAGAACTGCTGCTTTAGATGCCTTGATAAAATAGAGGGACAATGAACTAGTACTCCCTTTCCTCCCCTCAAGTCTTAACCATGAATCCAAGGCCATGCTTCAGTTTATTGTTGCTGAATGAAAGACTAAAAAATACAGCAAAAAAAATTAACTCTGGTCCAATACACCTTGCAGGCCCACTGAAAGGATTTTAAGTTTAAGAACAAGAGAAAATTCTCTCCTCCTGGATGTGAAACAGCAGAGAATTCTCTTCTGGGTAGTCTTTACTCTCCAATATGCAGAGGCTAAGAGCAATAAACCAGACAAATTACCTTTCATTCATAAAGATGCCGAACAGAGCTGAACTGAGATTTCCTCCCTTCTGCCCTTGGACAGTCTGTTGGGAATAGCTAGCTTGGCTCCCCTGAGCACATGGAAACATGCCAGTTATTATATTATGCTGGGGGAGTTGTCACTGAAGAAAAAAGATAAACAGGAAAATGCCGCACTACGCTGCTCAAGCTGCAGGATGGTGCCTCCATGCGAAGCCACCTCAGGTAGCAGTCTATCTTATGTGGCCATGTTATTTTTTTAATCTGGTCCTGCAGACTAGTCGAAGAAACAACTGGAAAAGAAAGGGCATAGAGCTTATGCTTTGAAAGCTAGTTTAGGGAGCAGAGAAATTTAAGGAATAAGGCAAGGAGGCGATCACAGCAGAAGACAGACTCCAAATAATCTGCTATACGCTTCTCTTGCAGTACATTATGAATATGTAGAGAAATATCCTAGTCCCCCTGCCCTCGGGGGGGGGGGGGGGAACTTGTTAAAAACACCTTGTTTTTGTACCTTGTGCATCTAATAGATGCATCTACAAGATTTTGTCATTATGCAGATAAGACCAACAAGCTGAAGAGTATTGTTACAGCTTTCCCTACTTACACAGTCACACACTGCATTCTCCCAAACTTGGAGAAAGGATGTGTGGGAGCTGCACTTCAACAGCTGAGATATACGCGTGGCGGGGGGCGGGAAGGGGAATGGCCATCACACAAAAACATGCCCCAGCAGATTTGGTCTGTCCTACAGCCAGGAAGCAGAAACCTTAGATTAGATAAGAACACCTGCTTGACACAGAGCTCATGGCTTGCATCTTACAGAATGCATCCAAGTATTAACAAAGCTGAAGGAAAATTTTGTAAATAAAAGACAAGCAACAGAAAAATCAAATCTAGAATATCTCAGATCAAAATCACACAGATTGCTTTGCAGACTAAAGTAAAACTAGAAATACTCAACATACTTTAGCCAGGCAATTTAAATTCAGAGAGGTACTTAGTTTCTTTATAATGTTCTTTCCTCTGAAGTTTCAACTGATGAAGTAGCTAAAAATAAATATAAATCAACATAAAGCAAGCCACAACTGGCTCAGTACAACTGGTTAAGATGAATGGTAACAGGCTGAGTGAGGCAAGAGGATACATCTAACTACTGAAGTGTCTTGCATAGCTAGCTACCCAACCGCTCTCCATTTCAAAAGTCTAAATAATTACTATGTTGCAGAAAATAATTCATGCAGCTGCAGATGCTGCCATACAGGAACACCTGTTCCTTCAAACACCAACACAAAAGAAAAAAAGGGAGCAATAACCATCTTCCTTTGAAAGGAAAAGAAGCCAGCTTTGGAGGCCAAGGCCAAGGCACTTAAATACCCCCAGACTGTGGGCAGAAGCCAAAATAATCCATTCAGTACTCTGTGCTAAATACAGAACACAGTTGCCCTTGACCCAGCCCTGCTCACATGTTGATAAACTGTCAGAAGCAACACATGCATTTACAGAACTGAAGGGCCCAATAGACAGTCCAGTGCAAACTTCTTTTTTCAAGGACAGCTTGATGACAATGACTTAGATTTTTACAGAAACATGCAACTAACAGATATTTTGGAACGGTTAACTTTGGGGGGGGGGGGGGGTTTCACTGTTTTTTCATTAGGCAATTATTCCATATAACCACAATTTCTAATTCACTGGTCAGGTTAAACAGCTGTTCACATGGAACTGCAGCAGCACTTAAGTGCTTATTTTCCCTCTCGACCAACTGGCAAACCAGAAGTGTTTTCAGACCAGCTGTATGAAGGCTCCTCTACACCTACTCTAGCGAGCACTTCTTGTAGCTCTTACCTTGAAAGCGTACACGAACGTAAGCTGTTACTGTAAGCATTTAGGGGAAACGGATTAGGGAGTCACCAGCCACTCTTATTCAAGCGCACCGGCTCAGCAGCGTTTATGTAGCTCTAAAGAATTCACGGGGGAAGCACACCAGCTTTTCGCCTCCATCTACAGTTGCCAAATGAATTCCACCGTCCAAAGCGCTGGAAGCGTACGTGCCCCAGCACCACAGCGGGGAGCGAAGCATCCCCCGGCGCGCAGCCGAAGCCTCGCCGCCGCCAGCCCCGCGATGCCGGGCGCCGGGCCCGCCCTCCCTCCGGCCGCCGTGCCGAGGCGAGGCTGAGCCGGGCGGGGTCTCTCGCCGGAGCAGAGCCCCGAGCCCGCTTCCCGCCCCGGCGCCCAGCCCGCCCCTCTCAGTTCCCGGTTCTTCCTACGCCGGGACTCGGGGCCGCCGGCCCCACAACCCCAGGGCCGTGGCCCCCCGCGGACACGCTCGCTCCCTCCCTCCCTCCCGGCCGCCTCACCGATGAGGACGCGCAGGTGCTTGAGGCGGGTGAGCGGGTCCTTGCGGGTGTCCAGCACCTTCTGCGTAGACTTCCGCACGTCCCCATGCGGCTTCTTGGAGAACATCCCGCCGGGCGAGGGCGAGGGCCCGGCCCCGGCGCCGCGCTCCAGAGGCGGACAGCGGCCTCAAGATCCGCCCGCTCCTGGGCCCCTACATAGCCGGCGGCGGCGGCAGCAGCAGCAGCAGCAGCAGCTGCAGAAGCAGCACCGCCGCCTCCTCCTCCTGACTCCGACGCGGCGGGGGCGGAGGGGCGCGGCGCCACGCCAACGCCCCGCGGGCCCGGGGGCGGGCCGGGCCGGGCCAGGCCTGGCCTGAACTCCCCCTTCCTCCTTCCCCCGTTCTCCTCCCGCTGCTTCACGACAGCCGTCAGGTGCGACCCCAGGCGTCCCTATGGCAACCGCCTCGTGACGTCACGGCCGGCGCTCCCCGGCGCACCTCCGAGGCGCGGCGGGCTGGCGGGCGGGGCTCCGCCCGCCCCCCCCCCCCCCCCC
>JAVKLA010000031.1:5408761-5425414 GCA_034782735.1 Sagittarius serpentarius | reverse complement strand
GCCCCGCCCGCTCCCAAGGCGGGGAGCGGCGGCGCGCCGGCGGGGAGCCGCTTGCCAGAGGCTGGAGAGCAGGCACCGGGGCGGGACAAGGAGGGGCTGGCCGCGGGATCCTCTGCGCAACTCGGCAACGGGAACTGGTGCAGGAAACTGTAGTTCGGCTGTTTATAAGTGAAATACAGAGTTATCCCATTATACAGCTACTTCTGGCTATACGGGGGCACTGAAGTGTAGTGAGGTAAAGGGGGAATCCCGTGGGGAGTAAGGAAATAACATGCAGGTGGGGACCCTACTCACCAAGGCGGTGACACCAAACCTTTACTCAAGCCTCAGTTGCGCAACCGGCAACGCTGTGTCTCGCGGTTCCTCTTTCCACGCCGGTCCTCAAAAGTGCCGCAGCTCCTCGCCCCGAGCTCCTGCCCAGAGCCGCTTCTTCCCGGTTCCCTTGCCTAGGCCTTCGGCTCCAGCGCTGGCACCGAGACGGAGCCGCCAGGCCCGGCGGGGTCCTCCTTGCTCCTGCGCTTCTTCCGTGGGGCGGCCGTGCCCGCCCGCGCTGCTCCTGCAGCGAGAGGCAGAAACGGGCTGAAGCGGCGGCAGCTGTCCCGGTCCCACGCACAGCCTCACCGGCGAGGCCCACCGCAACAGCCGGGGAAATGTACCTTGGGACATGTAAACGCTGCTGCTGAGGGCTGAGTTAGTAATACTGAAAAAGCCTGAAGTTTCTCTCAAAAGCCTGACATCGGTTTACTAGCATGAAATTTATGAAACAGAGTATTCTTGGACTTTTCAGTAGGCATCTGCTGCTGTGTCATTTAAGACTGATGACTTCCAGTGTTTCTTTGCTTGGACGTTTTCAAATAGTGCCTGGTGCTCAGTTCTGCTTTCAGGAAATCCAGTTCTCTGAGCTAAGAGCCTGATTAGAGCAGCTGGAGTTTTCAATACTGGCAATATTTAATTATTTGAGACTTGTTATAAAATTGTAAGAGTTGTCAGCATTTACAGACCTGTTACATAAATAACCCAAGTATTTAAGTGCATGACCAATAACAGTTAATGTTACAAGCATAAGGGCAGTGGGATTTAGTCAGCAGGGCATCAGTGGGGGTGTCAGTGTCATCTGCCTACCTATGTGGTCTGCCCCCCCAAAGCATCTCGTATTCTACCATCTCCGTAAGTGAGATCTGAAGATTAGCAATGTTAGGTAACAGCTAGTATTACAGTAATTTATTTTACCATAACGCAGTACATTTTAGCTCTCTTAAGATCTGACACTGATAAATTGATTTATGTGCTTTGTTTTCTAACTTTCACGAGTTCTAAGCACAGTTTTGTACTTCGACTGTCTTTTAAAAATACCTTTTCTCTGGCGAATTTGCTTGCTTTTCTGATAAATTTTAGGTCTTTAACTGAAGACAGAGCTTAAAAATAATAAACAGAGTAAGACATCACCAAAATATTAAATGACAGGAGGGAGTGGTGTTAACCATGCTAATAATGGCTTCTACGGAGAACCTCCTTGTGCAGAGCACACCGGGCCGGAAGGGCATGTTCTATGCACAGCCAAAGGCAGCCGTCATCTTGCAAAGGCTTGACTTTGGAGCATGTGACTTTGATGCCTTTGATTATGCATGGAGGGCAAGGTTAGGAAATAGCAGGATTATTTAGGGAGGGGTTAGGTTCTGCTGCATTCCAGGCCGCTATTACTGTACCCAGTTCTTTGCATTTCCACTTTAAAGAAAGAACTTTTCAAATATTTTTGTCCCCTGTGAGGGGACCCCCATAAGTAAGTTTAACTGAACTTTTAAAGGAGTAGTGTAGACAGTTAAGTGCCACAGAACTTTCCCCCCCCTCTTTTAACTCTCTCTACAGGGCCTCGTAGGGCACTCAAAGTAGTGGAGGCAACTGGGTCACATTCATACCATCAATTAACTTTTCATAATTCATCTAGGATTTATGATTCCCAAAGAATTCAGCTGTTGCCAAGTACTTCAAAAACATGAGAGTATTTTTTTGATACATCAAAGACAGCACAAACCCTTCAGTTCTAGCCTGGTTCAGCAGTTCACATTTCAAATGGATAGATTATGTTTTGGATTCTTCCATCCACCCCCAGAAATCCAAGTTTCTGGAACTCCTGCTTTACTAATATTTACAGCATATTAAGGTCCATGATTAAAAGTGAGTTAAAATTACCCAGAATTTCACTAAGTATTTCACTTCTTTCAGGTAGCTAGCATGAGTTTTAAACCTGGTCACTTAGAGATGCATGCTTATATTCCACTGAAGAGCTATTTGCCCACATGGTCCTTCAAGGGAAAAGTATAAATTTAAAAGAATTTTAAAAAAGCATTCTACTGCTTCTCATATCTTCGTATTTAGCCCCACAGCTAATCCCTTTGAGGCTTTTCTCTAAATACTCCTATTTCTACTTTTCTATACTACCCTCCACAGTTTCCTTCCTAAGGGGGTTATCTTGCTTTTGAAAAAGAAGCCTCTCTAAATTGCACCCTGGGCATTAAGACGGTGTGTTGTAATCTCTGGGTATATCGCTCTGCCTGTGCTACAGTATTCCTGTTTGGGAACCATCCTGAGTAACAAATTTTTAGTTAACTTAATTGGCAACTATTTAATTTGAGAAAAAGACTCCCAAACCTAGATATTTAAGGTCTGAATAGTGAACACCAGGGTTCTGTACAGTTTAGTACTCTAACGTGTAACGTATTGATACTGGAGATGTTGGCCACTTTGACCTATACAGTCAAATATCAGGATCCTGGAAGATATTTCTAATATTAGCATAAAGGAACAGCTAGCTGTTCCTTGGACAAAATTCTGTTCCTGTGCAAAAAAGCACAAGTTCCCATTTCATTTGCACAACCCCATATCTCACAGATGACATCGGGAATCTATACGCTTTTGTAATTAAGGGAAAGAGCTCTTCATGAGCTTATACTCCCCTGAGCAACCAATTCTTGCTTTATTGTTTTTTTTTGTTAGGCAGTGTATCGGCATTAATACCTTTGTGTGAGCATCTGGTACAAAGTCAGAACACTGCAGCCTTTCCAACCACCAAAGATCCCAAGCTTGAACAAATTTTTCCGTGAGCTACAGAATTAATGAAGCCAGGTTTCCTCTGAATTTGTACTCTAGCCACTGAATGCCATGAATCACCTCCTTCCACAACCATAAACCTTCCTTTGCTTAGTCCTCCCCTAGCTATTTGAGATGGGCAAGAGGCCCAACTGCAGTTAAATCCTAACTACATGTATGCAGGTTGGTGAGCTGACTGCTGTCCCTCAAAAGGATAAAAGCTAAGTTAACAGTTTCCCTCTGTGGGACATTAATAGGGGTTCTTTGTTCCACATACTATTTCACAAAACACACAGAAACTTGGTATCTTTAACACTTGTGCTTTCATGTAAAATTACATCTAAATTGTACAATGGGAGAGTGCAAGTGAAAAAAAAACCCAAACCAAAACCAACCCATCAATCATTACCTAAGCTTTGTTTTCTTAACGCGGTAGGACTATGTCAGTCATGCTGAAAGCACAGAAGGGATATATGGCCTATCATGACAAGAAACCATCATACACGTGAAAGTTATTTTCAACTGATGTAACCATTACTAATTCCTGTCCAGCAGTGCCAGAGAATTTAGACTTTTGCTGTGCAAAGTCACCTCCAACTCACACTGTTTGAGTTCTAATGTAAGCACTAGCACCCATATCTGATATGAAAGAGGTTTTGAAATGTGAATACGCTGATACAGTGGCAGTTACAACCTTTATTTTAACCAAAAGTGCTCAAACAGTCTCTTTCAACCACTGAGATAATGTCTTTTTCTTCCTCAACTTAAGAAATAGTTTTGCAATATGGACAAACCCACAAAAGAACTTCCAGAAGAGGAAAGCCCTGCAGAAACTGTCTGCCAGCCTCTAGGAAAGAGCAAATTTTGCACAGTTTATTTCCTTTTTATCAAAGGAAATATTTTGCCCCCGATCTCTTCCCTTATCTCACCTGCAGAAGTAAGCAGGATCTTTTAGTCATAGAAATAAGTCATATCTCTTTGAGCTTATTTTGATTAGCAGTTTTAAGCTTACTTTACACCAGTTGCAGCATATACCAAAATATCTTGCCTAGTTAATATATGAGCTGAGGGAGGAACACGATCCAACAGCCTTCAAACATAGCAAGTAACTTGCACACCGTGACTGCTACTTTAACTTGCTGCTGACCTTGTCCTGCAGGGAAAATAGTCTTTTCAGTGTTCTTGTGACCCACCTCCTAATATTGCACTTTGAAATTGAGGGTGAAGAATCAGATTTAATTTGATAGAGCATCCAATGTATCATTTCTTTGTGATACTGGATAAAAATTATTTCAAGTGACATAATTTGGTTTGCCAGAGTTCACAAACACCCCAGTGCTCCACTTATTTCTTAATCCATACTACAGGTGAGGCCCAAGAACTGACTAAAACCTTGTATGTATCTTCCAGATAAATTTCTCTCATGACTCTTCTTTCATCGTTAATAACACATACTGATAGACCTGGCTAATATGTTGATGTCCCGTCCCCTTTGGAGGACCTTGCCCACTACAGTCAAACTTGTGATAACCAGTCCAAGACAAACTACATCTTTGAACTGGGAGAAACTCCTAATGAGAAGGTATTTCAAACTCATTAAGATGCAGTGCACTATATTGGATGAAACACAATAGAAGCTCTTTCATCCCTGCTTCTCCTTGAAGGTTTCATCTATACCTGTATCCTACTGACTCACATTATATACTTTTGGCTTCTCTTTACAATCTTCCTCTTGTCAGAAATACTCAGTTACTATGCAGTTTCTTAGTACAACAAAAGCTGGCAAACAGGTTGATAATCAGAAAGCTAGTAACTGCTTTTCAGATTCTAGAGTGATAACATCATTCTGCTCACTGTCTCCATTCAACAAATTAGGCGTAAAATTACAGCTCTGCTTCCTAGATTTTCTGAAGATGTCTGGTCTGATAGCCACCATGCTTGTGCCAGGTTCTACTTTTCTGTGTGCTTCACAGGTGTGATTCAATAGCCAACTTCAGATTATTGTCTTAGAGTGCCCAGATTAAGTCCTAGGAACCCAATGCCTGCATTTCCAAGCTTTTCCTCTTCATGTGTGTGAGTTCCCATCTTCAGTCATCCCTCTCTTTCCCAAACTGGGAAGGGAGATTTCACCATCTGTCAAGGTCTGTGCTGGCCAGCATTTTGTTAATAACGATTGTTATCATGTCCAAATTTTTTTCACTACCAGTTTTCAACAGAATTGCCAGTTTTGAATTTTATATTATTGGCAACTGTCCCTGTTAATGGACTATCTCTCTTTCTAATTGTTCAAAAATACCACATATCAGCTGTTAATCCCCACTTCTCAATTAAATGAAGAGCGAAGCTGCTGAGGATAATGACAATCACTTTCTTCTTACTGGCTCTTTTACTCTGATGAAGGGTATACATCATGAGCCATAAAAAAATCATAGCTTTGTAGGCACCTAATGCTTCCTTTCACTTATCTTGATAAAATGGTCCATCTACAGACTGGTCCTCTGGTAGCTGACTGGATTCCTAACTGGTATGTACACACAGTAAGACATAAACCTTTACAAGTCCTCTAGTAAGCCAGCCAGAATTTCTTCTTCCCCCCACCGTGCCAGCACACACCTGGCCCTAGATAGCTGATTAAAACAGGTGTTGCCACTTTATATATTAAGGCCTTATAGGTGATCTGATTAATTAATTTTATATTTCTGGAAACAAATTATAAGCTGCCACTAGCCCTGTGCCACCATATATAGCTCCTGGAAATACCCTTTTCTCTAAGCTTTCCTAGCACTCCATTTGGACAGTCAGACATTCAACCTCTCCTCAAGAAAGTAGATGTTTGTATTGCTCCAGCTAGGTAATTTGCCTCTCTCCTGGCTACAAACATAATAGAAGCAGCATGTAAAACCATGTATTACTAAAAAAAAATTCTGGCTTAATTCCCCATCCTGGTTGCTGATTTCCACCATGGCATGGGAACTTGGATATCCTTCTGGGGCTTATTTTTAGCTCCCTTAGACCTAGTTCCAACTGTTTGGATAGGAAATTACAATCAGGCCAAAGGTTTCCTGGTTTCCTGCCATTCCTTTCCCTGCAACTGTTTCCAGTAGTTTTTTTTCTAGTCCAGCGCATTTGATTTCTAGTCTATCTTGCTAGTCCAAAATGCAACACTGGAATTTGGGACTGCTAGACATTTCTTATTTCTGGTTTCTTTTGTCAAAGCCCTGTGGATGCCTTAAGAGAAATTTCATATCCAGTTTGTGAAATTCACTGGTTTTCTTTGGGGACATCTCCAGCTCTTGTTTCAGGCCTTCTCCTGACTCAGTTCAGCCATCTGAGTACCAAATAGCACTACTAACACTGCTGCCACTTTAGCCCAAAGCAATACCAGCTTAAAAAACAGTTCCGTAGTAACTGCCTCTGTAAGTTTTTACAACTAAGTGAACCGGCACTCGGCCAGATTTTGGGGTCCCGCAAGTTGTTTCTAAACAGGGGAAAACCTGCGGACAAGGTCACTTGCTGTTGCGCTATTAAATAACGGGAGACGCGGGAAGGACCCCAGCCCCGCCCAGCGCCCTCGGGCGGGGCCCCGCCGTGCTTCCGGCGCCCCCTGGCGGCGGCGGCGCTCACGGCCCCGCGCCCGCCCGCCCGGAGCATGCGCCGGGCGCGGAGCATGCGCGGCCACTGGGGCCGGCAGTCCGCCTTCCCCTTCCCTTTCCCCTTCCCCTTCCCCTTCCTTCTCCTGGCATCGCCGTGCAGTGCTGGGAGCGGGGGTCGGGGCGGGGAGACCCTGGGGAGCGGCACGATAGAGCCCTTGGGGGAAGCAGAGGCAGGAGAAAGAAACATGTCTTCAGCAACGACAGCAGCCAGCTACTAGGGATCTAGGAAAGGACTCATTTCTGTGTGTGCTGCAGGTTTTTTAGAAATCATAGGTGTTTCCTGTCATATACTTAAAATTATAAAAATTGCGATGGGCGTGGAGAAAGCATGCCAGGTTCTGCTGGGTCCCCAGCTGGCTAGAAAGCCAGAGACAACAGAAACAGAAGGGGTGGAGTTTGCACAGGTGGCTAATTTTGTCTAATATTCCTCTCTGTGTTCTTGGAGAAGAGGTGGCACACCTACATACACTCCTCTTGATGGAGATACAGGGAAATCAGTTGCTTTGGCTATACAGAGATGTGGGAGAAAAGAAGTGACTAATGTACAGCGCTGGTTACTGTGGGTGAGGTGGGCAGCTGTTGCCACGGAGGCAGAAGTCCCTGGGGAAGCTCAGAAGTTACTAACTGCCTCACAATATAACCTGCATAATGTCTTTCCAGATCTCGATATGAAGAACTGCTACTGCCAGGCAAATACAACCTTAACTTCATTGGAGCAGCACATCACATCACTGAGACACACAGTGCTTCCCTACTGCTCTTTCACCTGGCCCAGACTTCAGAAGTGAGCCTGTGCTGTACAAGCGAGCTCACCTTCCCCGCAAAGGTTCTGCCCACACTCACCAGCAGGCCACAACCAACTGTGTATTTCATGACTCTTGACAGTCCTTGCCAGACTTTCCTGTGCGTGCATATGTCCTGAAATGAAGCTAATCAGTCCCTCATAGCGAGGGGACAGATGGGACAGCTTGCTCCAGTAAGCATCATTTGTATTCAGTACATCTTACAGCGCACAATTAACAGCAACAGGCAAATGAACAGGAAAGTACTGATTCTCAAAGCCAAAAAACCTATCCCAGCCCTGCACAAACTGCAGCATATCCATTTAGTCCCTTCTCACATCCGCTCTCAGTGGTTGCGGTCAGCTTTAGGGGACCAAGTTAAGTCTGATTTAATTTAAAGCCTATCACAGAACGTGAAACTGGGGAAGAAACAGGTTCTGGTGGGGAGGTCAGTATTCACGGGGACCTCTGTCCTCTGGAGCCCAAGGGGGAAGGTGAGAGGGAGGTGGCGAGCTGCAAGGGATGCCTTACTGGGATACAAAGCTCCTGGGAAGCAGCGTAGGGGCGGGGCTGCCAGGCGGGCGAGCAGACGTGGGCCCCCGCGTCCTCCCTTCGCTGCTCTGGCAAGGAACGGCAACGGTCGAACCCCCGGCCCCGCAGGCCCATTCCCCCCGCCCGGTCCACCTGCGGGAGACGCGGCCAGGTGCGAAGCGCTCTTAACTCCGCCTGACCGCGATGGAGCTTCTCAAGGTCGAGCAGTCCCGCGAGTGCCCCGGGGCGGGGGAAGGGGGCGCGGGAAGCCCTCGCCCCCCCGCCCGGCCCCTCACGGCCCCTCACGCCTCCCTCTTCCCCCGCGCCGCTCCCGGCGGACGACAATTCCCAGGATGCCCCGCGAGCGGGCCAACGCAACATGCTGGCGGGGCTCGGCCAATGGGAGATCGCGGAGGGCGCCGGGCGGGGTACGCTGCGCAGGCGGGGAGGGGCGGGGCGGAGCGGCCGGCGGCGGCGGCGGCGGCAGCAGCGGCAGCAGCAGCAGCAGCGCCGGGGCTGGCCCAGCACGAGCGAGGGTGGCGGCCGCCCCTCCCCGGCTGCTAACGCCGGGGGATTATTTAACAACAACAACAATAAATAAAAACGACGGTAAAATGAGAAAAGGCAAATTATTCCGTTACTTGCAGAGGCTGCGGTTTGATGCCACATACCTCCCGATCAGCAACAGAGGTGACACCCTCTGAAATAATCCCCTGGTTTTGTTTTTCCTCCCCCCCTTTTTTTTTTTAGGCTGGAAGAGGGAAAGTCGGGTCAGCGGTGACGGACAAGGGGGTCACCGGGGGGGCCAAACCCCCCTGCCCTTACATGTGCCATCCAGGAAGACCCTCAAACACCGGCATCCACCCGGGCCCAGCCATCCCACGAGTGGAGCAAACACACCCAGAAGCATGGGGAAGATGCTGGCTGAGAGGAGGAAGAGCTGCTGAGCTGCCCTCTCCCTCCCGTAAGGAGGGGGGGGAAAAAAAAAAAAAAAAAAAATCAGCCTTGCTCTCCCCATCCCCCACCTCATCCATTAAGAGCTCTGATATTTGCTGCTCCTTCCCAGAGGGAAGTGGGTGAGCAAAATGTTGTAACAAGAGGAAGAGTCAGTCCAGCCTTCTTACACGACTCATTATCACTACAGCCTTTTGTCAGAGCGGAAAGCAGGCCACCAAGTCCAACATCTCTTCAGACTGGAAAACAGATGTTGGAAATGGGACCTATGAAACAATATACCCCAGCACTACTTCTTTAAAAAAGCTTCATTATCATTAAGTCTCTAGCTGTTGTAGTATAAAGCACTTCAAAATGTGAACCAACCCATTCAAATGCAAGCCTGCAGAGAGGCTTTTCTACTGCATACAAGAGAGCAGTACTGTCCACATCCACTCCTATAAAGATGCTTTAAATGCCAGTGTTTTGCTAAATATTTTAATTGACATGTGGGAAAGGAAAAGCAGGGGCACAGATCTGCACAGCTTATTGTTACTGCTGCGGTTCAGCACCGGTGGGTAGGTAACCCATCACCGATTCGTACCTCCATCCTCTTCTCCCCTTCATTTCCTTGCAGTAAAAAGGAATACAGCCTGGGCATCTTAGCCAAGCTCACAGACATATTTCAGATGCAACAAAATGAAACCAACTAACACACACACCTGAATTTTGAACATTTGCCTGATCAGATCTCAGTGGCAGGTAATTTTGGCAATGCACATGAGTTCTTTGCTGGGTGTATCCATACCACCTCCCTTCTTAGTCCGACAGTTTGCTGAAAAGACTGTTTTTCTAGAGGGCTGGATATCAAGACTTCTGTCATTCCAAAGACCTGCCCTGCTAAAAGAAGAGGTAACACAAGCTATTTTTGTAAGATAAAATAATAGATGATTTGAAAAGTAAAAGAACTATTGCTCTCCAAGTGCTGCACACAGCAGAAGTAAGTAGAAGGAACTGGAACCTGAGATGATAAAGCCCCACATAAGCTGAGTATGTTTCCTAGGAAGACAGTAGTAAGTCAGAAGTTGTGGCCTTGAACAAAATGCAAAGCAAGAAATGAGTAACTTGGAGGAAAGCAACAAGCAAGGAAGGTTAAGTCTTGGTTAGAATAAGCAGGTTAATAGGAGCACCCAAACACCAACATGTACAATCACAGCTCCATTAGAAACATGCTAAAGGCTAGGAAACAAACAAGAATTAACAATTGTTCATTTTCACAGCCACAGGCATATATGCTCATGGTCTTTTTCAATACTAATGAATATCCTAGGAAGCAAGTAGCACCAGGTGACAATCATTCCTGGCAACACTAAGATACTCAGCCTATCAAGACAAGCTGAGTATAAATGTTTGAAGAAAGATCTCACAGTAATGACTGTCTGGGCAACAAAATGGTGGATGAAATCCTTTCACTAAAATGCAAAGTCAGGCGCATGGGGGGAAACATGGAAATCACAGCCTCTGAATTAGGTACTACCATTCAAAATAGAGATCCTGGTACTGGGACAGATACTTCTGCGAAACTGTTCCGTGCGCTCAAGCAGAGTATCAGGAATCATTACAAAAGAAGGGGAGAACAGAACAGGAAACATCACTACACCATCATTATTTAGTCCAGACTTACTGTCTGCTTACATCTTGAATATAACATGCAGTTCTGGTCTGCTTAAAAGGTGCAAAGTGGAACTTAAAAAGGCACAGAGAAATGTAGCAAGGGGGGCTGAAAGCACAAGGAGCAGCTAAATACAATCAGATTTGCACCCTAGAAAGAAGGCAATCTGGGTGAAACGCCAACCAATATATTATAAAAACAAGAGCAGCATAGAAAGTGTTATCAGAGAGTGAACACTCACTGTTTCTCCAAAGCAGAGGAGATCAATTTATCAAACAGAAGACAGCTACTTCTTCATGCAATATGTTGTCAAACCATGGAGCTCTCTGCCACAGCACATTATAGAGACTGAAAACTTCACATTTTATTTTTTCAAAGCAAAATTAATGGAAAAAAGTTTAATCAAAAGCTACTTAACACAAAAATACTATTTTAGCTATACATTACCTGAAGCTGGAAGAGTGTGCTTGAGGAAATAGCTCTGTATGCTGCTCAAGCCTTCTCCCCTGTGTGCGTGCTACTGGCTACTCTCGGGGTAAAGTTTTAAGCTGGTGGACCTTTGGTCCGACATGGTGCTACCATCCCTGTGATTTTATCCAGTATAACATGCAAATTGGCACATACCTGCAGAAGGAATAAAACTGAACAACATGGTACCAAGGAATGCAGTGCACAAACCTGTAAGTAGTTCCACATCATCGCAGGCAGCTCTGGCAAAATTTGAGCCCGCAGTGAGTATCAGGTTGCTGTGAGGGGTAGTTGCTCCCTGAGAGGCAGGGAAACCCACACAACAGCCAGCAGGACAAGGACCTCACTAGCCAGCACCCAGCCCCACTGTACACACACAAAGCAAACAGGACAGGCTTAGGGGTAGTATCCCCATTCAGCCAGGAATCCAGATAATAAATCAGCTTCCAGGAGATGAGGCAGGTCCGAGGTTGAACTAAGAAGTCAAGCCGCAGGTCAGAAGCAGGCCTGGTGAGCCAGTGGGTAAGCAAAATTAGACACAGTCCAAGCAGATACTGAGCAGACTCCATGGTAACTAAGCAAGGCCAAGGCCAGACTCAACAAAACCTGTAGCTTATCCAGGGCTGAGCTTAAATAGGGTTCCTGGGCCCATGGACAGAGGATGTGGGTGGAGGCCCCTGGTGCAGCTGGTCAGGTCCATTAAGGCCTATTAGTGCCCTCAGGGCCCTGCCCCTGGAAACAGAACTATTCAGGTATGTTGTCCCTAAATCAGTCCTGCAGAGTCATCTGGATCAGACCTCTGCAACAGGCACGGCATCAGTCCAAGCTAGGGAAGGTTAGACGTCACTGGTGCTGAACCTAAGTTAAGCCCTCCACAAACCAAAAGCTCTAGGAATTACACTGCAAAGACACCTATGCTGCTTTGTAAGGGCAAGATTGGATCTGACCAGGCCTATCTTGGCTAGCCCTGCCTCTCTTGTAGTGGAAATGTGATACTGAGACATTAGAGCCGGCTCCTCGTGCGACTACAAAGCATGGATTAAAGCATCTACCTTGCAAAGCCTCCCTCACATTTATTACCTTGGACTCCAGCGTGACAGAGTGAGCAGCCTGCTCCCAGACCATACGTGACCTAGGGAAGCTATATGCTGCACTGATGTGGTGCTGTGCCTGCCAACCCAGCTGAACACAAGCCAACCACTGTTAATGCCTTTGCATTTGTAATACAGACAATCAGATAAATCACCCACGGTGTTGTTAGTTGGCAGTATGTGAAAGAGAAAAGTCTTGAACAACATGAGTTTAATGCAGAAACTCTTGAATTCTGATTGTGGTTTTGACAATGACTTCCTCATTTAGTCTTTCTTGGCCCTGGTTCTGCAGATAGTATCTACCTGCCTGATTGGCACTGAAAATAATTTAACATTTGTAAGCATGCTGAACACAGATAGTTTAAGTGTTAATACCATTTTACATGAAGTAAGGCCAGAAGGGACTGTGATTTTGTCTTCTGATGCCCATTATACAGGCCCATTGCATTTTTTCTAAATGTTTCCTGTCAGATGTTCCTGACCTGTGGTGGACAGCAGTTTGCCCCCAGTTTCTATTTTTATTGGAAATCTTGGCCCTTACTTCACTGCATAATTGTGCCTGAGCAATATGAAGCATGAGTGCAGAATGACTGTGTTGTTCCTCGCCGGTAAACACTACATCTGGGAAGACAGCTAATTTTGCATGCACCGACCCGGCATTTTTGCATAAGCCATGTGATACCAGAGGGCATGAAGTGCACACCTCTGCCCTGCACCTGAAAGAAAGGAAGAGGCTTGCTTAGCTAGAAAAATTTGGCACCACTGTATTTGCAGACTCAATGACTTCGGAGAGTCAAATACTTCTGTTCCTTAAAGACCTCACTGACACACTACAGGTAGGGACTGTCGGGGTCCAGAGAGTGCCAACAGGCATCAGTGGCCCTGACCAGCCTCACCTGGGGCCTCCACCCACACAGCTGGTCCATGGGCCCAGGAGCTCCATTTAAGCTCAGGCCTGGCCAGGCAATTGCTTTTTGTCTAAGCCATGTTATGGGTGTGCTTGCTTTGAGTCCTGACTCTGGCCTTGTTTCTTGTCTGGCCCTGACTTCTAGATGAACCTCAGGCTTGTCTCCAGCCTTGTTTTAGGCTTTATTTCCTGCTGTTCCTCACTTATCTCTCTGGATGGATCCTAGACCTGCTTTGTGCCCTTGCTGGGACTGTTGACGGAGCCTGTTCCTAGCACCCAGCTCTGCCTGTCCCGCTGCAGGACTGTGCCCTGTTGGTGAGGATGCTACCCATGCTGTGGTCACCCTTGGTTCGCAACTCATCTCACCTCGGGAAGAAGCGCTGTCCTGTCTCTTTGCTGACAGAGATAAAGAGAGCTCAAGGTGCCACACTGGCAAGGAATTGAGATTTGCTCAGGTATTTCCAATCTGCAAGCCATAATGCCTGTTGCAGAAGAAGCAAAAGTGGTTTTGGATATGGTTTGGGGCAAATGAACAGACAACTAGATAGATGTTATTTCAGATCACTAACTAGTAAAGACCAGAAGCAAGTCTAAAATGAAAAAAAAAAAATCCCTGATCCCTATAGCCCAGAGGCATGGCACTTGAGGATAATTTGTACAACTGTCTCAAAACAGAGCTTGATGTACATCAGCATTTTAAAAGCACTGAAAATTATCTTTCCAGCGATAACTGCCATGAGAATAGCTGTCCTGGTTTTGGCTGGGATAGAGTTAATTTTCTTTCTAGTAGTTGGTATAGTGTTATGTTTTGGATTTAGTATGAGAAGAATGTTGATAACACCCTGATGGTTTCAGTTGTTGCTAAGTAGTGTTCAGACTCAGTCAAGGACTTTTCAGCTTCTCAGGCCCAGCCAGCAAGAAGGCTGGAGGGGCACAGGAAAGTTGGGAGGGGACACAGCCAGGACAGCTGACCCAAACTGGCCAAAGGGGTATCCCATACCATGGGACACCATGCCCAGTATATAAACTGGGGGGAGTTAGCCTGGGGGGGGAGTCACTGCTTGGGAACTAACTGGGCATTGGTTGGTGAGTGGCGAGCAATTGTATTGTGCATCACTTGTTTTGTGTATTCCAATCCTTTTATTATTATTGCCGTTTTATTATTATTATTGTCATAGTTAGTTTCTTCCTTCCTGTTCTTATCTCAACCCATGAGTTTTACCTCCCCCCGCCTCGATTCTCTCCCCCATCCCACTGGGTGGAAGGGAAGAGAGTGAGCAGCTGGATGGTGCTTACTTGCTGGCTGGGGTTAACCATGACAATAGCTTACTTAACTTTAGCCTTGATAATTTATTTCAATTGATAAATATTTGAAACATCTTTACAAAACCAAGTATCCTCAACAACAAAAAAATTCAGAAACAAATTACAGCAATTGATAAAACTACCTACCCACTTGAATTTTTCTTCAAGTTAGCAGCTCTGCTCTTGACTTCAGTGTCTCTCCCTGTTTTTCATCAATCTGCCAGGGAAGGATGACATAGTGTCAGGCATAAGTGTAACCTGAGTGACATTAAAAATGCTGATGACTTTTAAGAATGGGTCATAAAAGAGAAGTCACCAGAGAAATTCTGTAAAGGGCATAAACAGTTCAAGGTAAAAAGATGAAGTGATAGCAGTGAGAATGTTAAGATTTGAAGGTGCAAATAATGAACTATTACAGTAGCTAGAAAAGAAAACAGAACTTCAGAGCATTTTATACCAGCAAGTAACACCAAAGTATTAAAAAAACCCCAACTATACACATAAAGATCATTGTTGAGTTCTTTTGTGTTAATACATCTCTATGAGGTGTTCCGTTTAATTTTTGCGATGCAAATTTCTTATTGTTTTCCTAAACAGTACGTGCTGATGGTGCACGCTTCCCTAAATTACAAGGGCTGATGAAGTACCTTCCTGAAATATCTTGCCTGTATCCAAAAGAAGTAACAGCCCATTTATGCAGTTATCCAATTTTTCTAGTCGCTGGTGAAACTCTAGAAACTAAATGACTTTCAGCTGTTAGTGTAGTTGCAATGCTTTTCTGTGTAAAATCAGTAAATAAGTTTCTACAGTGTTAAAACAGTGTGATTGCTGTAGTGGGGGCGGGCGGGGGAGCTTTTCCTGAGCAGAATCCCAAAAGAATACAAATTGTCTGGGGAAAGCCACATTGACAGTGACTATAAAGCCTGCTTCAGTAACTCACAAGGTTGCCTTTCCATTAGAGACTAAAACATCAGAGCAACTGCAACAAAAATAATTAATTTCCCAGGTATATTAAAAAAATGTAAAAAAGCTTGAGAGTTTTCTGCTATGAAGGACTTATTCCATATTTTCTGGAAGAAATCTGTTCACCTTTGCCATGTATTTTTTTTATTATTGGAAAAAATGTGTATTGTAACAGCCATTTCCCAAATATATAAGTGACATAATGATCAAATAGAGCAAAATAAAGTTTTCCCCATGCTGAAGCAAACTTAATTTTAAGGAATGTAACCTATTAAAGGAAAAAATGAGTAAATTCTGTTTAAGGCAGTTTGACACAAGCAGGAAGAAAAAAATGTTCCAGCAGATTTGTTTGGAAATGGGTTCACTTTACTTGTGCAATCACTGAGATCTGTTTGACTGTTTTCTTCATGTTAAAAGACTGCCTTTTTTTAAAAGGGATTGTGGTATACGAAATACTTGAATCTTAGGTCAAGAGGTATGGGGCAAGAAGTGTATGAGAAATGTATGAGTAACTGCAGAAAACGGAGAGAAAGGCTGACAGCATTAGCTTTCTCACCAGTGCCTGGCATCAGGTGTGCTCTCCCTCCTCGTACCATGCACCAGCGTTCGGAGAGTGTGTGGCTCTTTTTGCAAGAGCTGAGGGTGGAAGTTTAACTAAATGCCTCCTGGAAAGCTCTATACACTGTATCCAACAGAGCCGTTGCAGAAAACCTAAAAAATTGCAAAAAATGTTGACAGCTGTAGAGATGATACTGGGTTTGACCTGATTCTAAAAAAGTGGAACTTTTTTTTTTTTCAATATCTACTTCCCCTTCTGATGCATTTTGAAACTAGAGTATGAATAAAAACCCTGGATGTTTTTTTGCTAGATATGAAGCTATAATTGTAGAACAATCGGCATTCTAGCACGAAATTTTAAGTAGCTATTTAAATGCTTAAAAAAAAAAAATCGATGCATTTTATCGTATAGCCCAATTAAAGCTATTTAGGTTTTGGCTGCATGCACCTAGAGCTCTAAAAATCCGTTTGCTGGAAGAGGGCATGCATGACGGTTTTCAAGCAGCAGCAGCAGCAAGCGATCCCCCGGGGCACTAACGCTTCGCACCGCCCGCTGACCAGCCGGCTCCCCGCCCAGCCGTCCGCCCCGCCGCATCGTACGGGCCGGTCCGCTCCGGAGCGAGTGAAGGGTGAGAACCGACCCCCGCGGCGGCTCCGGGCGGGCTCGCTGGGGCCCCTACCTCCTCAGGCGGCCACCGCCGCC
>JAVKLA010000031.1:5392887-5408661 GCA_034782735.1 Sagittarius serpentarius | reverse complement strand
GGAGAACAACCACGATGAGATGGAGGTGGACTACGGGGAGAACGAGGGCAGCAGTTCAGAGGAGGAGGAGACCGAGAGCTCGTCCGTGTCCGAGGAGGGGGACAGCTCAGGTACGGCGGCCGCCGGCGGGGCAGCGCCTCTGAGGGGCCGCCGCGGCCGTTCGCTCAGCGCCCGGCGCGCTGCCCCGGGGGAGCGACCGGTCCCGCCCCGCCGGCTGTGGTGGCTGCCGGTACCCACCCCCGCCGGGACCCCGCCCCCCCCGCCGGCCCGGCCCGGCCCGTGCTCCGGCCACTCCGCTCCTCCTCGGGCTGCCTGCCGGGGGGCAGGGGGGTGGCGGGGCGCATGGGCACGGAAGCCCCATTTCGCCCTGAGCCACCGGCTCCGGAGCCGGCTGGCACCCGGGCTTGGCGGGCCGGGCTGCTCCGTGTAGGTGCTGTGGGTTGTGCCCTACGGGGCTTGAGTGCCTGGCCCGCAGCGGGGGGCGCTGGCTAAGGTCTGCACTTAAAGGCCTGGCATACATACACACATACACACGTGTGCGTGCATGCATGCACACGGAATACAGGCATACATGTATCTACATATATATACGTATGTATTTCCTCATATGCAAAACCGTGAATTCCAATTAGATGTTTTGAGGCCTGTCTTTGAGGAGGCATTGGAAGCCCTGTCAGTACCATTGGCCTCTTTTGCAAAGCATTTCAACCTCTGCTCTGTTGAAGGTCCTTTCCTTTTTTTCCTAGTTTCCTCTGGACTGTAGATTTTTAATTATATTAGCAGGTGAAATCTAGCTTTAAAAGGATTATTTTTTCAATGCTCAATTTCCACTGTGTTAGAAGGAGGTTATTATCTATTCAAACTTCCTTCGTAATTACAAGGGATAAATTATAAAATGGTCACTTACTGGGAAACGTACTGATCACCAGATTCAGACACTGCTGCTCTGGAATCACTGGGGCCCATAAGTAGGTAAGCTCCATAAGCAGGATCTTTGTCACTGGAAGGGCTAGCTGTGGTCCTGACGTGTTTCTGGCAGCTTACGTGATTTAGAGTGGCGTGCTGGGATCCTGTCCCATGCCTGTACTAGCACATTGACTTGTGACATGAGTGCTGGGCTTGGCACAGCGGAAGGGTTAGCATGCCATGAACTAGACAAATTGGGCAGCTGTGAAATTTATATTTTTACATATGTTGGCTTGTGATTGATTTATCTGTGTGTGCTAAAGTCCTCAATGTACAGTTAATTCTTCATTGTTGTTTTTAAAAGATCATCTGGGAGATCTTGAATGTTAAATCTTACGGCTTTTATATTCATACTGACTGTTGCAGTTGTGGGAAAGCTCTGCTATGGTAATACCATGTGGACTCATGGAGCTTGTCCTTGTCTGGGCTGTGCATGGGCTAGCAAGTTGCTGGAGCCCCACAGGTGTGGTAGAGAGACAAGCCAAGCTGACTCTGCAGAAGTAGAGTGAAGACTTCACTAGTGCTGGGAAAGTGTGGCTGCCATACTGGGAGAGAGTATAGTCACTCTCTTAGACCCTGATCTGAGTTAACACTCGCTCTGCGCTGAAGTTGATCCCCCGGTAGAGGCCTTGGTTAATACATAAATCCAGGTAATCTGCCCATGGGTTACACAGAGCTTCGGGTGTTTTGGTTTATTTTTTTTCCTTTTTCCCTTTCTTCTCCCCCATGCTTTTGAGCTGTCAAGTATTGCTGATTGAACCCCATTTTACCAGTTAGGCTGTTAGTAGTTCTTATTTTAGAATAGAATAGAGTAGATGGTGCTGAGGCCCCTACATTTCCAAAGTAGTTAGGGTTTATTTCAGATTATGTAGCCTGAACTGAATATGTTTGGTTGGAAGCTGCCTGAAAGACAAGTCATTGTTTCAAACCCTTGTGTTCTCCATGGATGTTGGAACACATTTGACAAGTACCTGGAATGAAGCTTTGGGTTTAACTTGGCAGGAAAATAACTTTGTTTTGTGTTCACCAAAACTGCGGCAGACTCAACCCAGATAAGCGGGACCAGTCATGGCACTGGCTTCAAAGCTATGCTGTACTGAAACTTGAATGTGCACACAGCTTTTATAAACAATTGGCCTGTTGTAGGTGGAGAGTTTATTGATAACAATTACAGATCTGCTGCCGAGGAAGGCTGATCAGTCTTTGCTTACCACTGTTCTCTCAAAGTGATTTGGTTGAAAAATAAGGCCAGAAGAATGTGTTTAAACTGTTTTGCATTGTTTTGATGAAACTGAAACTAGGCAGCATCCATGTATGCTGGTGGTTATGCTGGAAGAAAGGTGAACTTGAGTGAGGGTACCAGGGCAAGCAGCTGAAGGTAATCATGTTTTAAGTTGGAAAAGCATATCTGATGATATCCTTGTTTGCACAGCAACCTGCTCTGTTCCTTTCAGATGTGACTTACGAAAGCATGCTTCGATTCTTTTATTATCAGAATTGTACATGGACTGAAAAGGGAATACTGAATACTGTGTTTTGGATAAGAAATTAATGGAGATGGCTTTTCAAGAAGTTCTGATATGCAGATATACTCTGTTACATCTTCAGGGGAAAACAAAGGGAGTGTAAAGGAGGAATATACAAGCTTATTGGGCAGTAGGTGGGTGAGAGATGGGGTTGTGAAGGTCTCCTTGACAAGGTCCAGGAGCAGAACTGCAACAATAACCACTACTTACTTAGCCCATCTTCGCCTTCCAGTTTGTATTGTAGCGAGGTGCCATCTGGGAATGCCCTTTCTTCATCTCTTATTCTAGCTAATCTATACGTCTAAAAATGTAATTTTCTGTGTGAGAAAGGGAGCTTGGTATAACAGATGTAAACTTAACTCTTTCTCTCCTTCAACTCCCTGGCTTTGGTGAAGAGAGAATTGTCTCTGTTAGCTCCAGCTTTGAAGCTTGCTCTTTTTCAAAACTTGCCTTTGCTCCCGTTTGTACTTGTGCTAATTGGTATTTTTAAAGAAAACTTTGAGGTTTACATGTCCTCAAGGACACTTTGGTTGATTTTTATTGAAGGCAAATAATTCTGTTGTCTTGCCCTTGTCTTGGTTTCTTCTGGGATTAGAGGGGAGGCAGGAGGAATTGTGTTTTAAGTGAATGTAGTCTGTGAATATTAAAAACATTACAAGAAGCTCTCCAGGTAATTTCTGTTGCATTCCACAGAGAAATGCTTTTAAAGGAGCACTTAAAAAGAGATGATTACAGAAAATTACATGCTTGTCTCAGTGTCTTGACAAATATGAACATACTCCGTGGAAGCATATTGCTCCTACAGACATAAGATGATTAGCACCGCAAGAAATAAGTCTTAATTAAAAGTAGTAATAATAAGAAAAAAAGATTTTGAGGGAAAGGATTTTTTTTGTTAAATTTGTCATTTGCTTTACTCGCATTCAGCCGCCTTTTTTTTTTTTTCCAGGAGGTGCCTGAGAATACGGAAGGTGCAGTTAGAAGAAGCGTAACTTGCCCTTGAGAGCTGGCACTGTTTCTATCCCATTTCTCTTGACGCTATGTATTTAGTGTAGGGTTTTTTATTGACCAGAATATAGAATAGCATATTAGGGATGAATAGAAAAGCCACAAGTTATGCTCACCATCCTAGATGAGAATTTGGCCGTTTTTAAAGCACTTTATATAGGCCACAGCTTATTAAAAAAAGCTATTTTAGGTACTGTTACATTTTAAGTGCTATGAGGTTTTTTGTCTTTAAACCAGGCTGCCCTAGTTACTGAGTTGGACTGCTTGAATATAGTAGGAAAAAAATGACCACGATTTTGAAAGTGTTTAAAAATACCCTAAATACTTTGTGCAGTACAAAACTTCATGGGAAATCTGAAGGATTGAGCCTATTAGCAAGTGTTTTAATGTGAAATGAGGAATCTTCTGCCTCCAGTGATGTAAATTTTCAACTGGAAAACCATGACATTTGATCCTAAAAACTCTTGCTGTTTCAGTACTGCGTATTCCCCAGTCTGTATGTTGTTTAAGGCTATGGGGAAGAAGTTCCATAACTAAGGAATTAAACATATTTCAGGACTCTGATTATCTTCATTGTTTTATGATTCTTACTGGAGGCAGAATAAAGGTGAAACAATTGAAGAGTGACTTAGCATGTGAATTGCCATTCAGTATGCATGATAGGTAGAATGTAGACTTCTAGGCAGAAAGTCAAAGACTTTTGAACGTATACATAGCTGAGGGGAGATTGGAGAGAGCTATGTGTTATTTCAGTATCTACAAGAGAGTCAGCTCTGTCCTCAGATACTAGCACATTATAATTTCCTTGCAATGCAGGCTTAAAATGTAAGATGCAGTCCCCTTCCCCTCCAACAGTGCGTGTTGCACTGGTCCTCAGCCAGGATTACAGTTCTAATCTGTTTTCTTTGGTTTGTAGTCCCTAAACATATACAAACAATAAAATCAATGTTAATTTAAGGAAAAGCTGCTGAGTTAATTCGTTGCTAAAACATGCTTAGAACCAAAAGCATAGCTGAACACATCTGAAACACGTATTTGAGTTTGAGAATGAAGTAGGACAACTATTGGTATCCCAGTGCTTGTTCCTGTCTGGCTTCATGGGGAGGTGCCTTCAAATTTTAAACAAGCTTTATTTTTATAGCACATAAATACTTTAGACAATTCTTCGATTAATATGACTGCCACATTCCTTAAATCTGGCCAAGCTGAAAGTTGCCCAGTCAATTTTGGCTTGAGTATTACATTGGACAGCCAAATAAAACTTTGCTCTTTAGTCTGATTTTCAGCCTCATTCTGGGATTCAGGATCTGTCTTACTTTTGCAAACAATATTTTAAATTAAAATAGTATCTCTTAACAGCCTGATACTCTCTTCCCCCACCCTCCACAGTGTGCTAAGCATTCAGTGTATTTTTTTGAAGTTCTGTCTTTAAATTTTCTTGCTCTGCTTTTGAATACTTCAGGTTATATCATATTTTAAAACTTTGTACACGCTTTTTTGCTTGTACTTTCTGTAATGTGACAAACTGCAGTAGGCCTTTTATTTGGACTCGTAGGTACTGTTGTAATACAGATTAATACTTCTCCACTGCCTGCTAGTTTTCGTGTCCAGGCAGAGAGGACTAGTGTAGTTTTTAGTCTTAAAAGCTTGTGATGATTTCAGGAAGAAGCCATGTGCAGAAAACTTCATGCATTGAGAAGTCTGAGTGGAAGATCAGAGTTAATCAGATCCTCCAAAGTAGCTAGGCTGGCCCTGAAGCTACTCCTTTCACCTCATCACCTTTGCAAATTGCCATACTCTTTTGCAAAACAATAAGGATGAAGACTTGCACGCTGCTTTCTGTAGTTGGTGTAGGAGATGGCATAAAGCAGTTAAACTCGTGTCTGTTGGAAAAATGTGAGTGAGGAAGAAGCGGAAGGCTCAGGGTTGTTAACGGTCTAGAAGAGTGAGTTCAGGCTGTCTCTGGTTCAGGATCCTACTTTGCCTCTCTGTCAGGAGTTAGGATTTTTCTTGACGGAGTAACTGCTTAGATGGATGTGGCCTCCTTAGGACAGCCCCTTCTCTCAAACACTTGGCCTCTTTGCACCAGTTCAGCCCCAGTTCCTGCCTGCGTGGCCATCCCTTCTTTGGCATGTCTTCTGCGGGTTGATAATTGGTCAGTTGTACCATAACTGTAGAGAACTAATTCCTGGAGATACTGCTGCTATAAAGCAGTTTCAGAACATCTCTAACTTCTGAATACGGCTTAGCAAAGCCTTTTTTTTTCTTCTGGGAAGGATGTGAGGGTCAAGAATTTTGTAGCTTAGTTTTTCTGTTTTCTAGTCTAAGAAAAGGTAGTGGAGGTAACAACTGGTGTTTAGTGATATCAGATTTCTCTATGGCAAGTGGCAAAACTTTTGGCCAAGAAGTGTGTGTGTGTTATACTTTACAGTTATGTTCACTAGGTAAATTAAGAAAAAATTCAGGAATATAAATTAAAAACTGTAGAAAGAGTTTTATGCAGCAAAAGTAATTAAGATTAAAGCATACAAAATTAAGTTTCTGCAAAATTCTAGACTTTGCGGGTTAAGAAGCGTTTCATTGGAAATGCAGTCGTTAAGATGAACTATAGATATTTCTACATTAATATTTCAGCTTCAGAGAACTCTCCCAATTGAACAGAATGAAACCTGTTTTCAAAACCAAGTGTTACTTTTTTATTTTAATGGACATTAATAAAACAAAATCTTGAATTTTATATGTCAAATGTAACACTGAACTGTGCTTGCTTTCCAGGGATTGCTTTTGCTCATACTAACTCAGGATACACTTGAATTTTCAGTGGTGGCTGATAACTCGTCATGCTTAATGGTGCCTTTTGTCTGGTGTGGTATACAGTGTTTAGTTTTTCTGTTTCACGCATTCGGAGGTACACTTGGTATTATCAGTCGTGAAATTTAACTACTTGAACTCTTAGAGTGATGTTGTTTCCCGTTTTGAGGAACAAAAGTTGCATTTCTTCTAGAATTACATCTAAGTTTCTTACTTTGTGTTTTACATGGCAAGTGATTTCTCATATTCTGGTATAAGATAATAATAATATAATGGATAATCTATTCATGGCTAAAATTCAGGCTTGCTTCAAATTCACTAGAAACAAATATCCAGTTTATTTGATTATACATTACGTTGTTCAAAATAAATTACCTTTTTTTTTAATTAGAAATGGATGATGAGGACTGTGAAAGAAGAAGAATGGAGTGTTTAGATGAAATGTCCAATCTTGAAAAGCAATTTACAGACCTTAAAGATCAGTAAGTATTTTAATATTTTAAATGCCTAATTTGAGGATCTGTTCCTTGAGAATATTGTGTGCAGCTGGTGTTTCTTGTCTTGCCTATATGTGGATGCTACTTTTGGAGAAGAATAAGGATGGGGAGTTCTGAAATGATCTGCAGGCAGTTGCTCCAGAATACTTTTATGTATTTATTTATTTTCTGTTTGGCTGTAAGAATGGTTTTGAAGTGTTGTTGCTGTGAAGGGCTGGTGTGGGTCTATTGCATCAAAATCCTTAGCAGAACCAAGGAATTGTGGTTTTAGTGAAGTCTGTGATTTTATTTATTTATTTGTTTGTTTGTTTGTTTATTTACTCAAGATCTTTCTTATCCTTTTATATATGTGGGACTGGCCCAAGCACTGTCTTTGCTAAGTAAGAAATTAGGCTTTTTTTGCAGGATACCACAGCAGTTTTTATAGCTGGTACCAATGAAAGTTTCTTGTGGTTACTGCAAAACAGATACCAGTACCAAAAAATACTGTTAGCTCTCTGTCTGTAGTTTGCTATAATATCTGTATCTGTAGTAAAGACCTAGTAAGTTGAAGAGAAAATTAATAGCCACAGTTACTCAGAAGTGTAACTTTGCTTCAGTGGGTGTTCCGTAACATTAACAAAGAGATGCAGAATAGTTCTTTTAAAAATATTTCTTCTACCTTGTGTTTGCTTTTAAATAAAATACATATTTTTTTCATTTCTATTATTTTAAGACTTTACAAAGAAAGATTAAGCCAAGTGGATGCAAAACTACAAGAGGTCATAGCTGGAAAAGCACCTGAGTATTTAGAACCATTGGCAGCTTTACAAGAAAATATGCAAATCCGAACCAAGGTGGCAGGTGGGCATGTAAAATGAATATTGCTGTTTCAATAGTATAAACTTGCTATGCATTTTAAGGTCAGTTTTCTTTTTTTGCTTTAGAATTGTTAAAGGAGTGTGTTTTAAAGTTAGGAATATTGTGGCATAGTTTTAAATGTAAAATATTGTTCAAGTCAAAATGAATAGGTTGCTTACCTCTTTGTACAAGTTGCCTGATAACATCACACTAAAAATACGGCTTTTTTGTATTTCATTTAATGGCGCTCTGTCTGTGTGTAGTCAGCACAAAATCACTGAATTAAAAACAGTAATTATTTTTATTACTCAGAAGATTTGGGATCAAGTCTGCACACTGGTCACAGTTGAAATGAAGAGATATGTAGGTGCTATCTCATTAAATGCGTGCCAGATTCTCTTAGATGATCATGTTTTTCCTGCTCTTCTAGTCTGTGTCTCTTCTACTCTTCTGCTCCCGTCCTCCTGTTTCATCTGGGGAAGGACGAAAACTCTTATCCTTAGCAGCTTTTATCTAAGCTGCATTTTAATTATTAAAACTAATGTTTAGATAGGCTTTTATGCTCATAGAAGAAACAGGCAAGAACTTTTATCTTCTTCCGGGATACAACCATATAGTCATACAGAATGGTGGTATTATAGGAAGACAAAGTTCTGTACTTCCCTGTTGTAAATTCTTTTCATGTTATAGCTCGACTCCTTTAGGAGTAATTCAGGTGTTTAAGGGTTACTCAACACAGGCTGTCAGAGAGCCAAAATGCAGACAGTCATGATCGCTCTAGCCGGAGAAGCTATGCAGGTGTCTTTTCTGAGAAACTGAGCAGAAGCGTGGTGCAGGCAAACTGGAAAATGGCAAGCCTGCTTATACTTTTCATACTCCTAGTGCTACTTCAGTGCTACTCAGTATGTCTTCACTGGTACTTTTGAATTCAGGCTATGAAGAGAATTTGAAATCTTTTGGTGTATTGCCTTTCTCTCCCTCCTGGTCTTCTCCATAAAGCTTTTCTGGGTTTTAAGATCTTAGGATTAGTCAGGTAAATTTGGGTTAAGTAGCCCACTTGGATTTCACAGAACGTTCGCAGATGAACTTGCCGAAGGTGTGATATGAAAGCAAACTTAATCCAGGCTTCTGATTTTCAGTTTTAAATGTGGCTGGCTGTCAGTGCTTTCATGTAGGGTGGTGTGGATAGGCAGAATATTAGATTCTCCTGATTTGTCTTCAGCAGTGTTGAAGATCCATGTTCCAAAGTAAAAAGAGCCAAGGGTAAAAATTATGAAGTTTCCTTGAAGTTGAGACTAGAAATCAAGATTTTATTTTTTTTTCCCTCTTTTTTCCTCAACTGAATGAGATTGATAAAATTATTCCAGAGAAAGGAAGTGCTCTTGTTTCAGCCGGAAGAAAGTTATTTTTCTTCCTAGTAGCTGGTATAGTGCTGTGTTTTGGGGTTAGTATGCGAAGAATGTTGATAACACCCTGATGTTTTAGTTGTTGCTCAGTTGTGTTTAGACTAAGTCAAGGACTTTTCAGCTTCTCCTGCCCAGCCAGCAAGAAGGCTGGAGGGGCACAGGAAAGGTGGGAGGGGAGACAGCCAGGACAGCTGACCCAAACTGGCCAAGGGGGTATTCCATACCATGGGATGCCGTGGCCAGTATATAAACTGGGGGAGTTGGCTGGGGAACACCGCAGCTCGGGCATTGGCTGAGCATTGGCCAGCAGGTATTGTGCATCACTTGTTTTGTATATTCTTCTATTATTTTTTCCCCCCCCTTCCTTTTCTTTCCTATTAAACTGTCTTTATCTCAACCCATGAGTGTTACTTTTTTTTTTTTTCTTTCAATTCTCTCCCCCATCCCACTGCGGGGGGAGTGAGCGAGCAGCTATGTGGTGCTTAATTGCTGGCTGGGGTTAAACCACAACAGCAAGAAACTGTGGAACATTTGCTCTTACTGTTTGAGAGTCTTGCCAGAAGTGGGGAGTAGCAGGGATTGGGCTCCAGCAGGTAACCCCTAAGGATCTACTTCTACCTGAGAGGGGAGGAAGGGGTGGGGAAAAAAAAAAGCTAAACTATGTTTAGCTAAACTATGGATGTAATTGTATCTGTGATAGAAAAGAAACTTGTGCTCCTCTCTTTTCTAAGGCACTGAGCCCTATTCCCACAAAATGTGGATCTTAACTGTTTCAGCAAGTCAGGAATACAGCTGTTTCTTCCTGATTCTGCTTGATTTCAGGCAAATAAGCAGTGATTATAAATTGTTAGACCTAAATATGCCAGCCAGCCATAAATATTAAAAAAATTAAAAAAAAAAAAAAGCCAGCATAACATACTGATCGATGTAAGAAAAGAACACTTTGAATTCTAGATCAAAAGTGACTTTGCAGCAGAAAGATGATTGACATAATACTTTGTGGTTTGTTTTTCAGAGGAATTGCCGGTAACAGTATTGTTCCTCTTGTACTGTATTAATTTATAGTCAACTGAATTCAAAGGGAAGTTGGTTTTGGGAGTTCTTCAGTTGCTAGACAACACCAGCATGTGTGCAGATTTAACCCCTCAAGATAGTAACCTGGAACAATTTAAGTATTTTGTGTTGAATGCATTGAATATATTAAATCGAGTTCTATCTGTACTTGCCAGATACTGCATTTCGGATACCTGTCAGATTTTTTCAGCTGTTTAGTAGGCACATTTTCAGAAATGTATAAGAAATGCTCCTAATACTCAGAAGCAGTATCCTTTGTATCGCAAGGTGGCTCTTTCTAAGAATGGAACAGAGTCTTGTTAATTGAGGTGATTTATTAAGGTCATGCATTATAAAGCAAGCCTTATTCCAAATATTAATTTGGAAAAACTTGTTCTTTCATTCAGTTTTCGAACTATTTAAAAACCCCAAAACATTATTTAAAACTCTAATTAGAAAATAGAAGAGGCCATTTAGTACCTCATGGATTTGAAAACTGAGGATATCCAGGATAATTTGATCAGAAATATGAAATAGACCTATTTTGTAAAGTTAGCATGACTGCTGGTGTAATCTGTTGACTGATAGGGGAAAAAGTTAAAATAGCACTTATTTTTCCTCAGATCTTCAGAATTAAGGGATTACTTGTTCTTATTTTTACTCTGAAAAGCAGCCAGCCACTAGAAGTGACTAACATATCTGTATTTTCCAGTATGTGCATGTTTTGGGGCTTGCAGGCAGTCTTAAAAGAGAATTCTGAAATCAGATATACTAAAGAAAGTAATATTGCTGTAATTTTTCTGATTACAGGTATCTATAGAGAGCTTTGTCTGGAATCTGTGAAGAACAAGTATGAATGTGAAATTCAAGCCTCTCGACAGCACTGTGAGGTTGTGCAAGCTATTTTACATTGACAGCTAATCTCATCTAACTTTACTGTGTGTCATGCTTTCCAGTTGCAGTGCATGTTTTCATTATTGGTGTTATTTGCTATTTGAATGCAATTGCCTTGTGATATTTAAGACCACATAAGAGGTTATTCAAAGCATATAAAAATTAGCTTTGTATTAAATTGGCTTTGCATATAAGGATAGCTAACGGTTTTTTTTTCATTAACAGGTTCTTATTCCCACATGATTTTTTTACCTTATTCTCATTCCTACATGATTTTTTTTTTACCTTTGTTATAAAAAGATTACCAAGAACAGTAACTAAAATATCTGGTGTAATTTTAGCACAAAGCACCATACATTTTAACAACAACAACAATAATAATAGTAATAATAATAATGTCTTTTTAAGATGCCTTGGCCTTGGACAGCTGGTGATAGGGTTGTCATTTCAAAAGCAGTTACAGGAAAAATATATTTTTCTCCTTGAACATAAATATGCCTGATTATGCATCTAAATACTGGATACTGTAGTACAAATACTCAAGTACATGTATGTCCAATGCTGTAACGTAGCTGCTTAGATCCGGAGGTTTGCATCATAGTACTCGTCAGCTCCCCGTTACAGTTGCTTAAAGGTGTTTTGTTCCGAGTGGTTCACCATATTCCTGACGTCCGTGGCTTGTACTATACCACTAAGGCAAGAATGTGCATGCGTACTTCTAAAAAAATTTCAATTTTCTTGATGCCTTGGGAAAGAACAAGGTATAATGAAAGACTACTCATTACTGACTGTCTTTGCTCCTGTGAATACTCCTGAGGTTGGACAGAATCCTGTAGAACTTGCAGGTTTTCTCATCCATGATTGAATGATTTGCTTTGGCTATGTATTATTTCTTTTTAAGGTGGTCCTTGTCCCTTGTTTTGCTATTATGTTTCTACTGTGAAACCTTCAGAATTCAAATATTCACCATCCAATAAGAGTTTCTTGGGGGAAAAGCTCTTTAAAGTCAACAATGCTGCTTGTAGAATCACAGTTCCACTGGAATATAACCATTCAGCAAGAATGCCTCTGATGCCTGTAACAGCTTTTCACACCTTATTTGTCACCAAGTGCTTGAAGCAAAACAGATGTCTAAACACAAACACTATATAATTTTAAAATGATCTCAGAACAGATAACATGCTTGTGGCATTTCAGGTTTATGTAAGAGGCTTCTGCCTCTTTGATTCCACTGGGCAACTTTTTTTACAATTAGGGGTTGAAAAATATATGAAAGGGGGTCTTTGGAATTTAAATACTTTGTAACTTGAAGGGAATGGTAAACATGACAGCCATTTAGTAGAACAGGGTTCTTTGTTTTGTCTGTTCCTCAACTGTTCTGCTTACTCCAGCATACTAGTTTGAACATGGGTAAAGGTAAGTTTCTGTAGTATGCTGTGCTATGGACAAGAGCAGTTGAGGTGCAGACATCTGATGACTTGGCTTTAGGGACTGCAGCTTCTTGCAGAGACATGGCAGCAAAGAGCTAGACCCAGTGACTTGTGCTGCTTAAGCTGTTTTTTCAGTGAGTAAGTCCAAGCCCTCTGTTTTCCAGAATTGTTAAAGATGTCGCTCAATGAAAATGAACTTTAAAATGTAACAGTCAGCTGTATTTCCTATTTGTGTTTTAGGAAATGTGCAAGCTTCTGAAAGAACAGTAAATTTATTTCCTTGAAGCTTGGAACTCGGCTTAATTCCAAATTACTGGTTTAGAGAGTTTAGCGTTTTTCGATGCTGCCTTTAAAAGGGTAACTGATCTATATAGATACTGTGTAATTTTGGTATCAGTCCCATGTGGTGGGCTATAATTGAGAACAGTTTACTACTAAGTTGATTTTCTTGTTCTGAAACACTTAAGAGATGGAAGAGAGTGTACACTGCACAAAACGCTGTAGAAAGTTCACATCAGAATGCGTTTTTGTTTGTAAGTAAAAAATGCTAATGATACACCTAACATTGAAGGCATTATGTTAATCTGTTTGGATTAGAAATTGCCTTTTAAAAGGACGCAGTAGCCAATTTTTCTAAAGGAGTGCTGTGGGAAGGTATTTTTCAGATCTATGAAAACAATTATAAATACTGTGGTAATAGATGATAATTCTCTATAAATGACTGCAGATTTATTACTATTGGTGGCAGCTTAATAAAAAGCTTTCCATGAAAACATTAGCTTTTCTGATTTGTAATGAAAGATGGTGAATTTACTGTGAATAAATCTTTGCTATCCAAAAGGAAAATACTGTATTTGTGTCAAAATACAAACAGTTATTCTGGAGATCTAGCTGCATGCTTTTATATACTCAGTTATTCTTGGTACTGATATTTGATAACTATATTTACATTTATGGCAAGTAAGCGTGCTGTCTTTAAGGAGCTAGGATCTCATGCTAAGAAAGTGGATAGGCGGAAATGTCATATGCTTTATGGCTTCTGAAAAATTTTCACCTAAAGCTACTTTTACCTTCCTTCCGCTGAGGCTTTAAATTACTGTCATGTATATTTAGATGATAGAACTTAGTCATGCAAATATGTGTAATTTCTTGCTTTTTTAGAGTGAAAAGCTTCTGTTGTATGATACTGTACAAAGTGAACTTGAAGAGAAGATTAGAAGACTTGAAGAAGACAGGCATAGCATTGACATTACCTCAGGTGGATGGAAATTCAAAGTTGTTGGGGTTTTTTTTTGTTTGGTGTTGCTTTTTTTGGTTTGGGTTTTTTGTTGTTTGGTTTTTTTTTTTTTTTTTAATCTTCCAGTAGCTACTGATTAGTTGACTGTACACATAGTATGTCTGGTGAGTTTCAGGTTATCCAGTAGAATGCTATTCAGCTGTAGACTTTGGGCAGGGGATTGAATTCAAGCTTAAACCAAACTTTGGTCCAGTAATTCGTAGCATCACTTGTGTGTTTTGAGAGTATTAATCTATGACTACATAATCATGTAACACCTTCATTCGATTCAGAAACAGCACCTCAACAGAAAATGTGTTATTTTTCAGTTTTGAACAATGTTTTCTGCTGTAAAAAGAGCTAAACATGTACATTTTTCTGATTCATAGCATGTTCTTATGTCTTTTCAGAATTATGGAATGATGAGCTACAGTCCAGGAAGAAAAGGAAGGATCCATTTAGTCCAGATAAGAAGAAACCTGTTGTTGTATCAGATATCCTTTTACTGAAATCATTGTTGTTCTAGTAGTGTTTACTGTTTTATAGCTAGTCGTATTACATACGTCATTAATAACAAGTTGGGAGGGATAATTATTTTTTTCATGGCAGATGTTACTCTAATTCACATTAGAGAAACCATGTTGACGCATGCCATTATGAAAATTGAAATTAAGATTCTTTTATCTAACTACTAGTTTCATACAGAGAATATTTCTAAAAGCTGGTTTTTCTAACACTTCAAAAAATAGACCTATAAGGCAAAAGCAGAAAAAAGTTAGGCATTATGTTTGCAAAGTATAATTTGACTTGTGTAACTTCTCCTGTATAGCTTTGCTTCTCCTACTGGGACACCTTTACCTCAATTTATTACTTCTTAACAATTTTGTAGACTTTAGAACCCTCTTTGATTAAAAGTTTAAAATTCCAGGAATTGAGATGGTTGGGGGGTGTTGTTGTTTGTGGGTTTGGGGTTCCTGTAGAGTGAGTATAGTATTTAAGAATTTTGGGGGTGGTGTTGTTTGTGGGTTTGGGGTTCCTGTAGAGTGAGTATAGTATTTAAGAATTTTGCATTGATGACTTCATAGCTGTTGACAAGCATGCTGTGCAGCTGAAACTTTTTAAGGTGTAACACCTAAGAGACACGGTATCCTCCTTCTCCAGAGAAAGGAGATGCCTTTGCAAACTGAGTGTTCTGTCTGAGTGTTCTGTCTACTCTTGCCCCAGCCTAACATTTTTATAGGTTGGAGATGTGAGGGCTTAGAAGTTGCCAGAATCATGGAGACTACCTAAAAGAGAGAACTTCTACGTATTGACATTATATGTTATAAAGACTTTTTTTTTTTTTTTTTTTTTTTTTTTTTTTTTTTTTTTTTTTTTTTTTGCTAAGCTGCTGCAAAACATCTTTCTACTTTAGCAAGGTTTTGTAATTTTAGGAGAAGGTGGGAAGGAAGAAGTTTCTGAAAAAACTGTCATCACTGGGACACCCTCCTTCAGGGTGGTTGATTTACTGGAACACATCCCGGATGGACGATTTGTCCTAATAATGACTGTTCTTCCATTAGGATGTGTCATAACTTCAGTTTAGTAGGGTTGTTTTTTTAACTAGTGCTTAAGAGCCAAGTGGTATTAATTGATGCAGGTACAACTGGCTTCATTAGTTTCTTAACTCCTCTTAGCAATTTCAGTGCCAGGATGTGAGAAAGTGTATATTCTTTAGCTCTCAGTCATCCTTGTCTTCAGGATGTCCATATAAATAGCATCAGATTCTGTGAATTATGAGCTACCTTGGCATTTTAGAATATATTCCAAACAGAAAATACTAAGATAGTATTAGGTCTAATTAGTTCACCCTGGGAAATACCAACCGGTCAGCCTCACCTCTGTGCCTGGGAAGATCATGGAACAGATCTTCCTAGAAGCCATGCTAAGGCACATGGAAGACAGGGAGGTGATTCGAGAGAGCCAGCATGGCTTCGCCAAGGGCAAGTCTTGCCTGACCAACCTAGTGGCCTTCTATGATGGAGTGACTACATCAGTGGACAAGGGAAAAGCTATGGATGTCATCTG
>JAVKLA010000031.1:5373784-5392787 GCA_034782735.1 Sagittarius serpentarius | reverse complement strand
TCCCTGCTCACCGCAGGGGGGGTTGGACTAGATGGCCTTTGATGGTCCCTTCCAACCCAAGCCATTCTATGATTCTAAAACCCCAGCAATTTCAGGCAGTTCATAAGGCTGAAAATCCTTTCAGCTGTGAAGTAAATTAGTTTGCTATTTTTGCTTATGGTTTTAAAATAGTTGTGAACTTGTCAGTTTGTACAGATCTGTGTAAAGCAAATACCTAGAAATTTTACATGGCTTTTGATTTGTAATTCTTTGCTATTTAGAGGAAAATAAATTTGAAAATGGCTAAAGAGTCTTATAATTTCAAATGGAATGTAAGTTAAAGCTCTCATATCCCATTTTTAGGAGATTTAGTTTTTAAACATTTCATAGCACTCTTTTCTGAACTTGTTTTTCAGAGTTGAAATGGGGAGAAACAGTAAAAACTGAAGACTGTTGCAATGGAATAGCTGTGCTATATGGAGTTTTGTTTTGAAGTTCACGTGTTGTTCTAATACACAATTTTTACTTTGCAGTTGATAGTTCAAGGAAGGGGCTTTTTCTTTCTACTTCCTGTTTTTGGATATTTGATATTCAAGGGTGTGGTGCTGTCTATACTTTACTGTCAAAGAAATACGATGCAGAATACTGCAAAAATAATGGTTTTATTAAAGCTGATACTAGTGTAGATGCTGATTTGCAGTGGTATATTGAAATTTCAGTGAATTTTAATTGTAATTTATAATATTGCAAATAGAATGATTTTTTGGGAACTGTTAGGGATGGAATGGTTGTATCACAATTGTTTATCTTATCCTCATGTTGAACTCCAGTAGTCTGAATATCTACATACTTTTACTTATCTCCTTTTAATAATTTTTAAAGGGTACTTCTAGATTGCGTAATTCAAAGATGCATTTGTTTTTGCTGAGCTTTCACTTCATGTAGGTATTCTTTGTGTGAAAGATTGGCAGAACAGAGCTATTGATATCTTTCTGCAAACATTAGAGTATTTTTATTATCGTTGTTTAAAAGTTTTCCCTAACTTTTCCACGCCCCTATATAGTTTATATGTTACAAGACCTTGATATACTTGAAGACTGGACAACAATAAGGAAGGTAAGATGAATGCCAGTGGCTGTGTGTTTTGGGTTCTTGTCTAGTCCTTTTGCGTCTTAAAAATACATACATGTGTTTCTTATGTTGTCTGAACTCTAAACAGATTTTTATTTCTTCAGTAGTTAGCTAATCATTTCAGTTCAAGCTATATTATTGATACTTCTAATTCTACCCAAATCATGCAGAGGAATCCAATAAAGTAGTGAAAGAGGTTATCTCTAAAATGGGTGGTCCATAATTTTCCATGATAAAGCGAGCCTAAAGCGTGTGTCAAGAGGATCTGTCTTTTCATAGTCTAGCATAATTGGGTAGAAACTATGATAGAATAGTTTGATAGGAGTTTGTTTTAAATTAAGTGTGTTTTTTTTTTTAAATATGTATCATATGGTATGTTTTCAAATAGTAAATAGTTTATTTTATGAAGATTTCTATGCTTCGACCTCTCCTTATACCTTTTTTTTTTTGTATAAAGTGAAATGCTATGTTTTTCACAGATTATAAAACAATTGGGGTTTACAGGAAGAGAAACTTGTTTGACTAGTTGATGTATTTGAAAAAATAAATCCAGCTTTTAAGTGCAGAGTGCCTTTTTCAAGTCTTTGTCATATTGTTAAAGTAACTTGCTGTAATGAAACGCTATCCTTGCCTTGCACCTGCAGTTGGAAAACTTCCGCTAGTACCTTAGTGCTTCCTGGCTTACGGAGTAGCAAACTACTTATGTGAATTCAAAAACTTGGTGGGAAATGGCTTTGATTCAGTTTCCATCCTGCTTTATGCTTGTACATATTTCCTAAACAAGAAGTGAAATGTGATGCTTATGTGAAAACTTGTCTGACTTTTCTCCTCCTATCGTGTCAGAGGAACAGGTACAAAATAGCTTTCCCTCAGTTTCTTTCCTGTAGTGTAACATGATTTTAAGCAATAGCAACAAACCCAGAATTTACTGGGGATTTTGCCTTTTCTGGAAATAATTTAAAGAAATAGAAAATAAACAAACAAACAAATAACCCAAAAAACCTCTTAGAGGTTTTTTTTAAACCTACTTTAATACTATGTGTAATCTAGAGTTTGCTTGAGAGAAAATCTGTGAGCTTGTAACATAAATCAGGAGAGTAGGTTGTTCATATAGAATTTTGTTTTTCAGAATGAGTTAGTCATTTGTATTTTCTTGACAGAATTACATAACAGCAATTTTGAGGGTTTAATTTAGAAAACATCCCGACTTACTTGAAATCAAAACTTACTAAAGAAGGTTATTTTTTTCCCACCCTCAAAATACTGTTTGATTTAGTTACTGAGTCACTGTTGAACACACTTTTATTTTAGATTTGTTCCGATTGTGGTTTCTGCATGTAAAAGCAAGTATCCTGAGCTACACTGCGCATAACTTCACAATTAAATCTGGCAGTTATAGAAATAAGACTATGCTTGCTGACTAACTTAATTTTCTTTTGTGTTTCAAGGCAATGGCTACACTGGGGCCGCACAGAGTAAAGCCAGAACGTAAGTAAACATTGTCTGGTTTCACAAGACAGAACTTGCTGTGTGCAACGATGCAAACTCCATCTAGGCAGATCATATTTGTTTTAGGCCTGGTATAGTGATGGAGGATGGGGTGAGGTAGCTGGAAGAAGTGGCTTTTGACTTTCCCTGCTGGAAGATGTGGCTTTTGTCTTTCCCCTCTCTCAGGTGCTGATACGTGTAGCTCGATTGCTGATGATTGTGTTGACACATAAATTCCAGAAAATTACCAACAAAAATTTGGACTTCTAAAAGTGGGTTACACAATTAATATTAGCAAGCTGTGCCAGTGTGTACACAAGATGAGGCAGGAAACTGAGAGCATCTGGATCTTAGGAGTGCATTCTAAAGGTTGCTCACGTTCACTGCAAGCTACAACCCTGAAAAAGTAGAGCTATGGGAAAGGAGTGGTAACTGGTACTTGGCTTGAGGTGAGAAGCACATTAATGCTAGGTAAAATCAAATTCTTGGAGTTAGTGAGTAACGAGGAAAAGGGAGAGGAGGCAAAGCAGGTGGTGTATTTCTTTAGCAATGTATTACTGCTTGCATGTTGGGGTAATGTGCTGATGAAGACCTTTCAGGTTCTGCCATTTGAAGTCTTCTCTGTATTGCATTAGTTGATTCATGAAAATTCATATCGCAGATATGAAGGTTGTGGGGAAGATAGCTTCCATCTGCAAATGGAAATATAACTTGATTTATCTGACTGGAAATAAAAAGGTATCTTGCTTCCAATTTTCTTGCATTCTTGCAGTTATTAAGAGAGAGGCTACTTTTGATGATGGAAAAGTGCATTTATGTAAACAACTCGAAGAAAGTGTATTTAAACATCTGACTTCTGCCAGGTCTATGTTAAATGACTTTTATTGATCGTTTTAGCACCTGTCAAAATAGAAAAGCATCTACATAGTGCTAGATCTGAAGAAGGCAGACTCTATTATGATGGAGAGTGGTATGGACGTGGACAGACGATATGCATTGATAAGAAAGATGAATGCCCTACAAGGTAAAGATTACTCAGTTTATGCAGCTCTGTACATTCGTCTTAAGCAATAGATAGGATGATGGCATTGAAGAATAAGGCTTATTTGGAAATACTGCCACCTCAGTAACATTTCTTAGTTCACCTTGGGAGACAGGCATTATCAAAGAAGGTTGAGTGCTGGACTTCTGAGAGGCCAGTAAAGGTTGGGCTTCACTGAAGGTAAGGAGGTGTTTGTCAACTTAGGATCTCACTAACAATTTAAGGTCTTACTAGTTTCTGAATAGCCTTCGAGTAAGTTTTTCTGAGTATCTTGTGATTTTGTTGCTTTGAGAATTTGATCTGTTGGCCCACCCAAAAATACTTAATTATGGAAAAACGCTTTATACCATTAAAGATAAGCTTTGTTTTCAGTTGATTAATGCTCTGAAAGAAAAGAGTTGGAACTTTCTTTATGGTATTTCCTTCTCTTAACAAAGATTCTACCTGGGAACGGTCTAAATATTACAGTGCAAATTTGGTTGAATGTTTAAGGTATCTAAATATATTTTCTCTGTACAGATAATATTTGTAAATTCCAAAAGTTGGGTATATTTAAAACAATGCTTAAAATTAAATGTATGTCTTACCTTTTACTGAATGAGGCAAATCAATCTAAGCGCAGTGTTGATTGAATATGCACAGCTACCCAGGAAAATTAACTTTAACTTCATACAGCAGTAGTTTACTGTAAAACTGGCTGTTTCTTTTCTTCCCTGTGTATGGTGCAGTGGAACAGATTTTGGTGATTTTGGTGTTTGTTCAGGGCTGAAACAGGAAGGTATTTTAGTAAACTACGTATTCTTTCTGAAATGTAAAAAATTCTGAATTCGTTTAGCAGAACGTAGCGGTTATACTGGGCCAAAAAATGATCTTAGTATCCAGTCTCTGACAAAAGCTAAAAGCTGATGATTAACAGGGCAAGCATACAGTGGAACTTTCCCAGCCTTTCAAGATTTCAGCAACTTTTAAAGCTGAAGAGTTTCCTGAAAGGAATTTTGTCACAGTCAGTATGTGATAGATCTTTCTTTGATTAGCTGTTTTAATCTCTGGTTTTGAGCCTTTTTTCGTCATCAGTTCTACTTGAATTTTTTTTTTTTCCTAGGCGGTATAGGGAGGGTGTTGTGTTCACTATTTGTGTTAAGGTTTGCCAGAAGGAGCATAAAAGCAGGATTCATGTAAGAATGATTTGGGAAATCAGGCTTTGACTTTCTTATGGTCTTGGTATAACAGTTGAATACTTAAATCTTGGGCTTCAGTCTGTTTAACTTTTTTCCAGATACTTTGTATTCAAAGTAATTCCTGGGTATGTTTTCCAACAGATCTGTGTTTTACCATGGGTAGTCTGTTGTTGTGTTTTCTATGGGTGGCTGTTCTTTTAAACAATTAAAATATTTGTACATGTTGAGGGTTTTCTTATAGGAGAAGAAAATAGATGGCTGAAAAATTAACTGTCTTCATTAAAGATGCATGCAGTTACCAAAGAATTCTGTTAAAACTATCCTTATAATGGAGCCAGTATCTTTTGGGCCTAGCATTTACAACTAATGCATATTTTCATTTACTGTATGGACATACAGCTGCAATTCTGAGGTTATTTATTAGCTTATAAGGTTTATAAATTCTTCTTTGTCTTCCCCTGACCCTTCTTTCCTCATTTTCTGTAGTGCCATAATTACAACAATCAACCATGATGAAGTTTGGTTTAAAAGGCCAGATGGAAGCAAGTCCAAGCTGTATATTTCCCAGCTACAGAAAGGAAAATATTCAATAAAGCATAACCACAACTGACTGTTGCTAACCGGACATGAAACAAGTGGTATTGCCATGCTTGATGTGCCATGGGGCAAAAGTTGTATTTAATAGTGTTTTGTATTCCTTATAAATTTACAGCAGTATCTGATGTGTATTTGTAGTGCTGTATGTAAATGTCATATGGGTGGCCTTCAGAAACCTGAGGATGTTAAATCATGTTGACAGGTGTTTTACTTCTAAATTGGGTCCAGTGCCTAAGATACAAAGTATGCTCTTCAAGTATAATGGCTCAGAACAACAACAACAAAAAACCTAAAAAAAAGATATTCCCCCCGCCCCCCCCCCCCCCCTTGATGATGAGTTGGTGTGGTAAAAATGATAACCATAATTACCAGCAACTCACTTTGTTTTCAGTGAACACGTCATGCTTCTCTTGTGGATGTAAATTTAGCCTGTTCAGCTGTTGCTTTTGAATAGATTGTAACATGAATAAGCATTCTTTTATCCAAAGTGGACCGATGTATTAAAATTATTGCCCTCGACAGCTCTGCGAGTAATGACTGTGTTAGATTTTGTAAGGTTTACTATATTGCTTGTAATGAGACAAAGGCAATATTTTGAGCTACATTTTTTGAGGAGCACTTTTCTAGTTTAGGACCCTATCCTCTAGTAAACAAATCGTTGGTGACTTTTTTTTCTTCTTCCCCAGACTGCCAGCAAAAGTTATGCATAAAGTAGACGGTGTTGCTCCAACCTGTGTTGTATGTAGCCCACAAAGAACGACTGCGGGGATAGTTATGTAAATACTGTTGCATGCTCTGCTTGTTTGGTCCATAGTTGTATGAAATACTATGAATCGTTCTTTCAAAAGGAAAATATTTCCCCAGGAATCATATATCCGGGAAAATTTACACTGACTTTTTCACCAAACACTATTTTCCAAATTTCTGTACCCTACTTCACCTTATTGTACACCAGAATTATTTCACGCAGCTTAGAAAGCTGAATTTCTCTTAAATCTTACTGTTTAAGCCACGGAGGAAAGTCCTAAATCCTTGATGTTACTGTGATGTACTTGGAGCATCTAGAATGATAGATGGGATTGCTGAAGAATTATTAATGCATTGATTACATGCACTTTAATCTCCACTTATGATGATTCTTCTTGGAGAAAGAAAGCATCCATTTGCTTTAAATGATCACAGCAAAGAAGTATTTTTATTGTAACATATAAATGTTTTATTCCTATATTAATTGTTTCTTCTAGTGCAGGGTGGTAACTACTTTCCAAATGCCAAATCAGTTTCTGCTGAGTGATGCTTTTCTACAATGGTATGACATTATTAATCAAATGTACAGAAAGTATCAATTGACGTGTTGGCTTTTAACAATATGAACTGTATGTATACAGTTGTTTGATAAACTTTTTGTAATAAAATATTCGTATTTTTTAACTTAGTATATAAATAAATGATCTGTGGTAGTGGACATCTTTTATATTGTTTTGCTCTTTGGTTTTCTAGTCTTGTGGGAATTGCTGATATACCAAATGCTAAAGGGAAATCTATTTTAAGTTTTCAGAAGGCCTGAATCTTTTTATAGACTTTGACTTGCACTTTTTTCTTTTGAATTTTGAGCGTTTGTGTGTCTAGATTTTTTTTTTGGTTTTACAATTTTTTTCTTTAATATTTTATGGAAGCACTATTCTGTGCTGTTTATAAATCAAATGTAAGCACTGTTAAGAACCTCTTAGCTATTGATGTACTTGAAATCACTTGTATTTAGGCCATGCTGGGCACCCTAAACTGTTTCCATAGTTCACCCCCTTTCCTCTTTCCTCCCCCTTGTTTCATGCCTGGACAAATCATATTTGGTACATGCTATATAACTTCTTAGTATTTGAACAGTTAATGGTTTGCTCGCTCCATCATAAAATGTAAGAGATGTCTTCAACAGATTTTAGTCCTTTGAAGTACAGACGTTGTTAGCCTGTTGTCCATCTGTTTTATCTTTTACACTGCTACAGTAAAGCTTTTCAAGCCTCAGTAGGGTTGTTTTAACCTACAAATAGGATTAAGATCTGTAAAGTGCTGAAAAGAAAAAGATGTTGGGCATACAGTTTATTACTTGAGATACAGTATGTGAAAAGGGAAGTAAATGAAGAACAACAGGCACTGAGTCACAAAAATAACTTTCTGTACATGTATAGAAAAGGCTCCTATATCAATAGTTATGTTTTAGAGGAGATGCAGTTTGTTTTTTGCCAATCACACAGAGCAAGATCTGTTCATCTTTCTCATAATGAAGTATCTGGCATATTTAGTTGAAATGCATTGATTTAACCTGACGATACTTAATGCGTAAGTATCACGTGGAATCTAGCTTAGGTATCTTGTAACATGCAGCTCTTAAACTTTCCAAATACACTTGGATTTTGGCACTTTGTCGCACTGTGTTTGGTTTAGAACTATAAAAATTGGCTATTTATAGTCCATGGAACATCTTGTTTTATATTTGTAAGCCAAGGCCTGCATAACTAGCTCACCACCCCCATCAAGTGGCAAGTGATGACTAAGTACTAAAATTTTTACTCATTTTGAAAACTTGTGCTGTCTTCCACCAACAGGTTCAATTTGTTCTGGGTGGGGGTTTTTGGTTGTTTTTTTAATTTGAAGTGGAAAGAAAAAGATGGGTTTTGGCTTTTACCAGAAGAGAGAAGCACTAATACTGCTCCTAGTCTCCTGGAGAAATTCTTCAATTATTGCTGTGGGCAGAGCTGCTTGCTTTGAGGATAAGGGGAAGAGGTAGGGACAAAACGTGTTCAATAGACCTTGCATTTAAATGGCTAAAATCTTCAGTGCTTTTATCCATACCAGGTTTGTTGGAGCCTTTCACTGTTCCTTGCGGTAGCTAAACGGGACATGCTTTCTTCTGTTACCGCACAGGACAGCCTTGTCCAAGCACCCTTCTAGAAGTGGCCAAGTAAGCCCTGTTCTAAGGACACTTGATTGTAAAGAACTGCCTTAGGAACAAGGCCCTTCGCAGTCGGGGACGTGGTTACCGTTGGAATTAAGACCAAGTAGCCAATATTTTACCTCGGGTACCTAAGGTACCTCAGAGGTCTGAGAGTCAGGACGCTGTGGGTGATGTACTTCCAGGTAGCGCGGTAACTGCCCGGTGTCTGGAAATACTTCACTGTTTCTGCAGCATACGCGTAGGTCAGCTGCACTGTACATCTGCAGTAAATCAGCATGGGATTTGCAGTCTGTGATTTAATCAAAAGCACAGCGTGTATTCAGTAAGCCTGATATCTCCTGGAAATGCCAGCCTAACTGTACTTGCATGGCATTTTGTATGCTTTTATTTCTCTGTATGGAAAATCTGGTCTTGATGGGACAAATGTGACGTTCCAACGTTTAAGCCTTATTTCTGTGTTTTCTGGAACTGCCAGAGTGGAAAGCCGAAAAGTGATGTGCTGAGCTGACTCCTGTTTCAGTGTGCTGGCTCCTGTACACCTCATTTCTAGAAATCTAACTTTACCAGACATTGTATGAAGAGTTTGAGTGCTGAAACAGCTGAGAGATTCGCTAGCAGGCAGAGGACCTGAGGTTAGGTGCGGTGCTGAATGCCATGTTGGAAGGAAGAAATTCCTACTCCAGAATAAAGATTGGAGGGTTAAATGGAATAAAAAGTGATGAAAGTGTGTCAAACACCAGCATGTAAAAAAAAAAATGGCAAGATGAGTAACTTAGCCCTAGTTACCCTGGGCCCTGACAGAGGCAACTTCTGATAGGAAAAAAACCCGAATGATTTTGTAAGTCAGGGTTGTTTCACATGGCAATGGGTTCAAAAAAAGTCTTTGTAGGTAAACTTTGTATTTGGCATTTCCAAGCTTTACAAGTGTCAATATTGCTCTTTCAGCATGGTATTTGTGTATGAAAGAATATAAAAGTATAGGACTCAGGCCATTTCATAAGGCAGTAAATTTTAGTAAATTTGAAAAACTTAGTAAATTCTGAATTCTAAAACAGTGTTTTCAGATGTTTTAACTACAGACATGATTTTTATTGTAAGATCTGGCTTGCTAGATTTTTTCAAAGATCTGGGTTATGTTTTTGAAGACAGTAATTTCTTTGAACAATAGAAAAATACAGAAAGCACCCAGTGTTTCAGAGGTGGTTAGCAGCAGGAGAACCTGTAGGTTTTTTAGCATGGCAGTTCAGCGGGAAAATCTTCAGACATCGCCACTGTCTCCAATGAGTAGAAGCAAGCTGAAATAGGGCAACACAAATGAAAATAAGCTGGATTATTTCTTTGAACTGGGCGACATCAGTGGATCCTCCTTTTCCCATAAGCAAAATCAATCCAAACCAGTTGGCACGAGGAGGAATATTAGGTCTGCCTTCCCTCCAGGGCGGTGGGGTGTGTGGTGGGGAACCCCTGCTCCTGTGCTCTGGAGACCCATGTTGCTGGAAGCCTGCAGGTGGCAGTCAATTTATACTGAAGTTACTTAATGGTAGTTTTAGAATTTTCTGTCTAGATCCTGTTAGTTTTTTTTTTCTCGGTTTCTTTTAGTTGGAGCACTACTACAACTGGTTTTAATCCTAATGCATACTAATTAAGGGATATTTGAAAAGAACGGATAGTACCAGGAGTTCTAAAGAAGGATTATCTTTTGCTACTGTATCGTGAAAGAAAATTGCTATGTAAAGGCTTAGGAAGGAACAGAAATGGATTAGGTGCTTTCTAGTTGCTATAGAAACAAAATATGTAATTAAACAAAGTGAAGTGTATTACAACTCTTACACTGATGAAAGTACTTGGGAAAGGTTGGACAATGAATGTTTTATATTGCAACACCAAACCGAGAAATAAAGAGAGGGTTCAGGTTTATTTTCCTAATGCAATCTTCACCTACTGCATTTTTTGTGCTCGGGTAACTAAAACCAAAAATGTGTTCTTTCCCATGGAGAATCTATAAAAAGGAGTGTCAGCAATAATAAGCAATAAGTAAGGCAGTGAGGACTTGAATCAATACTGTTGCAAATTAATAACAAATATTATGTTACAGGAATGACATGATGAAATAAATACAAATCTTAAGTACATGTTTTTGGGGGAAAAACCCCATCATTGTAAGCGTTTGAACTGTTTAAGTACACTTGCTTTAAAATAACTTTTAACGGATCACTTCAATGTTTCCTGTCCTACAAAAGTATAATAACAGTTTCATGCCTTTGCTCTATAGCCAAAAGACCATTTCATAGCAGAAAGTGTGGGTCAAAAGAACTTTCCCTTAATGGGGGAGCAAGTGCTGCGGGTTGAGGGCGCAGTTCAAATGAGCCCGCAGTTAGCGGCAGCTGCCAGAAGAGGGCACTTGGAGGTTTCTCATGAAATGCCTACGCTTAAAGTTGAACTCGTTCTCAGAATTTTCTTTTTCTTTCTTGTGTCATAAAATATCACCGGTTAGAGTTCAGAATTGTAGCAGTGATTGTTAGCTTAACTCTGAAGGTGACCGCGTTCTGCTATTTGTAAATTGAGGAGGCACGTTTCCGTGGAAGGATCTCTTATTTAGCAGATGTCAATGTGTGGTCGTGGGAGATGGATGGAAATTGGTTGGCTTTATATCTTATACCCCCCAACCCTCACCCCCGGCCCCCTCCCCCAAAATTATATATAGAGAATTATGATACATGATTCTTATCTTTATTGGTCAGAGTGAAGGAAAAGAAGGAAGATGAAAAGAAATCCTGCACTCAAATCAGTGTATGATTTCAACTTCAAGTGATTATGACAAAACATGGCTAAAATATCAGAATCTACCCTATGCAGACAATGTTTACCTTGGAGGTATTTTAAGTGGTACATCTGCACTTGCTTGCCAGGCTTCTATGTGGAATGAATCTCTTTTATCCTTTCTTAGGATCCTGATGAGCTCATTGCCTGCCTTGATTTAGCACACCTATTCCCAGGGCTCTGCACCTCCGGGTGGCAACAAGCAGTAGGAAACGTTGGAAGGGGGCAAGGAGAGACAGCCCTGCTGCAAAGGCAAAGTGTGGCCAGTACACCTGCTCACGCAAGACCAAAAGGGAAACAGAGGAAAAGAGGAGGGAGAAAAATACTGCATTCTTGGAGTTTTTTGGGATAGGAATTCATTTCAGATCTGCCTGCCTTTTGTTCCTCCAGCGATCAGTTGCTTTATCCTCAGGTGTGTGTGTCCCCCGCTGTGTTTGGCTATATCTACACTGATTTCTAAAGCGTCTTCAGCATTAGTCCAGGTCACCAACCCTATCGGTATAAGTATCTTTAAACAAACAATCAATCAAAAAACCCTAGAAAAGTGTATGGATTTTCCCCTTTGCTTTTCTTTTTTTGGGGGAGAAGGTGGGGGTGTTTAAACACATTTAAGTCGTCTATATTTTAGGATACCTGCCAACGCTAAGACTTCTGAAGGGAAAATTTTGCTTTGTTTCATCAGGCACAGTTGCCTGGAATCTTTCATAGCTACGACGTAAGCCTACTGTAACTGCTACACTGGCTTTTGGTTTTTTAAAAAATGTTTTCAAAGTTTTTTTAGATAAAAATGTATGTTTATTTAATGTATTCATTATACAATCAAGACCCAAAATTTCACGGAACTGGAAAGATCAGTAATATCACTGCAACCTAAAATGGAACAAACCCCCACGAATTTTGCAAAAATGTTTAAAAGTGAGGGGAGAGACACCCAAAAATGGGGTGGAGGTGATCCAGAAAACCACTCTGACAGGTATACTTTACATGTGTTTTAGTAAAAACTTTGGTTAATTATTACGAAACAAGTTTCTGTTTTGCAATATTGTGGAAGCTTCTTTACAGGCATTTGAAGACTCTGAAATGAAAATATATGTTTCATTAATACTGTCTATAAAATTTACCTCTATGTCTAATAAAGCATTTCGAACTTTTTTTTTTTTCTGAACCTAAATGGGATTTTCAACTTGCCCCTTTTGTGTGCTGCCCATACTTGTCTTCTGTGGAAGATGGTGACATTTTCCTGAGAAATAACATCTGCAAAACCAAAAAATGAGACTGTCACCAAGGTACCCTGAAGTCTTTGCTTAGATTATGGAGCTCAGAGAGTTTGCATCTCCAATGGTGCATGTATGTTAAGGGATCCTTGTCATCCATCAAGAGGCAAGATGACAGCATTGTGGGGAATGTATTCCAGCTAAAGACATTAAGTCCAGTAAGAACAGAGAAACGAGACAACTGGAGTTGTAAAACTCGCCAAAACACTCAGGAAAAGATCTTACTGGATGTCTGAATCCTGTGATCTGCTGCAGACTCTAGTAATGGATTGCTTGTCCTGTCTCCTTGCTTGGCTGCCTTGGCATACTTGCCTTAAGGCTTTGTAAGACATTCCTGCAAATTCCTTGATTCTTACTTTCAGAATCCCACCTCTTCCATCTGAGTTACTTCAAATTGTCCGGTGGCCACTGCTTTCTCTCTTTGTTGTAGGACTGCAGCACCCCGGGCTAATACAACACCCTGCTCACAGGTAAGGAGAAATACTTTACCACCAGCAATGTATTTAAGTGTTATCACTAGAAATTTTGTATTATTTCACAATAATGCAAAATTGTCACAATTTACCCCTCCTTTTAAATGATTAACAACACGCTCCTACGCTATGCTCCAACACTGCGTTCAGGATCTGTAAAATACCAAATTCCTAATTTTCTGTGGCTAGCACTACACCGTTGTTCTTATATTTACTGATGTTATTGCAAACTACTTCACCCTTAAACCGTCTACAGCTTCCGAAAGGCTGAGACAATTCATTGTTCTTGTGCTCCCTGACTTTCTTTTAACCAACCGATAACTTCCAACCTTTCTTATCTTGGTAAAATGCTGGTAAAAATCGTTCTTCGGTTTGCGACTCGGCTCTCGATTGTTTGGGCGTGAGGTCACTGCTGAAGTATTGCAGTCAGGGTATTTACCTGGTGGCCAACGTGTCTCTCCAAAGCAGTTGGTGTAGCTCCTGTGACAGGCACAAGACTGTGCGATGACCAGGAGAGCTGTGCCGTGGTGGCCGAGGGGGGGAAAAAAGAAACTGGGAAAGGCTGCGGGGTGTAGCTGTGTGGGCTGAAGCGGCAGCCGCGTTCTCCAGTCAGTCTGGCTGTGTCCTGAGCAGCAGTACTGCCGGGCAGCTGCTGCGGAGGGTCTCCTCTTCCGCTGCCTGGTCCCAGCTGGGGGTGTGCTGTAGACGAGGGAGATGTGCCAGAAGTGGAAGAATGCTGGGCTCGGAGGGGTCCCTGTCAGCTGAGGTGGATGCCTTGGGTGTGAGGTAATGAGCAAATAAATTAAGGTAATCTTCAGGGCTGGTGTTTTCAGCCTTTGCGACTCCCAAGTAGCAGAAGTGCAAACCATTGCATCTTTGTGACAGCGGAGGTGAATGTATCATGGAGAATATTTTAAGCACACAAAAAATAGGAATAGTTTACTTCTTGCTGATAAGGAATTACAGGTTTCTTTCTAGTGTGGAAGAATTATCTGGTGGGCTGTCTCCAAAATAACTGAACCTCAGCCTGCCACTGCTAAAATGCATAGTTTGTTCTTCATATAAGAGAGATGTCTACAGAATCATTCCTCTTCTATCAGGTTCTTGACAATGAGAAATAAGGTTACAGTAAAGCATTTGTGCTTTATTATTTGAGCCTACCTTGCTGTGAGGTGAAAGCATGGAGGGTAGCTGTAACTTTGTGTGTTTCTTTTTCCCAAGCTCTGTTAGAGTAAATATTGAGATAACACATCAACTTGCCTTTATTTCTAGTCTTACTGAGCCCCAAGACAAAATCTAATGGCTGTTGAATATTTTAATTCTAAATGCTCACTACACAACCTCCAAATACATTACAAAGAAGAAAATCTTGTCATAACCACCATTTGGAGAAAAATGAAGGACAATCTTCAAGAAGAGTGGGGGCTGGAAAGGTATATGTTTTCAGATTTTATCAAAAGAGTAAAAGATGTGGCAAAGGGTATAAAAGTTTAATCTTTTAAAAGGATCTATATAGTACTTCTTATATGTATTCTTAAATATCAAGGAAGACCGTATAATATTATAGCATATCCCATTTCTTATTTCTGAAATAAGCTGGGATGCTCACACTGACTCCATCATGAGCCGAGGAGGGGTTTGTACCAGGAGATACTGTGCTAAGTATTAATCGAAGTGAGATTGTGGCTAGATGTGAGAGATACCAAAGTGCGCGGGACACGTGCCCGAAACCTCAGGGGACCAGAGCTGAAGGGCCTGTGCAGTCACAGGTTATTTCGAGCCCGTTGTGGGCAGGACCCAGAGCAGCACCTACGCAGCTGAAGCTGTTCTCAGGCGTGCCGGGTGATTAATTACAGCACAGCCGCTGCCTCGCTAAGTTGCCTGAATACTGATGGTGCCCTAGAAATGAGAAATTTAGTACAAGCCCGACCCCTGAAATGCTGTGGGTTTTGTTTGGGGTTCGTTTCTTTGTTTGTTTTCTCCCTAACCCCACGCTGCTTGTTTCTTACCTCTATTACTGGCCTTTCTGGAAGCTGGAGGCAGCCTACAGCAAGCACAGGGTGTTGTCTAGTGGCAAAAGCAATTGTTCGGTATGCAAAAGACCTACGTGGTAGTGGTAACTACATACTAACGTGTGTCCAATAAGCATTAATGATGGCATATGCACCAACTTCAACGAGCTGTGAAAGCACCAGTCCCTGAGATTTGGTGCTGACGACATTCCCTGCAGGTCTGGGATATGCAGCTTCACCTCTTCAGTACCTGTCCAGATGTGGATGCAGGTTTGAATGGGGGATGTTGGAGCCACCTGCGGACGATGATTCCATCTGTGTGCTTGCTCTCACCTCAAAATCCTGCAAGGCTTTGCTGTTTGGCTCCTAAATACCACTGGGAATTTGGTTCTTAATCTCTGTACGTGTCTGTCCCCACTTGTAAAATAGCACATCCTCAGTGGGAAGCCATGAGGTTTACTGTGTTCAACACTCTTTTGTCAGATGATTTGGTTGTGGGAACTCTAGAAGTAACAAAAATAGCCAGTTATATTACACTGACTGTATTTTGAGCCCAACACAATATCCACCAAGTTATTTTGCATTTAAGTCTATGAAGTGGGATCCAATTTTTAATCATACAAGGACTATTTTGTTGGAATGATTATTGGATTGAAGTACATGAGTAACTTGAGTGAGACAAAGTCTGTGCATGGTATGTCACAGATAGCTGACCGTTTAAATTTTTTTACCATTTTAACAGCAGGAATCAAATCACAGATTAGTTCTGTAAGTGTATCCTTTCTGTTTCAAGAACTCATTTGTGCTGAACAGCCTAAAACTCTGCACCTGTGGAAAAAGTTGGGAGATGCTGTGATAAAATGTACTATATCTTTCAAAACATGGTTACTAAATTCTTCTAGTTGTCCAGGTTCTTTCACTCCAATTGTGTGGTCTTGCTGCTGTATGACTGGAGTATTCATTAAATCTCTAAATAGAAAGCAAAGGAAAGATTTTTGGGCTGAAATGTGTTGGGGCTTTTTGTTGTTTTTTTTTTTTTTCTTTCTTTCTTCCAGTGTTTCCCTTTTAAATAGTTTGAGATGCATATAAATATTCCTAATGATTAGGCAGTAGTCAGCCAATTCCAACTTGCCTACAAATGAACCATTTTTAATTGGGCTTCATCTGAATTGGGCTCTATCATAAAAATTTCACACGCAACTTGGAGAAAGCTATTTCTCATTTTAAGTAATGCTTTTTCTTTGTGGATTTCTGTTTGTTTGTTTTGTTGGTTTTGGTTTGGTTTTTTTGTTGTGTTTTTTTTTTTTTTTCCTCTTCCTGGGGTATAAATAGCCCAGTATTGTTTGGAATAATACGGAATAAAAATGTTTTTCTGGCCATGTAAGATTCAGGATGTGGATTGCTTTATTATTGTATTTTATAATACAAGAAAGATTTTTGTTACAGAAGGCTAACCATATCCCACTCGTAATGAAGGAAGCCACCGCAGCAAGGGTTATCTCCTGATACCTAGTATCAGGCTAATCTTGTTATCTCCAATTTTAACTTTGGAAACCTACCTAACCAGACTGTTGTTAGCAATCACATTTGGTGATAATAATTTGGAAAAATTTTCAGCATCACCAGCTTTTGGAATTCGCCACCCCTGGCTTGGAAGGAGCAATTCCAGCCTGGGTGGGCAGCCTCTTCCCTGGCCCTGAGGTTACAACCCCCCAGCCAGGACGGGGCAGCAGAAGCACTCCTGGTGCTTTAAAGACAAGAGGCAGAAGGTGTTGTAGCTGGTGGAAGAGGAGCAGGAATGACCTTAAACCTCAGCCTCCAGGTCTCCTCTGCCTCCCTCTGCAGGGAACAGCAGTGTAAGCTGTTCTCACACACTGTGCAGCAAAGTGCTTTCTCTGAAACCTCTCACTGCCTTGTCAGATGTTAAAGCCGATGAAGTTCAGAAGCTGTTAAAGGACTGATGGACAAACAGGTGGTATAGTTGAATAAGTCTCATTACCTTAGAAAACCGAGCTAGGTATGTGTATTTAATATCAAAAACAGTGAGCAAGCAAACCAAAGCCAGGGATAGGGTTTTGTTTCTTTTGCATCTTTACCCGTAAGTTTTATAATGCTTTACGTGTTAATTGTAAATTTAATCCCAAATACTCATGCTGCTGCCTGCTGTCCATATTTGTTTTCCTGGTATCCTGTGGCCTGAAAGTTACCATAGAATACGTAATTCCTTTTTTGAACTGCTAGGAAGTGATCTAATGTAATTGCATAAAGAGTATGATGGACATATTTTAGAGTTTTCTCTGCATATCAGCATCTTCAGGAATTTAATTTTTATGGTTGGTGCAACAAGTTTAAATACGTGTAATAGATATAACTATTTGATAGATAATATTATTTAACAGATAACTTCTTTGGGAGTTTTTTTCAGTGCTGTGAGTAATTCTTCAGTGAAGCAGAAAAATAAACAAGATATAAGGATTTGCAGCTTGGCCAAGCGACAGGGTGTTGCTGCGTGCATCGGGAACGCTCGCCGGCGCGCTCCCTGGCTCTGGTGATCCCAGCCAGGAGACAGATGGCTGTGCACCGAGGAGTTGGCGAGCCGTATCACAGTTAACCTGAGAAGCTGCAGGCCTGTGCTGCACTTATTTAGCAGCTTATATATTGTGTTTATAGCCTTGCTTTCAGGCCTGTGCTGAGCTGCACGTATGCCTTGGCCACAGGATAAATGTTGCTAGTGAACTGTATTGATGGAGCCTGCAGGCAGCTCCCATTTGGTACCAGTGATTACACCACTTGCGTGGCCTTGCCTTTATCTGAAAATACGCAACAAGTTCTCCTGTGAACATCCTTTTTGGTTGACAGTAGAAATGAACGGAATTGTTTTAAGAAAAACCCATAAAAGCTTAAAAGCCCCAAATGGGGTAGGGATCTAGGCAGCATGCTGTGCACTGACTGGAGACCCATCTGATGCCGTGCAGCTCGGGATTCCCAGCATCTGAAAAGATGTAAAATAATCTATACTATCCTCTGCTTTTTTATAGTATTAGCTCCACTAAATGACTTTTTAAGTGATACTGCAGAGACTCTGAGTGCCTTTCTTATGGGGATCATAAGGACCTCTTGGTGCGGAGCAATGGCACGCTAATTTTGAGGGAGAAATGTGAAAACAAATGACACTGGTCTGTGTTCCTGGTATGACTTGCAGAGGATAAATGTACAGAGAAAAGAATAGTACTACTCTAGTTGCTCTGGATGCCTGCTATTAAGTTCCAGATGTTTAGCTTCTATTTTTTATGCTGTAGGTAACTTTATTGATGTTGGTTTAGCTCTGTACACATTAGGTACTCTCAAAGTAGGAAGCCTGAGTCCATTACCTGAGAAACCTGTGGACAAACTTTTGCATTCCTGGAAGGTTTTACTGACCTGGAAGTAGTACTGCAGAGGTATAAAATCTGCTTGTGTGGGTGTGCAGGTGCTGGAGGATCAGGCTTGTAGTGGTTGGAGAAGATGGAGAATTACCTGCCATCTGTCCGACCTTATATTTAGAACTTCTGTACTGCTGTAGTGCCTTTGGCTTTGCTACTCTGACTCTGTTTGTGTGACTGAAAATATTCCCTCCGTGCTGGTAGGTACAGGTGTGAGCTGTAGCATCATTTGAAATTGCTGTTGACTTTGAGTAATATATAATTTGTCTTTTAATGTTTTGCATAAGATCTGTTCAGGAAAGCTCTGGGAATTTTTTTCTTAGTGGTCTGTGATTTAAAACAAAATATCTTGTGACTGCTGGGGTTGGTACAGTGAGAGAAATGGGAAGTGAACTCTTCCGTGCTTAGTGCCTGCTTAAATGCGCCTCAGAGGATAGCCTGAGGCATCTGAGCTTTGTGGGCCTTGGCTAAGGATTTCGGAGGAAGCCATGAGTGCATGCTTTTAAGAGCTGCATAGTGAGATGGGTTGAAGTCCTCTGCAAGGTTCTTGATTTTGTGGTTTCACAGCAGCTTCTCCTGAATAAATAAAATTATTGAATTAAAAGTGAAAACACGAATGCAATTGGTGCATTAG
>JAVKLA010000031.1:5352321-5371723 GCA_034782735.1 Sagittarius serpentarius | reverse complement strand
TGAGAATAGAACAAGGTATCTTGCTAGAAAGTGGTTTTTGGTTGGTTGGTTGGTTGATTGGTCTTTAAGTCTTTGATATGCTGGAATTAACTGTAAATCTGCTAAAAGGTAAAATAAAATGAAAAATTTTTCCTTGCTTAAGTCCCTTCATCAGACACCCTTACCAAATATGTTTCTGTGTTTTCAGGGTCATGTTGGCTTCTGGTTTTCTCCATACGATTCGCACAGAAAATGAATATATGCTAATTATATAAGTTAACTATTAACGCCAAGGATTTCTATTATTTTGAGAAGAAAGGGCTGCAGAAGTCTTATAGAAAAAAGGTGCACAAATATTGAGATTCTCATTATCCCATTCTGATTTATGTCCTGCGCTGTTATTTATGAATGGCTTCCCTCTGATTAGATTTGAAACGTAAAACAAATCTCACTGATATAATAAAGATTAAAATGTACAAGCACAAGCATTAACCAAAATCTTCTAGTCTGTATAATTGATTGCATACCACCGAAAAGCATTTAAAAATATTTTATATGGTTGTTAAGACAATTTTATGGGAAACAGCTTCAATCACTAAATGAAAATATAGTTTCTGTTTTCAAAGATAAATTTTTCTTCATTTCTTTTTTTTTCTTTTATTTCCCAGGCTGCAGTGTGGAAAGTTTGAGTTTTGCTCCATGCTGATAAAAATAAAAAATCTTGCAGTATTGCTCTTTGAAAGACAGAGGGAACACTTTGTATTTGTTAGGAAAACTGTGGGCCTAACGTAGGTGGTGTATAGTCTGCTATATCCAACTGCTACAAAAATAAAAGCCTCAAGTGTTGTGAGACGAGTAGGCATTTTCTGCTTCAAAATACTTTATAAACTCAGGTTCACATCTCCTTGAGGAAGAGAGGCCAAAAATAATATTGTGGCAAAACTATACCGGGGAAGCACAAGTCTAACATTCCAGCATAATTTACACTAAGATTACAACACACCCACACATATGTGTATTTATACACACACGTAAACATACATGTATATACAAATATACACCAGTCTTTGCAAAGGGAGACTGGAGACCTACTGCGCCACATCCAATGCATGTAACTGACCCCCCAAACTGCTTATCTGCTCGGATTCGTCGCAGCTCAGAAATAATCTTTTTTCAAGAAATGAAGTATTTTGTCCACGACTGCATGACACTTTAGTATACTATTATCGAACCTGTTTTCTAAGCAGAGTAACTTGGTGCAGGCTGTGCTTGTCTGTAGGAACGCAAGTTTGGATGCTTCTTGGTGACCCCACAGCAAAAGCTGAGGAGACGTCTTCCCACGGGCACCTCATGCTGCCTTGGCTGCGTGGTGCGATGGGTGTGCGCCTGCCTGTGTCCTGAGCGGGTATCATCCTGCAGCCGGGTACTTCTGTTCCCCTCAGCATCCCCACCTCACGTGCGTGTTAGTCTCCCGGTCGGTCGGACAGGCCTTTGCGCTGAGACGTGACCCCGCCTTGCGATACAGGCCGTGGGAACGATGAGCTTTGCGCTGAGTTCGGCACAGATGCGCGAGTGGATGCCGTGACAGATGCGGAACGGCACGGTGCCCAGCTCCAGCGGGGCCAGTGCCCGAGGCAGGAGAACAGGAGCCTGCTGGAGGCATGCCGCTCTCGGCTGAATCCCGGCTAAATGCGCCATGGCTGTACCAGGCTGCTTGTGTCACAGGAAGCGTACTGCTGGTAAATGGCAGATCTGGGTGAAGGAGGTAACGCGGAGCCAGACACGGTCGTAGCAACCCTTGCCTGGCTCTAGGCTCGGAGGCAAAGGCTCAGGCTATGAGAGGGGCTGTTTCCAACACGTGCTAAACGATACCTTGCAATACAACGTGGTGAGGGATGTTTAGGTATGTTGTCTTGGTCTCAATTATTTTTTTCTTTCTTACCCTAAGGCAATTTTAACATAGCCCGTACTCTCCCTTGCCTTACCTATACAAGCTCAATATATAGCCTATATACAGCCATATCTGAAATTTGCTCATCATCTGCTTGCAGCAAAGGCCGTGTGTTCTATGAATAGTATATGCCACTCCTGGGTGCAGTAGGCCAACGTATCATAGAACAAATAGACATACGTAACAATTATATTGGTAATTTGTAGCTTAGAACCGCAGTCTGTGGCAATTTCATGTTGGAAAATATGAAGAAAGAAAATATCACGTCATCCTTATGCTATAATAGGTGCAATGCACATTTTTAAAAACCTGTTAGTTTTTTAAACACTGTGATATTAACAGATACTTTTTAGAATATTAACAGAAGCATGTTTAGAAAAGAGCATTCTTTCCCCATCTGTAGACAGATGGAATGGTGACAAATTTAATGAGCTACTGAGCAGCAACAGTATTTCCTTTTTATTGGATAAGAATTATTCTTACTGACAAAAGGAGTCAAATGTTGCCAATGTGTCTATGTATATATTTAAAAAAAAAACCCAAAACTTGGACTGTTAGACTGAGCAATAACATGTCTTGTCTGTCTGATCCTCCTTTTTAACATCTGATTTTGAAGACATCTTTTGTGTTTGCAGGAAGGTGGACCCTGAAGGTGACAGTGTCTGGAAATTCTGCTTGTTTTCCAGCAGGCAAGAAATTAACTCTGGGCTTTCCCCTTGCCCAGGGACCGGGTGCTGAGGAGCAGGACAACGTGGAGCCCAAATGCCCAGTTACCTCTTGGAGCCAACGCAGGAAACCGTAAAAGCTGCCAGGGCTGGAAATGAGACTTCTTCAGGAAGGAATGTTTTTTTTTTGCCTTTTGTGTCATGGGAACATTTTTTATTTGCTTTCTCTTTACAAAAAGATACTTCATTTGGTCTTGTTATAGCTGTGTGCTCGAAAGCTTTGAGCAGAATCATTTACTTACAGAAAAATCGTCTTTGATTGTTACGTGAGCTGATGCAGTTGTTTACAGTTAACATGTCTCTCATCTCAAGATGCTATGAGCTTATGAAATTAAAACCAGTGCCATTCTTACGTAATAGAGCTCTTGCAAAATACTGCGCTCACTGTAGTATGGTGAGATTTAAGAAACATATTTAAATCAACTAATCCTAGAACTTTGGTAATATTTCAAAGCAGCATATGCATCATAAAGCTCTGTATGTGTCGATCTCTCTTACTCTTAGACACATGCTTTTCCTGTTTATTCCTGTTTCATTTTAACAGCCAATGCACGCGCTGTCACTCAGCAACAAAACACTTGAAAAAGTTGTGTGACACAGGTATTCTGCCAGATGACTTTTGGCATGTTTTCTTTATCAGATGCTGTATTTTCATTTAAATTTTCGTTACAGATTTGTATTACAGTAGGTGCACTTTTCTATGAAGGGCAACTAATGTACTGAGGAGTCAAACCCAGAGCAGTAATGAGTCCAGCAGAGATCAAAGGGTGCTCTTCTGCATCCCAGCAATTTGATGGGGGTGAGCAAAACCAACAGTCTTTTTTTTGCCTTGGTCTCCTATTAATTTTCACTCTCGTTGGCTCCAGAGCAGCTGCTTTCCTGTCAATCCAGCGCACTTCTTGAAAAAAATCCGTTTGGATGTCACAAATGCAATTTCAATGGGCACAGCAAGAACAACGACTCTTTAATTTAACCTTCCTCTTCTGTGCAGGACTCAGGGGAAAAAGAAATTCCTTGAGCAATGGCATCTCCAAAACCCATCAGAACACGTCACAGGGGAAAAGTGTCCCGAGACGTGAGTTAGTCCGATTCTTTGCTGAGTGACAGACACAGACCATGTGTGATTTAAAGGGGGGGCAGGGTGGGAAAGAGTGAATGACAGCCAAATACTCTGATGAGAAGTTACAGGGCTGGAAAGGTAGTATTAACAGCCCGCGATTAGTATTGTCAGCAGAGAGATTTCTTCCTTAATGCACCCTGCTGAGCTAGATGTTCTCCTGAAATCTGTTTCAGTGCAGCATTTTTATGGTTTCATGACAATATCTCAGTATTTTGGCTATTACTCAAAGTCCTGTTCTCTCTCCTTTCTCTGCCCTATATTGTCAAGTGGCTAGGGCAAAAAACAGAGGTTTAATTCAAGTTCCTTGCTCTTAAAAGCAGAGGCTACTGCTGCACTCTGCAAGAAGAGAGAAGATGGGAGCACGTCTGTGTTCCCGTCGGCGCGGATGGAGAGTGAAGGGGCAGAAAAGAAGATCCTCGCCGAGCAAGGCAGAAAAGGTAACACCACACCCTTCTGGTCATCACATCTTTCCCACAGAGATTCGTGACCATTTAAAAGTGTGCACATTTTCTTAAGCATTTTTTGTGAATGACAGAAATCCAGATACGTTTTTCCTACAAGTTATTCATAGGCATTGTTTTGCAACAGACTCTGTTGTTGTTCTTGACTTTGCATTACAGAATGGTCAGGAATGTGCTTAGCCCTGATTTGACTGGAAAGCTGCCCTGGTCTGTGCTGACGGGAGAACTGCATCTCCCTCCCAGTCTGCAGCACGCCCGTATCCCTCAATGCCAAAAACTTCCGTGCTCAAGACCCTGTGAAGTTGGAGGCAATTGTTTTACAGTTGGGGTTTTTTTGGTTTGGTGGTGGTTTTTTTTTTCTCCATTGAATGCAGACATTGTAGTAAAACCGGATTATTGCGTTGTCAAATGCTGGGGTGGGTTATTCTCTCATTCAGCACCCATAACAGGTGGGCTAACTGTGAAACCTTACGGCATGCCGACTGCCTGCAAATAGAGCCAAATGGAAATGATCTGTCACCGCAAATGTTCTAATATAGGTTGTTTTAGTGGGCATAGTAGTTGTCATTTTCAACATATGAGCGCTCTCTTTGAGTATAATTTTTAAATTATCAGACAATTGTAGAGACGTCTCATTCAGGTAGCCATAATGCAACTTTCTTAATGTGATATGAAGGCTTTTAAAAACACCTCTTTAAAAAGAAGTCCATTTGCATTAAAGAAAGAGAACCTTTTCTCTTAGTGTTTTTGTTCTGATCTCCTTTGAAGTGACAACGTCTGAGATGTATGTAAAGCTCAAGTGCTGTGTATGATTATAGGAATGACATGATAGTAAGTGGTTGACCTACCTATTATAGAATTTGTGAGGCACAGAACTTTTTATTACACAGGGATAAATATCACACTATGGAGAACTGAAGCTGCTACTCCCCATTTGAAATGGAGCCATTTTTAAGCCAGCTGTAATGTTTTAAACACGGATATTCTTTGCTTTTTCATTACAATGGAGAGAAACAAATCTTGTTCTTTTTTTCCCATCTCTTCACGCTACCAACCAGTATTTCGGAAAACAATCCTGTTCTATATTTGGATATACTAAAAAGATGTTAAAAAGTGTAAGAACAAATTGTTTTAGCCAAAGCCTGCTTTAGTTAAATTAATTATTCCTCTGAGTGTAAACAGGCAAGTAAGTTAAGCACGTTTGTAGGGGTGAGGCCTTACACGTATGACCTTCCAGTCCTCACTATATGTTCTGTTACTAGACAACATCATGAGAAGACCTGGGTGAAACAGAAGCAATCAGCATTGTAAATCCTAACGTTTTGAAAAGCAAGTAAGAGCTATTAGTTGTGATTTTTAGGAAAATTAAAAAAAAAAAATTCTGAATAGAAATGTTATCCTGTAAAACCCTTCGGCATGTACTTTAAGACCAAAAGCCGTGTAAAAAGAGCCATTATGCCAGCTGGGTAGAGAAACCTACGGCTCATTCCTCTGGGAGCGAGGGGCAGCAGGTTCCTCGGTCTGCCGGCCGGCCAGGCGCACAGGGCAGCAACGGGAAAGAGCAGCTCTTAGAAGCGGAGAACTGGAGATGTGGAAGGAGAAGGCCAGCTGTGAAATTATTGCAGTTTGTGGTTTTGCCCACATTTATAAAGGCATTGAAGACTAAGTCGTACAAAGCAGCAGGAGTTTCTTTCCCGCTTCATGATTTAAAGGTCCGCAGAGATCTGCCGAGCCTTCATGGTCATAGGCACACAGAGTAAAAGAAGGGGGAAATAATGAAAAGCAGGTGATTCTGTGCTAGGTAAAAGCAGTTTTTCTTGGGGCAGACTAGTTTGAAAAAGTTTCTCCTGGTGGTGTTCTGGTAGAACCTTTTAGGATATCCTTTTGAAATCGTATAGCAGCATTTAAGGTGAAAACATGAAAAAAAAATCATATTGTTTTTTCTGAATAACAAATCTCTGACAAATTCCAACTGTAATGAAAATTGTTACAAAATGTGTAATGAAGATGAACACAGCTTAAAGAGTTCCTGAAGACTGCAGGTTAGACCTCTTCTTAGACAAAATTTCTGTTCAGTTTTCTGGAACTTTTGTATGCTGGATGTGAAGTGGAAAACAAGTAGTAACAATTAGTAAACAATTGGGTACTAGGGAAAACATTTATTTTATCAGGATATCCTTTGCGTTTCCTTCCGTCTTTCAAAAGCTCAGAGAAAGAAAACAAACCTGCATAAGATTTCGTGGAAAGGGTCATGGAAAACTTGATGTAAATTGATAGATGCCTGTAAAGGGCTCATTTGTGTCTTACGGTAATTTCGCTGTATTTTTATAGAATTTAAAGTAACCCCTCTTTTTTTCAGTGGAGCTGTCTTATTGCTTTTAAGAAGTAACCGTATATCCCACAGCCAGGTTCATTTAATGATTATTTGAAAATGTTATCGCTCTGTATCACAATCTTTCATGTTATCAGCCTGAATTTGGAATAGGTTAATTATGCGTGAGTGAAGAACCCATCAATAAATAGGGCAAATCATATCCAGGCCATTAAACAAACCAATAAACTAAAATCAGTGTTTTGTATTGACATCATGAATTCTGTATTCACAGTAATGGTTTTTTTAAAAAGTTACAGCACCTTCTGACAGTAAATCCAGGTACCAGTCCACACGATGCCAATGGGAAAAACCCACCTGTATCTTATTAATCTTAGCTCTCTTTATCAGTTCTGTCATTATAGTGGATTTTGTTTGCATTGAAGTGGAGGAATGTTAAAGCTGTTGCTTGTGCAGGACTGACTGTTGCCTAGTTCATGTTTCTGGCCCACATTTTCTCTCCTGTCTATATGAATGGAAGGTGTCCCCTGCTGGGAAGCAGGGGATTCAAACAAGAGCCGAAGTCCAAGTAAGAGGGTTATTTTCCCCTGGTTTGGACTGCTAGGGAATTTTTCCTCTTCCCTTTGTAGTCCGGTGCTCAATTCTCTTCCTAAAATCATCTGGGAATTGTATTTAATCAGCTCCCTGCAGCATAAAAGCCTAGAACACTGGCGTGGTTTCTTCTGTCTCTTTGTGTGACTTGTCAGTTGTGGGTTTTGGTGTCAGGTTAGTGACAGAGCTGAGGAAAGCTTTCTGGCGAGTGGTCTGCGTCCATGACCTGTGGCTTGTCCTGAGTGATTGCCTGTAATTGTGGGAATCACTTTTGGAAGGAGGCCTATCTCGGCCTCCTTAGCTGCTGGTGTTTCCCCTGGCTGGGGAATTTTCTTTAGTGGTTTTTGTTTTCTGCCTTTCTGTCTCACATGAACTATTTGAAAATGAATGCAAGTCCTCAGGCCTAACAGAGGAAGGTGTCTGTCTTGTTCAGAAGTAACATGTTTTGTGGAGAAGGTTACTTCCCTTCTGCTGCACATGTACCACCTACGATGAGTGCAGCAATGGAAATCCATTGCCAAAGTTATGAGTTGTTAATTAGAGCAGAAACTGTGGCAGTTCTTTGCAAATTCACTTTCTATAGATGTTGCATTCAGAATTGTTTGGAGCCCTGTTTTCATTATGCCCTGTTTTTTCTCCAAAACCTTAGAGATGAACATTGTACTCCAGCGAGAAGAAAAGACGTTCGTGTTCATAGTGGATGTGAGTTCAACCATATTTTGATTTAATTTCATTTTTTGAAATAAAACAGAATAACTTAACGTGCCCTCTAAGAATTAAGGAAATGGTGTAATAATGTGTCCTGTACAGTTGTGAATACTGAAACAGTTCCCTTTCTTGCTTGCAAGGTCCATTCACGCAGCTCAGAAAAAAGTAAAGGAAATGATCTATGTGTACCTTAAAACCTAAGTTTTCTGCTTCTCACAAAATGAGACTTTAACATCGCCTACAGTTGGTGTGAATAGTAAAAGAAACAGGGGACAAAAAAGTCCTTTGGAGCTCGGTTCAAGGGGGTCTGACACACTACAAGAGAGCCACATGACATCTGCACATTTTTCTGTACGTTAGCGCTGGAAAGAGGATAGAATTACCAGGAAATGTTGCCCTGTGATTTCTGTATTGAAGTGGCTGCATCTGTGCCACCTGTTGATGACATGATTGGAGCATTAGTTCTTGCTCTGCCTTAGCACTATTGATAACTCTGCTTAACATCGCCACAGGGGAGGCTTTGTTGGAGGCTGCAGTCACTTCGCCTGAGCAATGGTGTACATTGGCTCCTCCATTCAACTCTTTTTTCTGACATTAGCGCATTTGAATGGGCCACCAGTGAAGCCATTCAGTGAGAACATGCAGCAGGGCTCCTGGGTGGCCCGGGGCTGCGCTGAGAACCCCTGTTAATGGACTGCCAGCCGCGGCCCATTGAGCTCCATGAACTCGGTGACCAAAGAAAAGTGAGACAAAGATGTCCCTCAGCGCAACGTGTAGGTCAGCGCCGGACAAAGGCGGACAGTGACCAAGCAAACCTGTTCGATGACCCCACAGGGAAGGGGACGGACGCCTACCACGATGGGCGCGCTGCTCCCGCCGGCGCTGCGCCCATCACCTGGGCCTCGGGAGCGCAGTAGCACTGCGGCTCTGAGGACTTTGCGGAGCTCTTGCTCTACTCACGGTGGGATTTGCACTCCCTTTAAGCCTGCAATCGGTATAATTATGGCTGTAGATTGCTTATAAACATGCATGTAATCCTCTTGTGCGTTGTTCGCCTGTGCAGTGCAGAGATGTCGGTATGTATGTGAAATGTCAGCGGCAGCTGAGTGAATTAAGTGCAGAGTTAAACTTCCCGCGTCTGACTACTTGTGCCTATTATTTTGATGAAGGTAACAATCTTTTTCAAACATTGACCAATGACTGGTGGCTTCAAGATGGAAAGTGGCAGATACTGTGTTGTGTCACTCTGCTAAATAACAAATACGTTCAATATTAAAATCCCCTTCTGTTGAAAGAGGATTTTCATTGCATTTTGCCAGTGATTACAAAATATGTTTCAATTGTTTTGTTTTGCTTCTAACTTACACCTGCTGGAATTAACAGCTGCCGTTTGCAATCATTAACACTACTGCGTTGTCAGCCAGACGCCAGGTAGTGGGAGCTTTTCCTCTCACAGTTAAGGAAGAAAGGCCGGGGGGAGTTGTCGGCTCTGAGCTCTTTACTAGGCTACATGGTCTGATTTGGGTCAGTGGCTTGAAAGCCGTTGGTTAGCTTGGAACAGAGGTAGTAAGCAAGACTGCCCCTGTCCTCGCACCTTTGTGTGCTCTACCTGAAGTCCTTTGGGCAAGAGATTATGGTTTTCCATGAAGATTAACAGAAGAGCTGTGGGAAACATCCTGAACACCAAGTAGCAAGTAGGTGTTGTGAGCTCCGTTGTCAAATTTGCTCATTGGATGAACTGACTGGCACATGCCTCTGCTGTTTAGCTGTGTGGATCTTTGCTTTCAACCGTGTGAAAATATCCCTCAAAAATTTGTATGGGTTCTAAATGTCCCAGCAGCTAGGGGGAACCCTGTATGTGCAAATTTATGTTACGTTTCCTGCACCTCATTCCCCACTGGCTTCAGGAAAAACCCTTGGGACTGAGCTATCTGATACGCAGAAGACGTGTTCTTGCTTTGTAATCAGTCTCCCACAGATCTAACCCTGCCTTTTCTAGTTCGCTTCTCCTGTCTTCAAGACGCATGTGAGTTTTCTGCAGCAGAAGACAGCATGACAAGCTCTCAGCTTCTTGTAAATAATAAATTTCCATTTTGATTGAAGATGAAGGGCAGAAGAGAAATGAGTAATTTTCTTTCCTTGACATTATAAGATGTTGCAGCAAATATTCTCTACCAGGGTTTTTGTTTAGTTTTGTGTTTTTACCAGAATTAAGACAAAGTGGACCTAGCCTCAGAGGCCTCAGAGAGAAAACAGGAGGTATGTGGATGTAGAGGTGGGGAGGGAATGCTAAAGCAGTAAGAATTAGTTGAAAAATACTGTGGGAATCTCAACTCCACACTTCATTAATTTTGAATAGACTGTGGTTTCAGAATTGTGAAACGTACAGTTGAAATCGACAATATGGGGAGAGAATTACATAAAGAAAAGACACGAAGCAGAAAAAAGTCCTTTGGGAATGCTCAGGTTGGTTAAAAAGATGAGGGGGGAAAAAGGGGACCAAAAATAAGTAAGAGAGGGAGCCAGGTAAAACAGAGGACCGGGAAGGAGGAGATACTTGAGACTGATTTGCTCAGGCAAGATTAGAAAGATCTAATGAAAAACCAAATATATGTAGAGTGGCAGGCACGACTGAGCCAGCGAGTCAGCTGTGAGTGTCCGAGCCTGGAGGTCTTGCTTCCTAGGCCTGTTTTTTTAATGACAAAACTATTTCTCACATTACACAATCATCCATGACTTTGTATACCTTTTGGTGCCATTGCAGTTGTGATATTTTACTGCTTTTTCCAGACCAAACAAGAACACAGGCAGCTAGAGAGGCTTTGGAAGAATGAGTGGGAAGCCTTCCTCACCTCAGCACGTTTTGATAGCCGCTAAGCAGGTAAGGTAAGATGCAGTCAAATCTCTCATGTGATTTTCTTAAATGCAAACACAAAGATGTGGGGAGATGTGATTCTGTATGAGCAAACAGTAAATATCCAAATTTATTTTTATGACTGCACATAAATTAGAAACTTCAGATACACAAAAAGCGTAAGAGACTGCACCTACCTATTGCCTTTTGAATCAGATTTCAGCTGCAGGAGTTAAGAAAATGATTAGTTTCCCTCACATGGCTACTGAAGCCTACAACAGCTCAGAACTAACTCCATCAGAGCTGTTTGGGCCTAGGGCAAAGCAAGGACACAAGATTTTGCTGCCAATATTAAAAAAAAGGAGCGTTAAGAGATGCAATCAGTGCAGTCTCTGGGGGGCAGCACGCTACCACCTCCTGTGCCTGGATGTAACAGCCACTTCAGCTTCACACATCATCTTAGAAGAATAATTGCGTCTATTGCTATGTCTTCAAAAAACTTGGGTTTGATTTCACCGGGCTTCCTACAATAAGTACTTTGCGTTTATTTTTATACACTGATTATAGGACTAGGTTACTTAATATCTTGTGACTTTGCAAACATTACCTATTTCATGTGTGCTCAGCAATACCAGTTTAATTCTTCTGTTATGTTCTTGTCTCCTGTGGTTACTCTCTGGTATAAAATTTGATAAAATTACCTTGATCAGAAATGGTTCTGGTCATTTTTCCCCTGCTTCCTGCCAGATGGTTTCCATCACTGTAAAGGGTCCTGACATGTGGAAAAGCAGTCCTTTAGAAAGGATGCTCTTTCTTTCCTTCTTTCCAAGTGGTTTCTGTATTGGGTGTTATGGGATCTCTTGTGCACACATTACTGGAATCTCAAGAGGGGCAGCTTACCTGCTTGACACGCCATAAACCTAGTTAGAACCAAATGGGTCTATGGGATCCCAGCATATATTTGTTCCTATGGTGTCATTAGTAATCTAGGTCTGTGCAATGAATAGGGAAGAATCTGGGGGTTAATTTAAGCCAGAGGGTTTTTTTGGTTAACTGCCTTCAAACATGTCTGCTGTAACTGAAAATGACAGGAGAGTAAAGAAGATAATTTCCCTTCATTGTTCAATAGGTTCTATGGTAAAACATGCTGCTATAAAGTAGTAAATAGCACTTTGTATCTAGCAGATGTTTCTTCAGTTATTAATTGTGGTTCTCAAAGCTGAAAATGAACACATGTGCCCTCTTTAATTTGATTGATAATTCACATGCCCAATAGGACAGTTTTTTCAGGAGAAAGTTTCCAGAGAAAGGAAAAACTTCTCAAATTCCAGTAGAATTTGATTAATTGGTTTTGGTTGAGTACAAATTTTAAGGTGCTAGGGAGCATTCACAGGAAGAGCAAGGAGAAAACTCCTGAATCTATTGGTAGGTGGTAACCAAGACTCCCACCAAGAACGTATAAACCTACATTCAGATCTTGTTTGAGTCAGGAAAGAGGTTGCAACCCAGGTCTCCTGCATCCCAGTAGTAAACTTTAACAAGCAGGCCAAAAATATGTATTTTAGAGCAGAAATCTGTGCCCTGCTTAATCTTGATTTTTTTGTGTGTGTTACAAACTATCTTAAATACCTATTGGGCATAGAAGAGAGATTAGCAGTTCAGTCACAGTTCTGGGAGACCTGTGTTTCAGTCCCTGATCCTGGATATTGAATTTTTTTATTATTTTTTTTTTTAATATGAAGCAAGGTGACTCCAGCTGGAATGACTAGAGCATCACATGGGTTCTTTGGGGACTTCTTTAAGGGACTGCTTTTGTGAAACACATAAATCTTAGTTCTAAAGTTGTGCTCTGAATTGCATAGGGAGAGGCTGAACCCTGAGCGCGACCGTCCTCATCAGTGCTGGAGTGCTACCACGGTCTCCTTTTCAGATTTCTGGAACATTTTGAAATGTTGGCTTTAATTCAAAGCATGCATACAAATTTAAAAGTGTGTGTGAATACCAAGTGATAGGTATACAAATAGAGGGTTAATTTTTCAAACTGATACCGAATGGACTGTTTGCTTAGTCTTACTAGCAACTGTGGTGTGGTCTAAACTATATAAAAAAAAATAATCCAAAGAAAATGGAAGAGAAAATGCTGACACTTGATTCATCATTTCTAGACCCAGAGGGATGTTGTGAACTACCTTGGGGTGTTGGAAAGCCTTGATGGCTTTCGTAAGTTTGCGAAGGGCACACAGTTTATTAATTGCTGTTGTCAGAAAGTGAGAATGAGAGACATAAGACACCATCTTTGTGAACAAGTGGAAGACAACAATTCTTCGCATTTTATTAAACCTTTGGAACAGCGCTGTGACATGATTGAGTAAGGCCTTAATTTTTATGTCCATCATTTCTGCAAGCTCAGATAACATTGAAGGGGTTAATTTGCAATGCATAATCTGGGAAAACAGGCAATAGATCATGTTAACTAACAGTTAAGATAGAGACTGTTAGTGCCACTAGCTAAGATAGCTTCTGCATACTACTTAGCCCTTCTGCTACTCAGTACTGCATGTCTCAGGAGTGCCCAAATCCTCATGCTTATTCTTCAATTCTGTTATTTTCAATAGAGAAATCTTTCTCTTTAAACATCTGCACCATCCTCCTGCCTGGCTTCCTTGACACATCATTGTGTCCCTCTAGTCTTCTAAGTCATCTTTCACATCAATTGTAAAATTCTCTCCATCCACTTGGATGCTGGAAATTGCCCAGTACCAATGTATTTAAGTATTTGCACATACAGCTCAGCTCTTGAATATTGCTGCCTAGAATTATGCCTATCCTACCATTTTTGTATGAAACACAGAAGAAATTGTCTAGAATATGTGCCTTCAGCATAACCATTTAATATGCTGCGCTGTACTGAACATGGAGTTCTGTTTTGTGCAGGAGGAGAAGTCCCTCTAATATATGAAAACTACAGAGATTTTCTTCAGAAAATGTGATGGCTCAGGTTTATTCTTTTCTTTTTAAAAAATTGCATTTCAATATGAAAATTAATTTGTAAATAATTAAAAATTGGGTCATGTAAAAAGTTTTTTCATCTTTTCGTTCACTGTGAATGACGGTAAGACTATTCCTTCTATTGTGAGGTCAAGAAAACATAAAAAATGAAGTGTGCTTTTAAAAGTGGATTTTATCTGGGAGTACAAGCACTAAAATCTCCCATCATCTAAAAGCCCTTTTTCAGTTGTGGCAATTTTCAGTTTCTCATGGTCTGCTATAGTATCTATTATTATATTTTTAAGAACAAATTCTCTAAAGGCTATGCTAAAACTATAAGCTTCAATATAGCTCCATGGAACAGCTGCAGGTCTCTTAACTTGGCCTCAACAACCATATCTGCCTAATCAGAATCTCATGATTATTAGCTCATGTTATTCCAGGCCAGCCTGTAAGGACACTGATCATGAAAAAAAAACCCAAACCCCAAGCATATAATGATACCCTAGATATCTTCATATATTTGGATTTATTTCAGGTGTGACTTACCCTGGTTTTCCAAGGGTTCATAAAGCCTCATTTTTAGAATGGTCGCAATTCAGCCCTGTAATGGTTTTACCCCAAGTCATTATTGCTTACATCTTAACTTCAGCTCCATCGTCCTGTAGTTTTTATCTGACAATAAGCACTCATCTCTGTTTCAGAGGGAGGTCTAATGCATGTAGGTTTACTTAGAATTTGCAACATGAAATCCTATGTTTAAACGTAACCATGAAATGGGGACAAACATGATAGAAATAAGGGTTTTATAAATCTAGACCACGACATCTCTTTGCTGCTCAGAACCAGTCTTGAGTATAGAACTGTATTTATCCAGGAGTAATTTTTACACATATGGTCTATGGTTATAAACCAAGATTTCATCTTTAAGAGCATGCTGAGAGGGGACTTAGCATTGTGAGAGCAGACATATGGTAAAGAAGATGTTTGCAGAACATGTCAGAGAAGAGAAGAAGGATGTATAAGGGGTCAAAAGCTAGACTAGTAGTGTGAGGGAAGCATGAAAATAGGGCTAGAGAGGGTTTGGGAAGAGGGACAGGCAACTGAGAACCTGGGAGTGACAGGCGGCAATCAGTACTGCAGGTAATTCGTCAGGGGGGTAGGTAGATATCTCTCCTGGGAAAGATTTTATGATGCCAGGTTCAGTCACAGTGGGAATCAGAGCTAGCAGGGTAAACCAAAAGTAGTAATCTTGGTTAAAGTAGGATGGCAACAAATAAATTTGTTACTGAATTAACAGCTTTTCAAACCATAGGTGAAACAAAAACCCTTCTGAATGTTAAGCAGCTGTTAAAGGCAATTATTTTTGCAAATAAACCCACAAAGCAAAATTTCCCGATCACCTCACACTGCTGTTTTGTGTAACCCACAAATGCTGGTTTTAATAAGCAGCCTGCCAGTAGGGAGAGCCCCAGAAAATGAACATAAAAGATTCAGACACGTCAGTGTGGTAGCTGCAAGATTTTTCCCACCTGAGACCTTGCCCACCTGGCTAGTTTGGGTTCCAGCTTGGCTCTGGCTCACAGTCACAGCTTGGCCCAGATTTGGGAGGTGCAAGTTGTTAAAAGCTGCATAGGATAGTTTGGGGCAGCTGCCTTGGTACAGTCTATTATGTATATGTAGTACTGCATGCCTTGTATCAGACTGAGAGCTTTATTTTAAGCAGAGGGTTGGTTGCCTTCCCTGCTGTGCTGACTTGTCTCCTGCTGAGAAGCCAAAGCAATGGATCCTGCTGGAAGCCCCGGTACCCGACAGGACTCCTGCAAGGGGCATCCAATAGAGGAAACCATTGGCAAAATGTCAGCCCAGGGTGCCCGCAGCTTGGAGCTCTAGGAAAGGCATGCTAAACCAGTTAGGGGGGTATAGAAGGAACTGATGCTTCGTGTTTCAGTGGAGAGGTAAGAGTGTCTTTGCATCAGGCATAAGCCCATGCCTGAATTCCAAATTACCAATCAGTCACAGCCAACATACAGCCAAAATCTGGGCTCCATCATGGACTTGAGATGAGCTTCCAGGAGGAAGCATAAGGAGAATTTTGCTTTGGATGTCCTAGGTCAACAGCGCATCTATGTGCAGCGTGGCTGAGTGCAGCACTCCTGGCCTGGCAGTATCGCACAAGTCATTGCCCCTTGCAGTAAGACAAAATCCTTCAGAAGAGGGCTGTGACATCAAATGCCATAAAGGCAAACAGGATTTACAGACAGCTTGGATTCTGGCTTCTGCCATCCCCATACTGGCAGTCCCTGCCACACTCACGGGTGCTGCACGGGCGTGAGAGCAGTGGCATGGAGCTGGTTGGGGAGAGCAACATGGTTTACCCTCCTGTCTCTCCTGGTTTCTTATAGGCAATGAAGTCATAGCCTAAAGACTCTTTCTACAGACCATTTTTGGTGGGGGGCCAGGCTCGCACACAGCACCCTTGCAAGTTCCAGCAAGGAACTTCTAAGCAAGCTTTGTGGCACTGTCATCACGTAAGAAAAGAAAGTTAATGTATTTTTTTCCACAAAATGTTCTGTGGTAGTTTGGAGAATGTGAGTTGATGTTGTGGCAAGCTTTATCTTCACTCTAGTCTTTTGTTTGTGGCAATATTTCCTCATATGCCTGACTGGGTGTAAAGAAGGACAAAGATCAGTGCTTCTCTGGGAACCCTGAGTTCAAAGCTCTCTCGTCCCTCTGAGAGCCTCTTTTGGAAAGCGATGGCTGAAATGGGCTGGTAGGCTAGGCCAATGCAACCTGTCCCTCTTGGCAGCTTCTTAAGTTTCCAAGGGGTTTTTCCGAGCTCTAAAATAAAGCTCTAAAACCGGGGAGAACAGAACTGTTGTAATTAAGTTGGGAAAAGCTCAAGCAGCCTAGCTGTTTCCCGGGACGAGGGAGCCACCATAATCAAATTCTGCGGTTGAGGGTTTGGGGAGGGGGAAAAAAAAAAATGAGGTGCCAAAGCTCCTTTGGGGCAAAGACCCTGGGTGGATTTGGCACATCACTGCCTCACTGTGCTGTGCAGAACAGCCGTGAAAGGTGGCGTGGCCGAGCAGCGCCAACACCAGCAGACCACGTCCTCAGCGGGAGGACCAGGCCCAGCGGAGCAGGCCCTCAGGAGGAGCACAGGGCAGGACAATTGCTGGGTAGTCTGCCAGAGAGGGGGTGTTGCCTGTTGTGAATGGTTATATATGGTTTTTCTTTTCCATCTTTTCCAGTTAAAGCCTGTTTAAGCCCACTTGTCCCACTCTCCGCTTGACAGCGGAGACGGATTGTCCAGAACCCAAATGGTCCAGGTCAGGATAATATTTGATGAATATTCCCTTGTTTCCTCAGTTGCGCTCTGCCCCTGCAGTCGTTTTAGCAACTGTTCCTGAGCTTGTAAATCTAGTGAGATTTGAAAACTGAAGAAGAGTTCTTGAGTGGAAGGACAGCTATTTTCTTGAGCCCACCTCCTGCCTGGCCCCAGCAGACTTGCACCTGTAGAGCCGCGAGGGAGGAGCGGGCCGGGGTGAGCCTGCAAGGCGCAGGAGGGGCTCTATCTGTGGAGCGGTGGCCTTCGTGTGCCAGGTTTCTGCAGAACAGTGAGCGAGGCGGGCCTGTTTTAAGTGTTTTAGTGATTTAGGGGTTGAACCTGGCCCTTGTGGCTGCCAGGCAGCGGTGCCAGAAGGATTACACAGGAAACTGAGTCACTCCATTGAAACACCTCCTGAAATGGCTTTGGTCATCCCGTCAGCGCAGTGGGAGTGAGGCAGTGAGTATCTCCCACAAACCCAACAAGGGAGGTATTTGTTCCACTTGCATTGCACTTTGAGGGTGGAAAAGTCTGGATTTCCTCTCTGATTGACTGCTCTGTGAGAGCGATGGGAGATATTTTGCCCATGTTATCCTCTTTGGTCTGTTCTGAGTCATTTGCTGCTGCCTGCTGAATCACCGGTATAAACTTCTTTTTTATGACGGTAACCCTAAATTTTTCCATCTAACTCTTTATTTGATTTAACTTGTTGAACCATTATTGAATTTGTACTATGTAAACATCTATCTGTGGGACTCAAATCTGACAGAAGAGAAATCAATTAGGGTAGGAACAAAAACCATACTTGAGAAGTCTTGAAGGACACTCAACTATATTTAATATCCATTGTGGGCAGAGAAGCTTCTATAAGGTGGCTGTTCCCTGACATTGGGAGTGTATTTACCATTAAATCAAAATTGGAATACGAGATTGCATTTTATTATCCAGAACTGTTAAAGTGTAGAAAGGTTTTATTTCTACTGCAGGTCAGAAAGGTGTAAGAGTAGGTTGTACATATTTGAACGTTTATATCTTGAAAACAGTAGATAATGAGTATATCTTAAATACTTTTATTCTGAATAATATATTGAAGCCAAACAGTATTATACTAGGTTCATCTGTATTCACAAAAGGGCTGTATGTTTACTTGAAGCTTTGGCATATATCCTATGCAGTCTTATAGAAGAAATATTTCCATTTTAGAATTCAACTTTTGTAACCTTTGGCAACATGTAGTATCAATGGCTCTTTGTTGTTTAAAAAAAGTGAAACTGTAAGCTATCCAGAAGGATATGCAGGGCATTGCTATAGCAACACAGCCTCCCTTCCAGCACCAAGAGAGAAGTCATGAATAAAAGATGGGGTTCTAAAGACAACAAAATAGAAAAGGTTGTTTCAGCCCTTCTAATACCTGACATTTGCAGTTATTTTGTTAAATGCAAACCAAAAAAAAAAAAAAAAAGTTGGGAAAGGGCATGCCTTTGCTGAAAGTATGCATTTATATATTGGGAATGTCACCAAGTATATATATATACTTTTTGCATTTATCAGCTTACAGAAGGGGTATAGAAATCAATAGCAGAAGCTGACAGCATGTAATTTCTTAAAATGTGTATATATACATAAAAGAAAGAATCATCTTAAATATCTGTCTGACCTGAAAATAACAGTGGATGCTTGCTATCTGAATTAACATAATGAAAATATAATGTTGGAAAAGCACCACTCATTTTCTGGTCTATACTTGAATTTTTTTTAAAAAATTGAGATGGAAATTATCCTTCAGAAAAGGAAAGATTCTCAGCCTCAACAAATTCATGTTTTCCTTTAGCTGCATAGAGATTATAATGAAAGTAAAGCTCAATCTCATTTTCCTCTGTGTCCTACTCCACTTTCTGGCCCTTAGTATTTTTTTGTGGAAATGTCTTAATTAATGAATTAACTGTGAGGCATAAGAACACCAGTATGGTTTGAAAGGTTCTTTTAAAAAATGCATGTTATTTGTTACTGCATTTGAATTCAAATTAAATCCAGAGAGGACTACAAGACCATTTCCTGGCTGCGGTCTTGTTTACTAAAAGATTGTTTTAAAAAATACCATTGCTCTAGAAAAAGAAATGTATTACTCATAAAGCACTGCATTTGAAAAGTAGATGAACATGTATCTGTGATAATCTTAATTTACTCTTTGGAATAATTTGCTGTGTATATCTGTACTTGGATTTATTCTATTTGAAATGATGACATCATGATAGATGACTTGGTTATGCTGGCAAATCTTCAGTGAGTAACTGTAAATGTGGTGTAGGAAGAAATGCGAATCAGTAGTGGTGTTCCCCGCGGGGCGCGGGGGGGGGGGGGG
>JAVKLA010000031.1:5327616-5350926 GCA_034782735.1 Sagittarius serpentarius | reverse complement strand
ACGATTGGACTAGATGATCTTATAGGTCTTTTCCAATCTAGGCAATTCTATGATTCTATGATTCTATGATTCTATGAAGGAGGAAAGGCAAAATATCACTGACAGGGGTGGGGGGGGAAATTAAAATCTGCAGTTCTTAGGATAATATTACTCTGATTAGCAAAACTGTATAGTACCACTGCCACAAACAGTTAGCAGCATGACGCCATGCCAGTTGTTAAGGGTATTTTAATACCCTTTCTAATGCAATTTCATAATGATTCCTTTTTCCAGTCCTTCAGGTGACAGGCATGCTCAGACAAAGAGCAACCATTTCACATTCTCTTTGCCACTTTGAGCAAACCTGTAGTTATTTAATCCCACCACACCACGTTAGAACTCTTCAGTTTTTGGACAGTAAGTTTAAGTTCCCCCCAAAGAAAATTCCTTGCTATAAATGTCAAAATTAGCCTGTTCTGCCTATGCTGTCAAGATTTAGTTTTGTTTTGGGCAGGTGTCTGTCTAATGCACATTAAAAATGATCTGTTCATTCGTTTTTTCTCTGGGCATAATAAGAATGTTTTTGTGTTGATCTTCTGTTGTTCCATTATAACTGGAACTGAAGTTGCCCGTGGGTTTTTTGTGACTTGTAGAGGAGATATATCTTTTTTGCTTGCTGTCTCCTTTTTTCTGGCCTGTCAACACAAGGTCTCTTTAGCACTGAGAATGGTCGCTGCTCTGCTCCCACTGTCTGTGTGCCTGAACACTAGGAAAAGACAAAACAAGAGGTGGTCTAACTGATCCTCTCTCATATTAGCAATTTCTGCACAAATTGCTTTTGCAACTCTCTTTGTGGGAAAAGTGGTTAACGTTCAGCAAACCGTTCCTCACTGCTACTGAGTGAGCCAGTTTTGTACGTTCCAACAGTGCTGCTTAGCTCGTGGGTCCCTCTCCTGTTTTTTAGTAGCCTGCTCTTGAAGGCCCTTATAGGATGCTATACGGTTTACTTTTGTCTTATTCCTCCCGCTCACTCATTTAGTACTGAGGCCCCTCTTCATGCAGTGTGTGGAGCAGCTGCCTCCTCCCCTGGGCAGCAGGGCTGTGTGTGCCCTGGCACTTGTGACCAGGGCAACTTTCTTCCTGCCTCCAGCTGGACTTTGAGGTACACCATTGCTTTCCTGTCTGTTTGGATACAAAAACCACATAGCCATCTACGTCTGCTTGCGTACAGGTAACAATACTCTAAAGAAATTAAAGATTTTTTTCATAAACATTTTATTAGTATATTGGAAATTGTGTTGCTACATTCCAAGGGTAGCTTCTGCTTTCAAGGCCGAATAATTTTCCTTTTAAATATGAAACACAAAATAAATCCAGAATTAAAGTCTCTGTAGGAAGCATGATGCACTTATCTATTTTTTTTGTGCCAGACTGCATCTGAACAGAGGATGGTTACTGCTGCTTTGTCACAGCACATGGCTCCACTTGAAGAGTCCCTACACAGAAAACATGCCATAGCAGGTAGCAGAGTAGCCCGAAATACTGAAACTCATATTTGCAAATAGACCAGACTTGACTTTAAGGGTAGGTGGAACAATGAGGCATAAGATGAAATGTGGCGTACAGGTATAGATGCGTATTGCAAAGGTAAATGTGGTGGACTTGTTTTCTGCCTATGTCAGGAGGACAGTCCTTTACCAAGAACATTCCAAAATAACTGCAAAAAAGCATTATATCAACATACAGAAAAATTAAACTGTTTTGACAACGTAAAAAGAGCTCTAAAAAGAAACTTACTGTGATTATTTAACCAATTGGTAAAGCACTTTATTTACTGCTCTATAAATAAGAGGTAATAAAGGCCATGCAGTGCATAGCATTGCCTTAACTCCTAATGGCAAGGAGATTACAGTCTAAACAGGCTGTGTAAATGTGCAGCGAAGAATGAAGAGAGAACTTGCCTGGCAACAAAAACCCACCGAAAGGGGAATCAGTGGCAATCTAACACTTTAACCAAGAAACAGGCATAAAAAAGGAAGAAATCTGTTCAAGGAGGGTATCCACACTTACCCCCAAGTGTCTAACAACCAATCTTATTATGGCATTTGCTCTTTAGGATTCAGGTATGACTTTGATGTTTATGAACGTTACAATTCTATTAACAGATTAATGGGCCAATTATTCTGTTTTTATGGATGCATTGGATGGCTTGATTTAATAGTAAATGACAACAATGAAGTGATTCCCAGCAGAATTCACTGCTATTCATTAAAACATTTCTGAAGAAGAAATCTCTTGCTTACCGGAATTTCATTCAGTCTTTAATTTTCAGGAATTTCATTCATTCTTAAAAAATTTTATTAAAAATTATATAAACTAGAAACTGTACTATTCTATTAATTTCAGCCAAAACCAGAGTACATTTTAATGTGTTTCTTGATCCAGGGATTTTTTTCTCCTTTTTGGCCAAGAGAAACATTTTTGCCTAAATGTAGGCAAATCCAGAGTTTCTCAAGCTCGTGTACTTCTGGGATACAGGACTTGGCACAAACTAAGGCAGAATTTTTTTGCAAGAACGTCTTGATAGAAGAACTGGCAGAGTATGATTGAAAGAGCTTCATGAATGCCTTGCTAGCACTCTGTTGAAAGAACCTACTCTCCTCATCAGTATGTTTTAATATAATTGAAGATTAAACGTATTTAAATTGCAGAAAATGCAGCAAACACCTATTAGCTTCTGTGAATAGATGTATATTCAGCAACAAAAACTTTAATTCTAATGTTTTATACCCAGACAAAATCTCTTTAGAGCTTCTCAGCTGCACATCCCATTGATTACACTGTGAGTTAATTACATGCAAGAGTACTAGGGCAGAATGTTGTCCTTGAAAACCTCATGATGTTGGCAAGAAAAGACGTGCAGGCAATTGTCTGATACCTGAAGAACTTATCCGGCTTCTGTCTCCTCTGGAACCTGGGTCTGTATTTGTGCCAAGTACTCTGAGGACTGTGTTTTCAAGCATTTCACTGATGTTAACATGGCTTAATATTCATCAGAGGACATCTTTTTATAAATCCCTCCACTACTTCCATGAAACCACAAATAAAGTTCAGTGGCGAAATTGTAAAAAAGGTTTTGCAAGATAAATGGGGTTTCCACTCTTCCTTCACAGCCCCACGTTTCCCCGGCTGCTGTGCATGACAAGTACCTCTGTTACGGATGAGTGCTCCACCCCGGCAGAGGTGGGAGGAGGAGATAAGAAGCATCACTTGAAGAAAAAAGACACTCAGTTTTATTTTATTTTTAACAGCATGCTATGGAACAAAGGAAATGCAAAACCAGGGAAGGAAAAAAGCTAGCACAGTAAGATATCTACTCTTTTCTCCGAACTGCAAACGGGCATAAAGATCCCTAAGCCAGTAAGTTTTCTGTTCTTACTCTTTTTAGTCCACGCCATGACAAGACTGTGCTTGGATACAATGGACGCTGAGGTACCAGGGAAAAAGGCATTTATGCCCGGAGTACCCTCTTAGGAAAGCAATGGGTGTAAACTAGCTGAGGTTGGTTTAGGCAGAGGCTACGTCCCAGGCAGCACAGCTATTTGAATGCAAAGAAATAAATCAAGAGGGGATAGAAAGAGGAGGGAGGTCAGGTAAATGAATAGAAGAATACACATGAAAATGGAGGAAGAGGAAGAAGAATCTAAAAATGGAAGGAAAAAATCAACAGGACAAGGTGTAGAGGGAAGGAGAAAAAATGTACTAACTTTGAAAAGGGCAGAGGAAAAAAGAGAAAATAGTTTTCTTTATTAAAAGTTTGTTGCAAAAATGTAATTACATGTAGTTGAAACTATTTTCAGTGTTGTGTGTGCATAGATTTCTGGATGCTTGCCTATACCTTAGATTGCCTGAGTTTCGTTTCTCTAGAGTTCTTGCATGAGGTGGTTGTGTACAATATTTTATTGTATTTTAAGTGTATTTGAAAGAAAAATATTGCTCTTCCAGTGTGAAGTGCATGGGAGGGGGCTTTGGTTGCAATCCATGTAATTACAGGACAGAAAATTCCTCTTGGCAGTGGCGCTGCCATTCTTCATTTCCTGTCATTTAAATTTCAGGCGGTCCTGGAAATTGTTGCTAGCTTCATAGTCACTTACAAAAGTCAGAGCCCCGAACATAGTCTTTAGTTACCTTTGTTCATCCTTGAATTTTGTTCAAAATTTGCTTCATGGCACAGTTTTTTTAGACCATTCAATACATGTTCACTCACATAAACGTCTTTTCCCACCCACTAACTATTTCTCACTGTGCTGGGGTGGCTTTAGTGAGTTTATCTCTGGGTAAAATGAACAAGGCTTGTCTTCATTCTGTTCTTGTTTTGGGGGGAGCTCACTGAGCCGGGGGAAAAAAAGGTTGTGGGTGACGAAACAGATGAGAAAAAATTATAAAGCACTATCCGTATCCCTGAACCAATTTAACTGTGGTCCAGGTGATGTGAAGACTCTGTTTATGCTGAGCTGAGTCATTTGCTGACATGGACTCTTGTTGCAGCAACTCTCAGTAATTTAAAATGTCAAAAAGTGCGAGTCAATATTTATATAAAATTGAAATTTTTAAACTTTTGACCCTCTTTCACTTCTTTTAGGAAAGCACACTGAGTTGAAACATATCTTGTTAAAACACTGATTTTTGAATTAATTTTCGTCTGTAGCCTTTGTTTTGCTCCAAATCTACCAGAAGTGACTTTTGTTGTGCTCACGCATGGGGCAGTGTTTTCAAATAACCTGGGGTCTGCCACAGTTGTTGGTAAAACATGAACAGAGAAGATAGATATTGTTTAGCACTATATATAAATAAAAATTTGGTATGATCAACCAAAAATAAACTTTGACTGAATATCATTATGGCCAGTACAGTGTGGCAATCACTGTCATGCAGAAGAAACATTAGTTCAGTAATTCATTTTTGGTTTTTTGGTCTTTTGATATGCTTAAAAATGAGAATGCAAAGGTATTTCTGACAAAAAAGTACTGAATTTTTCACACTACATGCAAAGAATGAGAACAAATTGCTGACAGTTTGAAATAATTTCTATGAGGTCAATCACGTCAATAGCAACATGCAGAAATTTTTGTTGTTTTAGTAAGAATTTCTTTTAAGCTCTTAGCTAGAAAACTGCAATTATCTTTTTCTGCTTTTTCTTCTTTGTTGGTGCAAATAACAATGAACTCTGCTCTTTTTTTAATTTCAGTAATCTGGAAAACAGAGATTGCTGAAATGATACCAAGGTTCTCTTTTCTATGCAAGATTTTGTATATTCAAGTTGAATGATAAAATGCAATATCTAATCTTTAGCTAAGGCAAAAGGTTCTGCAATTTAATGAAAAAGGCAGGGTTAGTCATATTCACAAACTAAATAAATTTTTAAAACAACAGCAACAAAAAGCCTGGCATAATAGATTAAGATGATCATAATGTAATATTTCACAAATAATCCAAGACAACATGTGTTTTAGTCCAGTTTCTTGTTTAATGGCAGTGTTTTAAATTAGATTTTGATGATAACTATGTGCCATACAGTGTACATATCCATCAGTGGTTACAATTCTTAAGGCTGTTATTTTAATCCAGCAACAGATTCCTAGAAACTCATAATGAAAATAAAATTAATAAAATTCATTTTATCCTGCAATTATTTTCTAAAATTATAACAATGATCTTCCCTGCAATACTGACCACAGCCTTCTTAATTTCACTATCACTGAAGGCAGAAAAAACACAACTTCTTGCCCATCTCCCCACCTTAATACAATTTACAACAAGAAAGTACATACAAATGAAGAACTTTTCTCAAAAGAAATTGAGAGGCAGCCCAAAGGGTAAAATCCTTGCAGGAAACTGTTTAAAGCTACCGGAGACGTCTTCCGCTGTGGAACTTCTATCTAAATGAGAAAAAAGAAAACCCTGGCAAGATAATGTAAAACTGTTATGAAATAAGCCAAAATGTTGTTGAGCCTTGAATTGCCAGAAGCATTAGCACAACTAATAACAGCATTTAAAATGCAAAAGTAGAAAGCCTGACTCTGTAGTTCTGACAAAGTGTAAAAGAAGCATTCAAGAAAGATAAGATTTTAGCAAAAATCCTTAAATGAATTATTTCTGTTGTTGTTAACTAAGGAGAGCAAAAAGGTGTTTTTTTTATTTTATACTGGAGCCTTTCTGTGTGGAGAACAAACTAAGGACCTTTGACTTAGCTGTCACAAAAATGGTTTAGAACAAATTGATATGTGTATAATAACAAACCAACAGAAATAAATTGTGTTCATCTAAGAACTCTAGCAGAAATTAAAACTAAAATTCTGAACTACTCCCATTGATGGATGACCATGAATTTCATCAGCCCTGATACCTGAGGAGCAGAAAGTGATAGTTGTGAAGCCAAGTTTTTTAAAGAACCTGTAGGGTGTGAGACTGAAGTTCATTAGTGTGTCTGGACTCTATAGCGAGCAGATTGGCTGAAATAGTAATAAAGGCCAGAATCAGCATGCCACAGTGTTTTAATGTGTTGTAATGGAGAAGAATCGCCACAACTTGGATATTTAATAGTTTTCTCGCCAAAGAGAAAAACAAAACATTGATGTGGGATATGGAATGAGCTTATTCCTGAATTAGCAATGGGTGAAAGAAAAGGGAGGGGGTGGGGGGGAAAGGAATAGGATAGATAATCTTTTTCCAAAAGATTTTCTAGGGGATAAATGGAGCTCTCTGCTATTCGACATATTCTTAACTGATCTAGAAAAGGGAGTGACTAAAGAGACAATTTTTGGCTGATACGAAATTACTCAAGGTAGCCAAAGCTTCCTGTAAAGAGCTGTGGAAAGATTTTACCATGTCAAGTGACTGGGTGAGAAAAGACTAAATTAATGCAAAGTAACACTCCTGAGGAAAAAAACATTTTTAATGATGAAGCTCACAGTGGTGGACTCTAAATTAGCAAAGAAGATGTTGAAGCTCTTCTGATTAATTCCTTAAAGACATCAGCCCAGTTCTCAGCAGCTGTCAAAAGACAAACAGAATATAAGGAAGTATTGGGAAAATAATAAAAAAAAGAAATGGAAATCTTGATTATGCATATATTGATGAGATGGGCACATAGTGAATGGTTCGTGGAAGTGTAGAAGGATATAGACCTAGAAAGGGCAGGGAGAAGAGCAGAGGGGAAGGTTAGAGGTATGGGACAGCTTCTGTGTGAGAGATACAACTGTAGCAGTACTCTTCAGCTTGGCAAAGAGACAACAAAAGGCAGGTGTGATAGAGGAATATAAAATTATGAATGACATGAAGAAACTGAATAGGGAATGATTACTCACTGCGGGGTACCCAAGGAAACTATTAGGCAGCAGGTATAAAACAAACAAAAGAAAGCCCTTTCCTGCATAACTATATTACATTTTGAGACTCATTTTCATGGGATGCCAAAATTACAAAAAAGTTCAAAAAGTGATTAAACAATTTTATACAGGAAAGACCGTGAAAAGCTATTAAACATGAGACGGATGATTTTAAACAGGAGTAGCTGGCAACTGCTGCTCTACTTCCCCTCTTTCTTATGTTCTTTTTTCTAAACATCAGCTGCAGGCCACTGGCTGAGAAAAATCTTTTAGTTTGATCTAGCATGTCTGTTTTTATGGAAAACAGCATAGAAAATATGGTTTATTCAATACTAAATATGTAGGCTCTGATTCTGCTATCCTTTCTCCCGGTCTATTCTCAGTATAAAAGGGAACCAGGTTTCCTTGGGATTGCATGATTAAATGTCATATAACTGAGCACTTCAGAATCGCTAATCTTTCAGTAATAATCCAATCAAAACCTTCCATCAAATTATTCTTTTTAGACATTTATCATATATCTAATAGTATACAAATATTTTCAGTGTTGCTAAGAATAAGGAATAAAATAGAACATACAGCTTGAGACTCAGTAAGTACAGTGTGGGTTAAGGACAAATGAGAGAAATAAATCTCCACAGTCTAGCAAGGGTTGCTAATCCAGTTTCTCTACAGTCTTGCTTTAGCAAAGCAAAAATAGGGAAGGAAGGAATGGTTCAGTATTTTCAGTATCTCTGTGTTTATAAAATAGTACCAGAAGAACAGTAATCCAGGTGGTTGTCATCCTTTATGACTGTATGAATGCAGAGACTTCCATTCATTTCGAGGGCTGCCCCTACTAAATATGTGGTTTCTGTGGGAACAGAAAACAGCCTGGTCGGAGAATGGGTCTGCAAAGCTAATATGACAATGCTTTGTCGCTGATGGAGTGACGCACTTTACTCGTAGAAGAGGAGTAGCAGTATGTTTATTGATATAAATCAGCTATTTAACAAAGTTTGATGGTAAATGTGACAGTGGTTTAACAAGATTCAATGGCAAGGTTCACTTGATATTTACTGCACAGAAGACAGGGTCAGACAAAACTGTCGTGGAGACCCTCCCGTTGAGTCACAAGGTTCAGAATAGACCCCCTTGCTTTACAAACTCCTCAGAGAGGAGTCTAGGTGCGGCTGGATCCGAGACTTGGTCAGTGGTTTATGGCTAAGGGAATTATATGTGCACAATCAATCCTTTATATCACTGAGCTAAGATTTCAAAGTTTAGCATGCTATTAATCACTTACTGAGAATCTGTTGTGGCAAAGAATCTCTCAGCCTCGAGGAGTTTTTGGGAGTTTTGGGAGGTGTCCCTACTCAAGGGGAGATCCTGGTGTGCAGCCTGCTGACATGCAGGAGAGCTCAACAGGTCCTGGGCTGTCCACTATTTATGCAGTAAGATAATTGCCTCATAGTCTTATTTGCATGCCAACTACAGGTGTTAGCTTCTTCCAAATTTGGCTTGAGTCGGACACTGACCAGCACTGCGGTTAGGTGGACGCATTGCTCAAATTAGCCCTTGTCTACTGTGTTGTTACCTGTCTCCCCCACATCCACTTTGAGCTGGATGCGGCCATCGCAAACAGATGCATCCATTACGACTGTCACTTGAGCAGGGTTGTGGGAAAGACAGGTCAGGTTGGGGGAGGTGGGGGAAGCACGCCACCACACAATGATTCTTTCTCTGTGAAGGCCCAACGTGAACAAGACCGCAACTCTGGGATTGGCACATTGGAGGTCTGCAAAATGTTAGTGGGGTTTTCCTCCCCCCTTTTCTGAGGAGAGAAAATGAGATTCTCCTGACTGCAAAGCTGAGCAAGTTATAGTTTAAATTTGCTCTGCTAGTTGAGAGTATTGTGCAAAAAAAGCCCTAAATATTTGAGGCAGAATCAAACCCTTAGAGCCTGCGAGATGGGAGTAATGACAGAAAATGGAAAGGCTGGCTGTTAATATTGCCATCAGCAACTGAAATGTTGAGATGAACTGTCAAGAATCAAGTATTCTCCTATTTATTTAAAATTTATAGACAGGTACTATTGTATTACCTGGAATATTCACTTCTGAAAGCTGAAGAATGAAAGAGCCTGTTTGAATGGGCACCCCACTACTCTGGCAGCTTCCTAATGGAGCTGGGACTTGTGCTGCCGTTTGTTTCCAGCACAAGAGGTCTGGTGATGTTAAACTTGGCACTGGCTTCATGTCATGATGCGTGTGCCGTGCTTGGCTCTGAGAGGCGTCCGGGCAGGCTCGAGCTGTAAGAGTAGCCTGTTTGGTGTGTCACATTGGACCGGCTGGATATGCTAGTGTGGAGGTGGACATATGCAGTGCTGGATATATTGCACGATGGCAATAGGCTGAACAGTCCTCTCGGGTTGTAAGCCTGTGGTGTAAAAAAGCACTGTCTTGAGCACCATATCAACATCCCAGCCTTCGGGACTTGGACAGACTCTAAGAACCCTTTCGCTTCATCCCTGAGCAGGGATCAGTGCTGTTGCACGTGCTTCAGTGTCCACGTTTAGGTGTTTTGAGGAATTTGTGTCAAAAATTGAGATGCAAATTGAATGCAGGTATCAGTAAGGATTAGATTTCCAAATTACTCCCTTGAACTTTTATATTTAGGTTCTCATCCACTCTGGCATGCTTGATGCATCATGGTCACTGCCAATTGCTTTCTGATTACATTTGATGTATGTTTGCAGCTGCTGGAACCAAGCAGTCATTTGCAGAAATGTTCTGTACTCTCTTCTTGAACTCCTGGAATGACAGTTCAATGAAACCAGAATAGAAATGGGATCTGCATTTATGCCGAAGTAGGAATACTCAAAATGGAAATTCCTAGCCTGTGGTCTGGATGACCCAATGTCAGTGTAGGTTTGATTTCTTTGGGCTAGTGGAAAGAAAATGTTGGGTGAAAAGAGCAGGATTCAGTTCCTGCTGTTATTCTGAATTTTGAATAAAACATCCGAGACCCACAGGCTTTGTTTCTTCATGCTATTAAAATGCAGGTAGTAAACCTTGGCCATATTTGTAAATGATTTTGTATTTAAGGTCGATAATACAATTTGGAAATTATTTTAACAAAGAAAATGGATATGGATATGGATAGGAATATGATGTTGCTGAGAAAAAGTTTCCTCAAAGAATTTGAGAATGCTGTAAAAGAAACCTGTCTTCTGGGTGACTGTTATCTCCACAAGTTTGCTTTGGACTTCAGAAGTGAAGTTGTTTTTTGGGTTGTACACAGTCACACAACTGCTGGTCCACTGAGATGAGTCTACGTAAGGTATGAATAATGGTTCCTCTCCTCCTCAGATATATAATACTGATAAAATTGTTGTCAATTCTTTTAACAGTATGCAGATTGTAATCCCTGAAAATATTTGCTCACTTTCTCTTAGCAATACAGTTTCTGCTGTCAGAATTAAGACTGTCAAATAAGCAAAGCTGTCAGACTTTTAAAGTACCCATCCAAAATTAATGCTTTAAACAACACATTTGTTCCTCGTGTTTAGTTGTAAAACTTAGTTCAGCAGTTTGGTATAAATACAGGATGCTAGTGCTGTTGTACTGCTTCCATGCCGTTACAGTGGTGATAATTAGTAACTGGAGGGAGGCTGGGGAGAACAGGCCTATTTCCTTTCATCTGCTAGAATAAAAATGATGGAGATAAGATGCAAAATATTCTTCATGTTAATACTAATTATATTTTCCTGAACTTTTTCATGTATGGACCACATTTTAATGTGCATTATCCTCTGTTAATTGCATAGCGTTTTTATGGGGAGGTAGAGCAATAAGAGTGTTGGAGAATGTGACAGGGAATGGTGCTTTTTTTTTATCCCCCAGTACTGGCTGGCAAGGTCACTGCCTGAATGGATTGTCTCCTTATAACCTTTTCTGTTGTACAAATAAGAGCTTTTCTGATGCAGTTAGAAATTATTTAAAAGTTCAATTAAATATTCTAAATTTGAACGCAGGTCTTGTGGCTTTCCTTCTGCATTAGCATTTTTGATAGTCTTCAGATTTGTTTCTTGATTTGAAAATGTGCTCTCTGATATATCCCCTGTCTGGTCGCATGTGGTAGTGTTATGTTTTCCTGAAGCTGTTGTTGTTTGTGATGAATAGGAACTATTGGAATAATCTGTAGTGATGCTAATTCACATTCACGTGTAGTGCTGCTGCCTAGATACATAGTAATTGTTCCAGGAGCCTCCATTCTGATAAGGACAAATATTCATGATGAAGACATCACTGATTTTTAATTCATTTGTTCTTTAAGCTCAGGGTAACACTGGTTTGTTCCTAGTGAAGAAAAGCAAAAGGATAGGTATACCGATAGAGGTTTTGAAGATGTATATATATGACTTTAGTAACCCTGAGGTACTGTGACACATTGGTTGAACACATATGGTGTATATTGTTCATAAACCCAATCTTACATGTCACAATGTATTTAAAGTATGAAAGTCTTGGATACTGCAGTGCCAACGTATCTCCCATATTTTGCAGCCCTCTCCATCCATCCCCAGTGTCAAGGCACTGCTGTATAAGAAGGAGGAATTTTCCCTGAAGATAAAATCAGGAGCATTCCTCAATCAACTGTTGGTTTCATGTGGTAGTGCACCATGTTTGGATACACAGAACTGCACCAAGTGGGACACCTGTAGACTGTCATTAAGTTTAAAATGACTTAGTTGCAATCCACCCTGTTGTGTTTTCAGCCTTTAAAAACCTGAATATAATTTATTTATTCCAGAGTGGTTTAGTGTATGGCATTATCAAAATAGTTTTCATTTAAAGACAAAATTAGAATAAACTGTAATCATTTAGGGGGTTTTGCTTGCTTGAATGTATGGGCATGCATAAGTATGCAGTTGTCAATTATAAATGCATTTGTCTGTTGCCAAATGTTTTTGCAATAGTTTTTGAGATCAGATTAAGAAATATTGTTCTAGAGTGTTCCCCTGGAGTTGGGATATCTGATAGGGGAGAGTGGTAGAAAGAGATAGAGGTAGAAGAGAGCTTGTAGAAAAAGCCATTGAGTCATTGCCAGCAGCTTTGAAGTGACCATTTTTAACAGCAAAGTTTAGGTGGTGGAATCTATATTGCCTGCCATTTTAAAATCAAAATAGGTTATCTTTCTAAAAGTCTTTGACTGCAGAAAATAATTAACCCTATTTGCATCATATGTTTTGTTGGGCTCTGAGTAAATACAGAGTTTTTTTCAGCTGCAGAGCTACAGGCTTTGCTTTCAGAGCACTCACCTCTGCGTTTTACCTCCAGCGTTGCTGCTAAGCCCTGAGTGGCCATGGTGTTCAGGAGACTGACAACTAGCAAGTCTTAGAAAGTAAGCGGACTGCTTCGGTATATAAGTAATACCATGCTTTGTTTATTTAACTGTATTGGAATTTGATAACCTGGTTATTTAATTGGCTTTTGCTCTTCGTAAGCAATTTGACATGTGTTTTATCTTGTTTAACTTCTCAGCTTCAATCTTCTTCTTTAGTTGGCAACTGTTAATTTGAACCAAACTAAGAAAATGCTGGAGAGCTTCTTTTGTAATGGCAGTTTGCTAATCTGACTGCTTTGTCCACAGAGAAGTCAGGGAACTGGCTCTCAGAATAGCTTCTCTTTGTTCTATCTATAGTACCCTTAAAGGTCTTTTAAAAATGGTGATTGTGAATTACCATATATCAAGTACAGAGAATCCATATGGGAGAAAGGAATGTAAGAGAAAATAAAATTGCATTCCAGAGAAATTGTACTATAGAACAGAATGGGAAACCAGGAAAAACTGGTTTCCTTTTCATCTTCAAAGATAAAATTTTATAATCTTTTGCATGGCTTTGCTCCTAGTTGTTATCCAGGGAATGATTACTTAAAGTTTGGGTGAAGATCATTTAAATTCAAACTAAATATATATTTATTTACAAAATATATTGATTTTAGAGGGCTTATTAATACCTGTTGCAATTTAATATAACACATTTATTTATGGATTACTGGAGTAGGCTTCAGGTTTACTGGCCACCGCTTCTCCATATTAGTATTGAAATTATATAATAAGAAGGGAACTTAGTAAACAATAAACAAGCACCTTGCCTGTTCTTACATCAGCAATTGTGGACTGACTCCTTGTTCTTCTAACTCATCTGGACTGTTACTGTTTACTGGCATTCTGCTATTATAAAATTGTTTTATAAAATATACTGCTCTACAGTTTAGGACTTAATAGTGCTATCTCTTGGCAAATAAAACTACCATGAGCTGTATATCTAAGAAATCAAACACACTTTTTTCAATTTAAAAACTAGCCATTTATTTCCAACTTACCCATATCAACTCTATTGCTCTCAGTAATTAGCATTGATAAGTTATGCCTTTTAAAGTGCTGATGCTTGATTGCAATATCCTTTATTAGAGAACATTAACAAAATGCTGAGAAGCAATTGCTTTTGGATTTCTCAAAAGCTCCAGAACCAGTGTCGTAGACAGACATCAGCTCATTTGGGGAGAATAGTTGATGGAGGAATTGACTTGCACAGAAGATTGTAGATGGACTAACTGCAGAATCTTTTCAAATGGACATGTTGTGCTTTCCCAAGTTATTCTCAGATTTGACTTGATTCTGTGCTGACTTTACTCAACCTTTTCTGGAGACTGGTATTAATAAGACTAAACCAATCTCAAAGCATCCCTATGAAATCGGAGGCTTTTCAGGTAAGCATCTTAGAGCCCATAACCTTCCCCCCTTTCAAAAGTGGCTCTGAAGAATCCAAACCATGCATGAGAACTAAGCAGCAACCCACTTCAGAAAGTCTCTACAATGCAGGCAATATTCTCAGCGAGATAATTACCAGATAATATCCTGTTAAAAGTTTAAAGCATAAAGAACATAAAAATAGGAGGACATGAGAGGTCATACTCACATTAAGGGAAAATAAGTGTGCAAGACAACAGCAAGTCCCTGGTGAATACCGGGAGGAGCTGAAGACATATACTGCCTCAGCACGCAACGATGCAGCCGTGGCCGTGCAGCTCTCCAGTCCCCACCCTGACTGCTGCCTGAATCCCACGCTGACAACTCCAGCTATTTCAGCACAGTGGACTCACCTGCAACTCTTTCCACTTTTTGTGTCCACATCCATTTCCCACAGGACTTCACCTGTCTCCTGCTGCAGAAAGCTGACAAAATGCGATGTGACTTTTTCTTCCTCCTCCTCTCTGCCTTTCCCGCTGTTCTCGTAGGCTCGTGAGCCTTCCATCCTACTCTGTGCTCTACCTGGTGACCACATTTGTACTCTCCACCAACATTGTTCATAACTTCATGCTCTTTCCTCACAATAAAAGCATGTTTTAGATTCCTGTTCTAAAATGATGAGAGCTTTCTTCCCACCTACTTCTTCCCTCCTTTTCATCTCATAAATCTCTGATCTCATAGATGTTCTTTTACCAAACTCTACTTCCATTTCTGTCTTCCAGTTCTACCCTTGATCCCCTTCATTTGGTTTTAGGATCTACATTTCACTGATACTTCTTTCTGTCACCACAGCTGCTTTTTAGATAAATTTAGTGAACAACTATTCCATCCCTATCCCTTGGACTTGTTGGCCAAGTGTGACTGTGATGTGGTTATTCCCTCTCCACCTTTCATTTGCTCAGACCTTGTCCTCTTCTGACTCTTTCCTACTTCTGACTGCTCTGGGAAGGATTCCTGGAGAAATTGTCTGATTCACCTTTCTTACAGTTTTTATAGTGGTTTTGCATGGACTGTGTCTGTTCTCCTTAACTATGTCTCTGCATATCCACCTGTGAAAACATGAATTTGACAACCTTTTCTAGGCTGTTGTGCCTCACAAACCTGTCTCTCTACTCAAGTGTTGGCTTATTTTGTCCAAATTAAAATCTTAGACCAACTTTCTTGCATGTCTTCAAAGAAGCCTGTAAACTCAAGTTCAGTTCAGAGATAGCTAATAACCTTTGACTCTAATTCCAGCCTACAGCTTCATTTTTCTGAGTATGAACACTGCTAGGCTTGTCAGTGAGGCACATAGCATGGGTTTGCTCTGTAGGTTATTTCTCCCATTCAGGCTGTCTTGATGATTCTCACGGCAGTATTTCAAATCTTTCCTGTCTTTCTTTCCATGTAGCAGAAGTTGGCATTGTCTTGTGACTCAGTTACAATGACATACTTTTTGTCTTTTGTTCTAATTTGGTTCCTTCAATGCTTCATATTGCTGCAAAGATCTTCCTTTCTGTGTTTCTCTTACCTTTAATTGCCTTCCTTTGCAAAATCCACTACCCTTTGCTTGCCTCACTAAGCTGTTGATTCATTCTCAAGGTCTTTCACAACTTGTTGCACTATACTTACCGCCTTATCTTCAAGGCTGAGGGTGAACACCAACCTCCAGTTAGCCTGCAAGCCCAGCCTTCTCCATCTGCTTGTTGAAGTTCCAGGCAGACACGTTTGGTTTTTTGCCTGTAGCATTCCTATGCCTCCCCTAAGCTGGGGAAGGGGAATGTCCCTATAAGCAGCCCCAAACTATTTAATTATCCTCCAAATCCCTGCTTAATATTCTTCTTAACTACGACTAATACATGAGACAGCATGAGCACAGTCTCCTGAGATCAAGCTGAGCAATGCTGGTTGCTTTATTTCCCGCATTGATCTGTCTGCATTAATTTCCTCTGTACTTGCAACATAAGTCATCTGGGGCAGAGACAAGTAGCATAAACAACTTCAAAGTGCTACAGCAATACAGTTGATAAGAAACGATTTTGGAAGGCTGGCACCTCTAGGAGACTTCGAAGTGGTGGCCTGTGGCGTGTGAATGCTACAGAATGTGTGCCTCTAGCCGAAGAATGAGAAGGTGTTGTGGGATTTACTTTCCATTTCCTTACTTCTGTGAAAGTTTTATTATTTTCTATAGAAACTTTTATTGTTTCTCAATTAAATTATTTGTATATTAATAGTATCTATGGATAGCACAGGATGATAAATATTGAAATGGGATGTGGAAGTGATTCATATTTCATGAACTCTGGTCCTGGCCTTACAATTACCAGAAAAAATTACATTAATTACACCAAATTACATGACAGGTGGAGGAAGTTTTCATTAGTATCCATTACATACAGCAATATAGAAAGAAATTCCCTGGGTTTCTGTGGTAATTGACTGTAAACATGACCAGTCTTATGTTAACAGCAATGCATACTCAGGAGGTGGTGTTAGTTTGTGCAGTTTTCATATGAAAAGAGCTTACTCATTTCAGAACAAAAAGCTTGTTCTGAGTGAAAATCAACAAAGCCTGGATTCCTATGGGTTAGGGCCCCCTGTGCCCACTATTGCAGCATCGTTTCCACCTCTCTCCATGTCCTCTGTAGCATCCTTGACTGGCCAAAAGCAAGCGGTAACGTGGATGCCTCCTGCCAGTGTGTCTGTGCCAGCTGTGTGGGCAGCTGCAGAGGCCGTCTGTCCTCCCCTGGGGCAGGCAGGAGATCCTGTCTTTTCCTCTCTGTTGCTAGCTGCTGGTCTTCAGGAAACCTGTAGGACTGCAATCATCTATATGATTTCTAGTACCTTTCAAATTTGGGTTAGTAATGATTGTGTGTGTGTGAAATTAGATGTGAGAGAGATACTGTGGTAACATAAACCTTATTTCCCTAGACGAAGAAAAAGGCAAAAATATTTTGTACGAAGGTCAACATCTGAAAATGTGAACCTGAAAGCCATCTAGCAGGGTCAGACGGTATGACCCGTGTGACAGGCTGCCGTAGCATGACATGATGCTCCACCGGGAGCCCCACCAGCCCCTACTGCAGTGCAGACATCACACTTGCTTTTCGTTTTTAGTCGCAGTGCAATGTTTCTGAAGTGAAAGACCGTGATGATAAAGGGACATATTCTGATATGTGCAAGTTTTCTTAATGCTTGCCATAGCTGAATTGTTTACTAAGCACGTTGGAAATTCACATTTTACCAAATATAAATTTTTCTGCAGTTTTTTCAATGCGAGAAAGAAGCTGAAAGGCACAGATAAGATTTTGTTTCTCCTTCACTTTGTTTTCTAAAGCCTTTCACTTTGTTCTTCCCTGTAGAGCTTGCAGTGCATCCTTTCCTTCCGCTCTTTTTCCTTGTTCCATTATTCATCCTTAAAGTTTTATCCCCAGTGTCGATTTCTGTTAAGAAAAATAATTTTAGTTTAAATCTTGCAGATATTATGACAAAAAAAAAGAGAAAAAATATATGAAGAAGAACTGAACAACTCCCTTTTAATAATTTTAAAAAAAATCCCTGATTGTGTGTGAAGGGTTTAGAGAATGTGACTCTAATAATATATTCTAGAGACTGGTTTATTCCACTATCCATTATCCATATTATTCCATTTGCTTTGTAGACTGTTTTTAATCAGCAGAAAGGTTCAAGTAGCTTAGAAAAAATGGAGACATTTTCCTTTTCTGGATGCCTGAGCAGAGCAAACTTAGACTTTGGATACAATTTATGCATTAACTTTCAAAATATTGGCACAGCTTTTCTTTAAAAATGCAGAGCCAGATTTTTCATCTAGCACTTTTGCTGATGGGCACTAGATCCCTAAATACCTCTGAGGACTAGGGCCTGAGACCCTGCTAAGATAACTGACCCTCAGTAGACTGTTGTGTTGAGATCCTGTCCCATGGAGCAGCTTCATGAAGGACCATGTGCAAAAATAGCATGCACAGGTATTTGCTTGCACGTACGTACTTTTTTCATGCAGTAGGCATGATAAGAACAAATCAAACTGCTTCCATAATCTCCAGTTTGTTTCCCGGGTAGGTGAATGAACAATTTGATATATGTAAAAAAACCAGCCATTAACAACAAATGGGTCTTGCCTTACAAAATGCAATGAATCCCCTGTTTGAGTGATGAAGCAGTCATTATTTTCACATAAGCTCTGTGGCTTCAAAAATATAATAAAACCTCCTAAACTAAGTTGGGAACATAATCAAGAAATCAATATGTCTCAAACCTTTGCAAAAAAAGACAACAGACTCCGTGAGAGGAAAGGTGTGAATGAAGGCTTAAAAAAAGAAAAAAAGCCTGAAGTAATCCTTTAAAAAATGGATGAATGCAGTAAACGCACAGCGGTATCCAATGCAGCAGCATTGGAGGGAGTGATATGGTTAGCGTGGGTGTCTGTGACCTTCCAGCCCTCCTGGAGCAGCTAGCGGTGGCCTTTGGCTTCAGCCCCGGACCAGCCTCAAACCGGGGATCCCGCAGAAGGCACACTGTGACTCGTCTGCCATCATTATCTAGAGGGCGTCTTTGAACAATTCAAGGTTAGTGTACGATTAAAAAAACCTTTGCTCTTGTTGTTCAATCAAGTATTTTAGAATGATGGCCCAGCACTCTAGTTTGCGGAATAAATAACGTATTTCTGCTATAGGTGCACTGCGTCACCAAGATGAAGGATGCTAAGAGAGCCCTGAGGCTGGGGACAGTTGTATTGTGTATAATGAGAGTTCTGCAAGACCTAATGTTGTAGAGATCACAGGGGTGGAAATCCTGGAGAAAAGAGCCTTGTGTGCTTTGCCTTGCACAGACTGAAGCATATATTTGCTGGATCTGTGCAGAGGAAGCTTTTCTTTTTGAGGCTGCCTGACACAATAGGAGAACTTGCCTTCCACGTGGAATCAGAATTTAGAAAGGTTTTTGTATTATAACAAATACACAAACCTATTAAGCTACGGTGCTGTAATCCACGCCTTCGGCAGCTTAGTCTGAAATGTCATCTGCACATGCCAGCCCAAGATGCAGAAAGAGTAGAATATGTGGTGCACAGGATTTAGCCATTTCACAGTAAATTAAACAGGACTTCTGAAACCTTTTGAAACCGTATTTTTGAAAATGTGTGGGTTTTAGCTTGCTTTATAAATGTTAAGCCTTGCTGCCCTTTTCCTGGAAAACTGCGACACTAAAAGAAAATTTACTTGTTTGGTATGTTATTACAATTTTTCTTCAAGCCAGCATTGTGCTTTAGTATTTAGTACCATTTAACACTGTATAATCATTTAAATCCACTTTAATGACTTTTGTAATATAAATGTTTTAAGTATAATAACAATTATTTTAACAAGTGTTTCCTGATTCCAGGCATGTGTAAAGAAGATGGGGTATGTAATATGTCTGACCAGATAACTGCTTTTACAAATTATATTCATTCTTCTTTATTTAGCTGCAAAATGAAGAGAGTTCAGTGTAGTTCAAGGAAAGCATTGTGGTAAACAGACAGCTTAAATGTGAGCAGTGTAAAGAGCAGCAGCTTGCAGAAATATTGCTATAGATACTAAGACCGTATCCTGCCTCGCTGCGGACCACACATAATTGAATCATGTTCAATAGAAGGCCATTACAAAACAGAGCTGATTTGCAATGCTAATGTGGTGAAGACAGCTGTCACTGGGAATTAAATATGATCATTCAAAGCCTGAATAAATGAGGTGCCCATTATCTTCTGGCTCTGCTGCAGCCTGCTTAAAGAACACAAATAAATGATACTGTCTCAATAACCAGCTCAGTTTTGTCTTCTAGCCATAGAAATATGAAGAAGACAGAGGGAAGAGGGAGGGCACACAACAACATCAACAACAAAAAGCAGAGTCAATTTACAAAGACATGTAGAGAACCAGTGCCCTAGGACTCCATTTTCAACAGAACAGTATTTGTGGAAAAAAGGCGAAAAAGCTCTTTAACCAAGCGAACTCATTTTAGTGTAGAGCAGGCATACTTATTTACAAAGAAACAGTGAAAAAACCCAGGTGTCTAAAAATCACAGTCAGTGATTTACCAAAAGAAATCAGTCAGAGAATCCAAAATGTCAGATGAACTGGCACAGAGTCTGCCACGAGTGATAAAGGATAGGTTAAGGTAAATTTCTTTTCCTTTCACTACCCAGTGTTTTGAATAATGTAAAGTATTTTGATTCAATTTTAATGCAAACCGTAATCTGTACACAAGGAAAATGCTGATTAAGCTGGAAAAAATTTGCATTTGTTTGAAGAAGAAATTTCTGGGAAGTTTGTGTCATTTCACAGACAGCATAAAAACCAACAGTGGTAAGAAGAAGGAAAAAGAAAAATTACTATAAATATTAAGAGTGTTTCTACGTCAGGTAGGACTGTCACAGCCAATTTACTAGTCCCTGATGTAGCTAGTTTGGGACCAAGCAGCATCCGCCTGGTTTAAGCTGCAGCCGGGCAGTGCCGTGAAGCAGCCAAACCCAAGCGAGAGCCAAGAGAGATGCCAGGCATCTGCATTCCAGAGGTGGGCATCCCCCGGCTGGCCTGCTCCGTGTCCCGGCCCAGCAGCCGCCTGGGCTGCAGCGAGGGGAGCGCCGACAGCTGCAGTCACAAGCGCTCTCTTACGTGGTATTTAATTACCAACTCACGCCTATAGAAAATACTGTGTAAAATTTGCACTTTAAAGGAGAAAGCAGAGAGAAGACGGAGAAGTAACTTGCAGAAATCATATTGATAGCATGTATGCGTGTGTGCAAGTGCTTCTTTAGAGCTGTGATACCCACGAAGGATAATCACATAGGAAGGAAGGACTATAGAGCTGCTTTTTTTCCATCAAAGTACTTGCCCACCCACTGCCTGTTCATGATGTTTTACATTTTCCAATAGGAAAATCAGCTGGCAGAGCCTGGAAATGGTCAAAATAGGCTGGGCGAAGTGGGAGGAAAGGAGCCGAGGGTAGCTATGACCCCGGCCCCTGCCTTTTGTAATGCCAGGTCCCAGGGCATGTGACTGGTCTGAGGCCTTTGCCAGCCCGGTGTCAGTATGCAACAGGCAACGGATTTCACAGCGGAGTTGGCGGCGCACATGAGAAAACATGCTAGTCGAGAACCCTGAACTATCTGCAAAGAAAACAGAGGTATGAGCAAGAGATTAACACATTCACTGTACAAAACCAGCAAAAAAATGAAGGCTTAGAAGGGATGTGACTGTGAAAAATTGCATCTGACATAATATTAAATACCAGCAAGTGTAAGGTCATATATATGGCACAGAAAAGCAAATCAATAGGATGGATACAAATTGGGGATTAGCTCTTTAGAAGTCAGCAAGTTTAGGAATGGGTGGAGTTTTAATAACAAAAATAAATGTGAAGTTGCAGGTGGAAGCGCGGGCTGGTTTTGGTGGGATGTATTGTGAGTCAGTGCACAAACAAAAAGCGACAGCGTTTGCAAGACACACGGCATTAATGCATCTGCACTTGAAATGCTGTGTTTACTTATGTCCTCGCGTGTACTGAAATGCTTATGAAGACAAAAAGAAAGACATTAAATATGGCGGAAATACATGGCACAGGGTACCTGTGGAATGACCAATAGCACCATATCTGTCTTTTTTAGAAATCAGAGGATTTGGGGACAAAAATAAGTCAAACTATACCTGAAGAAGTGGAAGTATTAATCTTTTGAAACAAATCATGGATGTAAGAGACACCAGTGTAAAGCAGTTTTGAGAGGAGTTTCAAGGCCAGAATCCTTTGATATATAAACATTTTGTAGGTAAACTTCTCTTGTGAAATGAAATAGAGCAAGGCCAAAGAAATACAGTTTTGAAATTACTATTTTGAGTTTTTTCATCTGTCATTTACCTGATAACTATACATTTTGAAAACCCCTTAGCTGTAAGCTGCTAAATAGAAGGTCTGTAGTGCCCTACTGTGAGAGTATCTTTAATGGATTCTCTATTTTCGCAGTTTTGCTTGGGGTTTAGTATTTTTGCTGTTTTAAAACCCAGGGAGGGAAAACCTTATATTCACTGTTTTGAAACTCTGTGGGTGCAATACAGCACCTGTACATTTAATATCAAAGCCTTTGATTATGTTTAGCTGAGGGGGTTCTTCTTCCCTGCCCTATTCCTTCCAGTGACTCTTGCATTCCCTGTAGATTTATGCATTTTACCACTTCAAGACTTTCAAAATACATTTTAATTGCTGGGTAACTTTGTCTGTAAGACTCTGGTTGATGCAGGCTTGTTTTTTTTTTTTCGATATGACTGGCAACACCACAGGGGATACGCAGCCAGAGAATGGGCCAGGGCACGGGCAAATTGTCACGCACGGCGTGATGCTGCAGCGCTGCGCCGGTGGGTGTGACACCTGTCAGAGATAACTGGAACGCGCAGCAAGGCCTTTCAAACACTCTCCTCTGACTCTGGTCCTTTCTCGGTGCGACTTGGTGCAGGATTCTTCTCAGATCCCTTAATTCCTCCCATGTCGTAGCCCCTCACAGCCACAGCATTGTCTTTTCCTTCTTTTCCTTTTTATTAGATGTTTTTACTACCAGACAGATTGTTATGTCCATGTGATCAGCACTTTTACTGCCAATATTATTGCATTTTTTATGCAGAGGCTACTGTGTTTACTTCACAGCACGAAACACAAGTCTCATTTGACAGCTTTCTCCTCAGGAAAGCCCTTCATGCGTCACTGGATGAATGAAAAATCCTGCTGCTTCACAAAGGAAAGCTAGGATAATTCAGCACTTCCCCATCTTAGTAAAGCACTCAGTGTTTTCATGTGTTGTAATTGTAGCGTTTAAAACTGTAGACATGGCAAATGGTGAGCAATTCATATATTTACCAAATGGAAGTATGGCTTATCCACAAGGCATCCTGCTAGCAGTGTGAAAGAAAACTTTAGTGTTGCTTAATAAATGACTGTTCTGTTAACAAATGAACATTCTATGACAAGATGACCCACTTAGGGTGAGGGAAAGGCTGTGGATGTTGTCTGCCTAGACTTTAGTAAAGCCTTTGACACCATTTCCAACCGCATTCTCCTGGAGAAACTGGCTGCTCAAGGCTTGGATGGGCGTAATCTTTGCTGGGTGAAAAACTGGCTGGAT
>JAVKLA010000031.1:5288852-5323292 GCA_034782735.1 Sagittarius serpentarius | reverse complement strand
CTCTTTTCTCTTCTCTTCTCTTTTCTCTTCTCTTCTCTTCTCTTCTCTTCTCTTCTCTTCTCTTCTCTTCTCTTCTCAAAATTTTCTTTTTTTTTTTTTCCTGTTCTTGTGTTCTTTCATGAGCCCCTGCTTTTAGCCACAGGATGCTGCATTAGATGAACCTTTGGATTGATACTGCATGGCCATTTTAACATTTTTCTGTAAGAACTATCCTTTTGACAGTTATAAACTAAGGCTGCAATGTGGCCTGAGAACTTCTGCTGTACCAGCAGGATGTTGGATTTAGTGACAGGACTTACGTGTAATTAAGAATCTAGAGAAAAAATAGATGAGTATATTGCCAGCTTGCACAAATTGTTGATTCATGATTAGCACATTTTAAAGGGTGGACCAATCATTGCACTTTTATAATGAGCAAGATGTAGGAACCTAATGGGAAGGCTCCAAGTTCAAACACAAACTCTACCCAGTGTTGTAGATATGTGCCTTGCTAGTACAACCTTAGCAGAGAAATGGAAAGCAAATCACCATTAGTACAAGGGAAGCTTACTGATGCATGGAAAAACATGTAATAGCTTTGGAGGACCCTCCATGCCTCCCCCACCCAAAAGCAGGATGTCTTTGGATACTATAAAAAAATATATATACTTTTATGTAAAGATAAATCTTGTCAAAAGGCAAGGAGTGAAAAAAAGCACTATATTGAAGAGTACAGTAGGGACTTGAGCTGTTTTGCATGTATTAGTGCCATGCTGTCCTGGTTTCGTCTAGGACAGAGTTAATTGTCTTCCTAGTAGCTGGTACAGTGCTGTGTTCTGGGTTTACTATGAGAAGAATGTTGATAACACCCGGATGTTTTCGGTTGTTGCTAAGTCATGTTTAGACTAACTCAAGGACTTTTCAGCTTCTCCTGCCCAGCCAGCAAGAAGGCTGGAGGGGCACAAGGAAGTTGGGAGGGGACACAGCCAGGACAGCTGACCCAAACTGGCCAAAGGGGTATTCCATACCATGGGACGTCATGCCCAGCTTGGGGGGGGGTGTGAGCGTGGCTCAGGCATCAGTCGGACAGTGGTGAGCAATTGCCTTGTGCATCACTTGTCTTGTGTATTCCAATCCTTTTATTATTATTGTGATTTTCTTGTTGTTATTAGTGTCATTGTTCATTTCTTCCTTTCTGTTCTATTAAACTGTTCTTATCTCCACCCAGGAGCTTTACTTTATTTTCCGATTCTCTCCCCCATCCCACTGGGTGGGGGGGGGAGTGAGTGAGCGGCTGCATGGGTGAGTTGCTGGCTGGAGATAAACCATGACACATGCAAAACTTCAAAAACAATGGAGTTGTGCAGCTCAGAACAGGAAAATTAAGGCCACAGATAAGCTGGGTATCTAGAAACATGTAAGGCTACAATGATGTAGCTCTTTGGAAGAAAAGCAATCAAAACCAACCCAATTGCAGTTGTACAATGGAGTGATAAAATATCACCAGGAGCAATGTAAATTATATTACAATGCCAGGTAAAACAATCAGATAAGTATCAGAACTTGAAAGAGTTTATTATTTTAACCAAATGACTTTGCATAAAAAACAGTGAAACACAAGCCAAAACCATATATAAAAATGATTAGGTACAGTGACTGTCCTCCAACAATTAATATAAAATTGCCAAGATGTAGTTAAGGGACAGAAATGTTTTCTGGGCACATTACACCCAGAAAAACACTGAGGACTTCTGCAAAGTAAAACTATCTGCTAGTTTTACTAGCAAAAATGAATGGGAAAAAAACCTAGTGAAAATGAATGCAACAATTATGTAAATTGAAAATGACTGCTTAACTGGCCGTGTGATATTGCCAGCGTGTTTGGTTAACAGTGTCTTGCCAAAGTCCAGCTCTGCCACATAAACTCTGGCAGTGGGCTGATGGGCTGTTCTCGTTCTCTATGCAAGCGGAAAAACTTCCTTTGTAACAAATGACTCCGGCACTAGTTCGTCATGTTGTCTGTCCCTCTGCTTTGTCAGAGCTTCCCACCCTTGCAGCTGAGATGCTCCAAATCCCAGGTGCTGTAGCTGACACACGAACACGTCCTGTGCTCTCCACCACCTCCACTGTGTGAGCAGTAACTTCCTACATAAACTGGAGGTTGCACATATGTTTATAGTAAACTTGTGATTACACATATGTCTAAAGGTGATCCTTGGAAAGTCCTCCTTTTGCATGCAAGCAAGAGTCTCTGATACGTTTAGATCAACACTTCTGGTTTGTGTTTGGTGTACTCAGGTCTGGGGGCTGAGCCTGGATCCGGAAACAGAGACATCTGATTTGTGAGATACAGCGGTACTTTGGTACGAGAAAACTCTCAATATACCATGAAGGCCTCCTTCCTGGACACGCACCAAGTTGAAAAGTATCCAGGGTCCTGGAAAACAAGCGGAGAACATTTGGGCTGCTCTGCATCTGCCGCCAGCAGGTACAAGGTGCCATAAAGCAGAGGACACTGCAAGCAATAAGGAAAAGGAGAGACAAAGGTCAGAGAGAGAAATGTCAACAGCCACAACAGAGACAGATGCTGTGGGGCTGGTTGTAGTACAGAAAAACCCCTTATTTTTTAAATGGGAGAGGAAGCTGATGGTTGCAGTGTTCTTGGACGTAGCTGAGTAGGGACTAAGCCAGAGTCTGCTACTTTACCTTACATGACAGGTGCAGATGCTAAAGAAAGACCTTGTGAATGAGAGGCAGCCATTTTTGTGTCTCACCAGGTGATTCAGTGTCAAATGCTCCAAACCTTCAAGTGATAAATCTGTTTCCAAAACCCAGTAATTATTACTACAAGCACATTTCCGAAGAATTAAGAGATTTTTCACTCAGCTATAAACACATTATTTGCCAGCTGAGTAAGCTTTGTAACAAGTTAAGGCAGTAAAGGCCACAGATAAATTCAGTACTTATGAGTATTAAAAAAAAAAACCCTGAGAGTGCCTTTTCTCCCTCCCCAAAACCCAAGCAACTATCACCATCTTGCCTCAGATAAAACTTACCTGATGTTAGCCAGAAATACTTCCGAATGCATTTTGCAGGATATGATCCTCATGTTTATTAGCACAAGGTAGCTGATGTCACATTTTCCTGACCTCTCTACCATTTTAGCAAACTAGGTGAGCATTTATTGAAAAACAGTAAGATGATAACTTGTAACAATAATTAAAAAAATAAGTTAAATGGAAGAGAGGTTGTGTGAGTAACCGTGAAGGATTAGCAAGTCTGTGAGAATGGGTTTAGAATATTTTATATGGACAAATGAATATTAACATATGCAAAGCTGTTGAGCTGTTGTGTCCGGCAAAAAGACAGGTTAACTCACAGAAGAGTTCCTGATCATTGCAACAGAAAATTGGAGTCTGGAGCAAAGTAATTATACATTTGTTCCTGTAAGTTTGAAAAAGATTTGTGCTAGCCCTAATTTCCCTGAAATAGCTTTACTAGAAAATACTGCAGCTAGGGAAGTGATTATGTACCCCGAACCTGTTGTCCCTTGTCATCTATAAGTCTATTGCCTGCCGGCAAGTCACACTGTTATGGGCAGGAAGTCAAACAGTTGGCAGAGCTGTGCAGTCTCAGATCAGCATTTGGAGCTCCTGACCGTTCTCAGCCTAGCTACCTGGGGAAAATAGTGTACCAAATCATATTTAAAATAGTGGCAGCCACAGATTGCCTACTGTGTTTATGTCTGATTAAATTATGGCGTGTTACCACTACATCATCATTCTGAACTTGGTGGTAACGGGAGACATGAGCTGCAGAACCATTTGATGGTGACTTTGCCATGAAATTTGGGCATATGTACATTGTACAAGCTCACGTTTATGGCTGTAGGCCTCTTTTCCCAGTAAATGCATGCTCACTCCTTGAGCCACCATCCATGCATGAGTGCAGTGCTGCATGTCCCCATGGTGCCTGGGAGGATGTTGTAGAGTTGCTGTACTCCAGATGCAGAAGCTGCGCACAAAACTGACTAAGGAGATGAAGGATAGCAAGGATCTGCTTTTTTTGCCGGGAAGGCCTCAGGTAAATGATAATGATAGCTGGCTGAAACATTGGAACCAGAGCAAACCGACTGACCGTCTCTTAATAGTCCTGATATATGTTGGAGAGAGTTCGAGCAGCAGCTGTCCACACAAGGCACCACACAACGCACTTCAAAGACTATCCTGAAAGTTGTTAAGAAATTCAGTTGACAGTATAGGCGGCTTATAGTTATTTGTATCATATTCGTATCTTTTTCTCTAAATGATTTGTGTCGGTTCAGAAGGGAAGTTGTGACACTGGGAACTTAACTTCAATGTCCACAATTATTGGGGGTAAATGGGGCTGTGGAAATCTGTTTAGTTACAGCTCACTAGAAAGAGTCAGAAAATAAATCAGCTCTTTTGCAAGAACTGTATTAAGAGACATGACTGACTAGCACAGAAGAAGTTGGAGATGAGCTGTTATGTGGCCTTCAAGTCAAGAGCAGGATTTTGGATTTTAATGATGGGTCAGAGGGAGGGAGTGAATGGCACAGGAGGAATGTTGTCTTAGTTGTTTGCAGTTGGGCAGCATGTAGAGGGGGAAGCTGAGAGTAAGACATGCTAGAAGGGAAGTTGCTGTATTAGAGAAAAACAAAATCATGAAATGGGGCTGTAATGATAACAGGAGCAGTGGTCTCATTTTCTTTATAGAGTGTGGAAACAGATGAAGTATGAATAAGGTCAGTGTTGAATGTATTGCCTTGAGTGAGAATCTGATGAAAATGAGGAGTCTAATCCCACGAACAGGCAGTGTAATTGAAGTACAGATGCTTTTACAGTGTGCAGAATGGTGAGTCTCTCAATCCTCCATAATCATACTTCTGACCTTAAGTGATGTATATGCATAGGTGAGCGTACGTCTACAAATGTGCATGCACAGTAGGGATGTGCATTGTCATAACTACTTGTTACAAAGCAAAAACTGTCACCCGATCATTTCGCACAATAGGGATCTCCTGTGTCAACAGTAGCTCCTGCGGATCTAATTGAGCCAGCAGCTTCTGCCTGTGCTGCCCCTGAGGCGCGGTGGCAGCCCCTGCCAGCAGAGCACCCCAGTGTCATTGCTTCTTACTCCCTCTCTTGTATCTGACTCTGGAACGTTTGGTTTTGAAAGGACACTGTTTTCTGCCACACTTGAGAAATTAGGATTGTACTACTTATATACGCTGTCTTCCTACAAATCCATTTTTGCTTTTAGAATAGTTTGTTTCCTAACTTTTTTGTCTAATGGTTACAAGTGTGGTGCTAGTATCTAACCGAGGATGCAGAGCTACAGCACTACACTCTCCACTGTATTCAGCAAAATCAGTTCACAATGCAGCTGAGCATTTGGAAACCTGGAAAACCAAACTACTTTCCCTACCATACTGCAAGCTATTTCCAATGGTCTGTCAAAAAAGCCCAAACGGCCAAACAAAAAAAGCCCATATAAAAGTAACAGGGCCATAGACCTACCTGACATAAGACTGTGTAATTCCACTGCCTTAAGTCAAGCATATTTTAAAGCGTATGATGATCTTGTGCCTCATAGCCTGAGCATGTAAGGACACCTCCCTTAATGAGGAAAACTTCAGTGTTTTCAGTGAGTTTTGCACTGGTGGTAGCTCTAAAAACCTGCCTGTTGGTAGCAGCTGACGTAAAGAAGATCAATATTTGCTCTGGGTCTTCAGTTCCTTAGTTTAAAACCAACCAGCCAACCAAAACCCTCGTATCTCCCTTGATCTGTCAGTTTTGATTACATTATATCATTTTTCCAGCACAGAGAAAAATAGTGCAGGGAACTTTTAGAACACGTGTGCTGATGTTAGCTAGACATACAGGTACGTCTGTACCTGCTGCTCTAGATGGTTTGGCTGTATGTCCATGTGCAACATGGGCCTTGACAGCACTTACGTATTTCTGTGTTATATTTGATCATGAAGCAGTAATATATTAAGGAATGACAACAAGGGACTTACCTGTATAAATAAAAGGATGAAAACAGTATCCCTGGATGGCTGGAGAAACATACAGAGATACTCAGAGCTCTCTGCTCTTCCCATTGTCATTGACAGAGGTGGTGGTATTCTGGGGATTTGACCTTAACCACAAAACCGTAAAAAGGGTTACTAGATTTGTCATATAATTATTATACTGGATAAGAACATACAGCTAAATTCAATAGGTAATAGCCATCTTCAATTTTTTTCTAGTTTCAACTAATTCTTCTGTACAAATAAGTATTTAAATAAGATAGGCGATAAAAGCAGCAGCAACCAGCCAGACTGTATGTGTATAGAAACTCTCTAATATAAATTAATGCCTTTTAAAAATCACTGTAAACTCTGTTTTCTGTAATTATAACAAACCCTAGAGTTTTACCCATGTAAGAGTAATTTTTTAGTGTCTTTACCATTATTTTCCTTTTGATTCATTTAACTACATCTAACTTGAGCAAACAATGTTAAGTGGGGAAACAGATGTGGTTAAATAGCCTATAATTATGCCTTTAGTCATCTGTTACCATCACAAGGCTCTTCCTGCTACTATGACCAGAAAAAGTGACCTAACTGATTTCACCAGCAGCCTTGCCAGTCCCTGATGCAGAATAGATGGCCTTATTAAGCAATCAGAAAAAAAAATAAATAAGAATCAACCATTACAGTGGAATAGTAATCAGCAGTGTTTATACTAGCCCCACAATGCACAATCAGAACCATGAATTCTGCTAATTGGGTACCTTCTGCATCCAGAGGTGCCTGCAATAGGAAACAAAAGGGACTTGAAAATTAGTGTTTGTAGCAATTAGTTTCTGTCTAAAGGCTTAGCCCAGTCCATGGAAGCCATGATTCAAACAGGGATTATTATAGTAACTATGGTATTTAAATTTCCTCTGTGATTATTCAGCATCAAATTTAGCATAGCAAGACTAATTTGGATTTACTCTTTAAGACTAATTTGGATTTACTCTTTAAAATATGATTGTTGGGAATTTTTAAAGTCCCAAACTGTAAGCCATTTATTTTATGCATTTTTATATTTCCCACATCAGTTGTTTTCTTTTAAAGATTATGAGCCTGTTTCAGACTAACTGTAGAGGTGATTAAAAGTGTTTGCTATTGAATAGCTGAGATTTAACTAATAGCATAGTGGAGAGTGTTGGACTATTATTTTTCACAGAATGATCTGCACTATATTGGCATGTTGAGGGATTTCGTACTTCATATAAATGTAAGGACTGCAAGTTTATTGTTTATAAACAGAGCTACAAATTCACACCAGTGAGTAGTGGTATACAAATATTTAAGAAGAGAAATTTAGATATGCAATTTTCTGAGTAAACTGCTAGTGCATTTACAGATGGGCCTTGGTGAAAGCTCAGTGGATTATATTAAATTGGTTACAAAAAGCCTTTTGCCCTTTTCTTTCCTTTGAATCTTTAGCATTTCTGACGTAATAATCTGATAGACAAATCTCTGTGCTTCAGTCCTTACCATTATAGACTCCCTGCTGTAGGTGCTTAAAGGACAAATTAACAGTAGTACAATTCGAGTAACCTCTTCACCTTTTCTATCAAAGCATCAGCTGCATGTTCTTGCTTTGCTAAAGCTCTCCATATGGTTACAGCAGGACTGTGACAATAGCATACAAAAAAAGCTTAGAATTCAGGGGGAAAAAATCAGGAAGAAATAAGAAAAGGGAGGCAAAAAGTCTTTAAGTCAACCCTCAGTCTTAGCTCTGCTCTTTAAAGGTTACGCTGAATAACGGAAATGTATCATCTGCAATTTATTAATAAGTTGCCATCCTCATTAGTTAACTGCTGTTTAATCCGCATGTGATTAACCGTGTGACCTTAAAAGATTGTTATTAATCCAAAACATTACATTATGAAACCATTAAGTTATAGGAAAATATTGGTACTTTGAAGACAATCAGAATGATAAGTGTGATAGTTTTTAGAGATACTGTACCAACATTTCCACTGACTGATTGCATTACATATTGATATTAGCAAGTATCAGTATGTAGTGCAATCAGTCAGTGGAAAATGAGTGAAATGTGAACTAATGAGAGCTAATTGTCTCATATAATAGCAAGGACACAGAATTCTATCAATTAAATTAGTCTGAGTTGAAACAACTATCAGTGTAATAATGTTGATAATATCAACCAAATTAGATGTAATGAAATAAATGGTATGCTAAAGATCAAGGATACCCACCCCCTGCTAACTAGTGGGAGAGCCTCCTGACTTTGGGCTCAGTTTGCTCCAAGTTCTGCCTAACGCACAACCTGAAACGTGCGGTTCTGTACTGAGGGCACAGGTACAGAGGGCTTTTTTTCTAATTCTCATAATTTGCATCTGGCAAATGGGGGAAGCCCTCTGCGAGGGTGAGGCAGTGAACAACAAATAGGAGAGGTATGCCATTAAAGACTATTGCTAGCTTTGGCGCAGCTCTCGGTGAAACCGGGAGATGTGGTGGGTGAGAAATGCCGGCTTGAGCATGCCAGGTGTTGAGCCTTTTGTTTTCTCCTTTGGGATCTACTACAACCGAACATCTGTATTGAGTCATCAGTAATGATCTCATGGTGCTCAGCACTGTTTTCTCTCTCTTTGCTTAGTCTGCTTAGTCCCTTTCCTTCCAGTTGCTGTTGGGCAAGTCTTCCAAAGCTGTTCCAAAGTTGTTCACAAACAGGTCCCAGACCCCAAATCCACATGGGGACTTGAATGGCGAGGGCTAGGTTTTCAGAGATGCTGAGCATACAGCAGCTCCCACTGAGACCGAGGGAAATGTTGGGATCATCAGTCTTTCAGCCTTGGTATTTAGAAGTTCAAATGGGCCTAGAAGCCTAACTTCACCACCTTCTGAGGTTCCAGCCTCTGAAACTTCTGCTTGCACTGTGGATTGCTCTGTTTCACCTCCTCACTGTCAGTATTTCTAATTCTGTGGTTGCTATGACCAAGAGATGCCCATTAAAAGACCAAGTAAATCTATCAGTCACTCCTGTAACAGGGCTTGGGATTATTAACAATACGAATTCTCAAAAGGAACAGAGAACATTGGTCTGAGTTTATGAAATGAGGCAGAAAGGCATTTAATTGATTTTAACAGTCCTAATCACTTGATCACTGCAAATCCCTCCTCAGTTAACACCCTAGAATCATAACCTGATAAAATAAAAAAACAACTAAGGCCAGAAACTGAATGTTCAATGGACTGTGACATTTTTGAGTTTAAGATAAAGACCAGACTGTCAGGTTTTGACTCACATAAAATTAGTTTCAAATTGTTAAACAGAGCCACAGCTTCTGGACTTTCTCAGAAACATGTGAAACAACTTGATGTCCAGACTGAGTGTGAGCACTGTGAAGGGTTAAAAGGTGAAAAAAACAAACGAACTTTGTGATGCAATGAAAAATTATCTGTAAAGCCCACTTTCTCCTGCAAAGCTCTTGGGCCATGCTATCATGCCAGTATTTGAGCTGGTGAGATATGGTAAAAAGTGACTCGCACACAGAGAGCAGATATAGGACAGGGACCATAGAAGCAAGTGGGTTGATAAACCCAAAGGCTGGCAAAATAAGAGAGAGCAAATGCATGCAACTTGTGAAGCAAAGAGAGGAGAAATAATGACAAAGAGATTTGTGTGGCACGACTTACCGCAGCCTTTTTTCTGGCTGAATATAGTAAAAGGCGATAGCTGGCACTGATGGCAGTGTTCACTTTGCTAACCTGCATTCCTCCCTAGAGCTACTCACAGTCTAGGATGGCAGAAACACAGAAGAAGGTCAGGGCCACACAGGCCACCAGTTCCAGCAGGCATGTGATGCATGCTAGTCTGAAAGTGCAGCTTGGGAAAGCACTACAGAGAGAGAATGCCCCAGCAAAATTGCAAAATTTGACTGACGACTGTCATACTGATCTTGTTGAAAATCTGCAACTGTGTATGAATGTTTAAAAATTGGCCGTACAACTGGATGAAGGGAATTTTTCTATCCATATCAAAGAAAGTGGACGTAAGAGTGTTACAATTGAGCCATCTCACTGATATCCCTTTCAAGTAGAACTCATCTCCTTGTATTACGGGATCACAGGAAGCAAAGGCTAGAAATATAACCATGCTACAGAAAGCTTGTGTCAAAGAAGGGTAAAGCACCTAATCCATTCACAGTGCTGAAACCACATCACTGAAAAAACATGATCACCCACTAACGGCATATTTTATTTATACTTGGAAAACATTTGACACCTTTCTACCTCAAAGGCTTAAGGGGATGCTGACAGATGTCGAGATTCAACAGCGTATCACTGAATGCACCACAGACTTCAACTGTCAGCATGAAATCACAGTGTGAAGAACAACAGGTGAGAATGAATGGTTTCTGTTGGGCTGGGCACAAAAAAAAATTGCCATTTCAACAGGAATATTGAATTTATTTTGAAACTGCTGTGAAGGGATTTGAGACATGGAAGGAGCAGAAGTTTCCACTGGTGGAACTGTCCTGACTGATCACTGATACACCAACAGCATGATGCCCTGTTCCACAGTGACTGATGCAATACAGTCAATTCTGGAGGCGAGAACAGGCAGCTAACCAGGCACATGAACTGCCCTGAATATGCTGAAAAGAATGAGCACATACACTGATGTAAGTCATAAAGATAAAATGCTTTTTAGTAGTAGAAATACAGTTAGAGAAAAAGGGATTCTGTCGAAAACTAGCTGACAATCTTAAATTTTGTATGGATGGAAAAAAAATCAGAAAAGCACTTACAGAAGCACTGCGGGTGGAATATCATAGGGAAGGCTAGCCAACATGAAGATCAGATAGATGATGGGTGACTGGTGAGGCCACAAAGATACCAGTCTGACTAGAGAAGCGCCCGGAAACTCTCCTACGACATCATTACAGGTCATGCATGAATATGCAGATGTACTTACTGAAGTTATAATAATCAGTGAATGAATAAATTTGTTAGCTAATTCTGTTAATACATAAGGATAAATGAAATATTTAATGTAGAGTCTTACATGTGATTACCAATGGTTATTTTTAGCGGACCTTCCAGTTCCTTATTATTCCTCCTACTTTTCATTTAGCAAGACTATTATCTCACCCATTTTTGAGTTGCCATTAATTTCAGCCCCCCTCATCTGTTAATGGACTTTCTTTCTCTTTCATATTTACTTCCCTAGCCATAAAAGCCTTTTTAATCCTCCCGAGCCCCTTTTTATTCATTCGGGGCTTGATTGTAATGCTACGCTGTGCCCTGGGTAAGTAGTCACGTTGCCCCAGGACCAGGCCAGAGAATTAAGTAGGACTTGGAGCTCTGGTCTCTCCCTGCCCTCTGCTCCTGAAGACAGGGCTGGGTTGTGACTGTGCGACTTCCAGTCTAACCAGTAACTCTGGCTGGCAAACCAGAGGGAAAAGCATTTTGCAGATACGGCGACTTCTTTCCCTGCCGATCTGCATGCAAGCGATGTGTCCTGCTCTCCATGGCAAACCTTTTGCTGCACAAGAAAGCAACGTGCAGTAGGTAATGTAATACTTTGCTGTCTCGGTTAGTCTCAGCTTCAACGTTTTAATTTTTCATAGCCTTGTGCTAGATGAGGAGGTCTCAATGCTGTGCTGGCCAGCCGGCACACAGGTACTGTCAAAATGTCACAGGCAGGCAGCCTGGGTAGGGAAACAGCATCACGTCCTGGTGCATCATCAGTGGAGTTAATGTCTAGGACAGCTCACCCTTCTACTTTCTGGCTCCCCATGTCAATTTTCTCTAATTAAGTCTGGATGTTTTAGATTGGTTTGCTAAGGAAATGGCCTTTCTAGGATTTTACTGCTTGTGTGCATACATGTCTGTCTGCTTACCTTTTAGTTATTTCCTTTCTCCCTTTCTCTCCTTCCCCCTCCTGCGTAATTTTTCAGCCTGTTTTCCAAATCCAATCACACAGGAACAGAGAATCCAAAGTTGTTAGGGACACAGGTGGTCAGGTAAGGAAAAGAAATCCTGTGAATGCCATCTCTAAGGAAAATGCTGCAGTCTGTGCTCAACCTCTATTAGGCACAAGAGAATCCACTGCTCGGTAAAGTTTTACCTCCCATATGGGTTCTCTGGTATCTAACCAAGGAAAAGTTCTGCTTGAAGGATTTCCCATGGCTGGGTGACCGGTAAGGGCTTGTACGTGTGCCTTCTCTAATGTCAAGTAAGCTCATGCTGTATGTTAATGTTAACTCCGTCAAAAGAGCAGTCGGCCATGACAAAAATCCATCAGCTTCATTAGTTTAGTTTCACTGTGTGCTGAACAACTGCTTTCTTCTCCCCTTCTTTTACATCTCTTTATAATCTCAGATATATCAGCAATACTTCACAAAGCCAGTGTTTAGGTTTCACTCCCCCCTCCCCCATTTTCTTTTTCACATGAACTCAGTGGTACATACATTAATTCAAACTTAATATTTGCTTTTTTTGAGGGCTCCCTTGCTATCTTTAGTATGTTTGTTTTCATGAAATCAGATACCCTTTAATTTATGTCTTACTGATTTGTTTTCAGATGGCTTCTGGTTGCTGTTTCTCTAAGAATTAACGTAGTTTCTTGTTCTGGGTAATAAAAGTTTGTAACTTGAGAACCTCCTTAATACACGTGTGATTGTATTTGTTATCCAACAGAGAGATGGGAGGTCAAGATTTCTCCATAATGGTTTTTACAGGCTGGAGAAATAATTATCCTTCCTTGGCTCTGTGTGCTTTGTAGTGAGAACTGTTCTTCCCTCCAGGTTTGCTCAGTGTGTGTCATTCCCCATGCTCAGTGGGGCAGGAGGGTTGCCATATGTGGCCAGTAGTCTGCCTTGTATAAAACCCAGCCTGTTGCACTGTATTGCCATAAAAACCTAAAGCATTGTCCACATAACTGCATGCAACTTGCAGGGGAAAACCAGTGGGACTAGTTAATCTGTAGAAGGAAAGAGGAGAAACTAGTCGGGTATTTTCTCCACAGTTATCAATCAAAAATGATGGTATGGAAATGCATCAGAGTATTTATGTAGGATAAAATTCTAAATAATCTTTACTTGGCGCTTTCTACATTTTTGCCTTTAGCCTTCTGTCCTGAATACTCTTGTGAAATAAACAGCCATTATGACGTCTGAACATGATGAATTTAATGACCTAAAAAATATGTTATTGTCCACAACTGTAACTGCTTTCAAGTAACCTTCACATTTGGCTGCTGCTATGTTTTATCATGTATATTGTGGCTCTTTTTTTTTTTCTCCCTTTGCTTTTGTATTGCTTTAAAAAGACAACAGAACATGCTGTGAGTTAATGTTTCACTTGTAAAAGGTTATGGATTAAGCTCAGCTGGTTTCTCAGGCTGACACAGGGTTCATGATTAGAAGAATGAAAACAAACATGAATTGAAAATGTCACTAACCTTTATTGGGCCCTGAAAATCCCTGAGCCTGCATGACAGGAGGCTTTCCTGTTTTCAACAGGATAAAGAAGATTGAAACAAAACAGCATGGATCTTGGCTATTTACATCTTTTAATGAATGCTCTCCACGTTTGGGTCCCTTTGTCAATCTCCTAGTTTTCAAGGGTTTAGCTGTGAAAAGTGCGGATGGTATCACATACTCTTATAAACCATGGAGTAGACATCTGTCTAGGATGCTTTTTCCTCCAAATTATGCTCAGTGTAAAGGACCACGTTTTAAGCTTCATTTACGACTATGCATGTAGAAGGTAGCCAATTATCCAGTCTGAGTGTTCAACAGCAGAAAGGCTGAATAAAACCATCTCTACATTATGCAACCAATTTTACTTTATTAAATTAAATCAGAGAAAACATTTTTATAAATTCTAGACAATAGTGTAGTTCGAACTTTAAAACTGTTTAATGACAAAAAACCCTTTCACTTAAAAAAAACCAAAACCCCAACAGTTCTTGCTCTAGCTGCTGTGGAAGAACATGCTCTGTCTTAGCAAAGGCAGGAGGAACTCAAAGCCAACTCAAACTGGCCAGAGTGGAAACCAAAAATGCCACTGATCTGGAATGCTTTGTTTTACCGAGAGCACTGATTCAGGCCCAATATCTTAGACCTACAAATTAAACAAGTCTGTTGCATGGTACGACTACCCTTCCTCGGCACTAACTCTTCCCATGCATTAGGGAAGAATTAAGGATTGCACTTGGCCTTACAGACTCGGATATTCCCTGCTTCCTTATTACCTTAGACTGCTCAGCTGAGTTTTTTCCCAGTCAAATTACTGAAAACACAAAAGAATTATCAAAAGTTTTTCATCTAGGCTGTGAAGAAACAAGGTGTACATTTTTAGTTTTAAAATTTTTAGCTGCATGTTTTAGTAACAGCTGTGCCATTGCTTCACTGATTTCATAGGTAACCTGAGAAAATACTTTATGGAGGAAGAACACCGGGGGATCCTGCAACCAAATGTATTTCCTTCTGCTGATCTATAAATGTCTGGTGGATATGGAATTTTTGCCTCACAAAATCACATTTACCTTTTTCACAAAGTGAAGTGAGGCAATGTAGACCCACACTTAGTACATAATTATTTAACATATCCTACTATTTCATGGTGCAACTCTGACCTGTAACTGAGATTTAATGAAGTGCTTTGGCAGAGAATTAATATTAGGGGGAACATAAACCTGCAATTTTTTAGTCCCACTTCATCCAATTATATTTTGTTCTTACACTACTTAATCTATTTTACAGTTTTTGGTGTAGGAGCAGAGTGAGATCTTACAATATTTTAATGAAGACTAGGGGTTTTTATCTCTAGCTATTTTAGTCTTTTGCAAATATTGAGGAATGTCACATCTGATAAAATTTCATAAGTTTTCTTAATGATACAGGAACCTAAACCACATCTTCAAAATCAGCTGAGGCCTCAGGCTCTAACGGTATGTGGACATGTGAGTCCTATTTATTGAAAGTGATAAACTCAATTCATGGAGTTAATTGAAAATTAAATAAATGGCTATCAGGTGCTCTAAAACTAGAGCATTAGCTCCTTAAACAGTTGGGCTTAGGTTGACAAAGGAGGCTTTGCAAGGCAGCATCCAACTTCCAGGTGTCTTGCCACGCAGTGAATTCACATCCACGATCCCACATTCTCTAAGTGGATGGAGAAGGTAAGGAGCACAGTGGAGAACTACTCAAATTACCCATGGGAAGAAATACCAAGGAGTATTAGGGACATGACTATATATCTCATATTGTCAGGTGGGTATCATGCCTTGCCACTTACCGAATTGCCTCTCTTTCACCTCTCCGAATCATCTTGGACAGAAGGAGTATGAGTCTTCTCTGTAACTCTGTAAATCCGTAATCGCATACGAAGGGTGAGGTGTGCCTCTGATGTGCTTCTGCAGAACAGGACAGCTTGATGCAGTTTGATGGTTAAGATGCTCACATGGAGAACAGAAATTTAAAGGCGATTTGATCCTGCATCCCAAGGTAACACTTCTGAACTACCAATGCTGCTAATGGCTGGGCTGAGACAGGCTGGAATGAGGGAATGGAAGACTTCTTCTCCTGGCTGTGATTTGTCCGAGGTTAGACATCCTCCTGAAGATAAGGCAGGTGGCAGAAAGTCTTGTCTGGGAACATCAGTGGGTTTAGGTGCGGGATAGGCACCAAACTGCCGAGCACTTTCAGAACTCAAGCACTTTTGTTCATACCTCGTGCAGAAACTTAAGTCTCCTAGGAGACTTCTCTTGTGGAAACTTGAAGTTTTGAGGATCTGAATTCTTGATTTGGGTGCTTAAAGTGGTATTAAGAGGCCTGCATTCTCCTCTTGAATCTAATTCGCAAAGGCAACTTTTTTTAAAGATACATAGTGCATGAAAGTACACATAAGTGCTTTGTTTTGATTTGTCAAAGGTGCATGGGCAATTCACTGTATTTTGGTACTATTTATCTGGGACACATAGGGATTTTCAGTAGAAATAAGTTAGAATTAGACTCTTGGGCTCTTCAATACCCTTATCTATCTCTCTATCTGCCCTAGTATATGTTTAAGCACTGAATACATTTGTGAAATTAGCCATAAAAGCCCAATGGGCCAAAGCTCCAAGGGCACTTATATGTCTTTGGAAATATTTTTTATGGCATTTTACTGCTGCATTATCTGTTCTGCAGTAATAGAAGACGCAGAAAAGAGAAGACTAAGTGGTGGCTTTTTCATTTTGTCTCCAGATATAATAGTTAAAATCCCATATTATTTCTCTGGAAAAAAAGAAAAGAACCATGCTGAGAGCATTTGGAGCAATGTAACATTGTTTAGTTTAATTTGCTAAGCTCTTGAGAGCAGTTTCACGTAATATATGGTTCTATATAATGTCTTGGCTTAGTTTGGACTGTGTGAGAGTGAAGCATGAACTCAGGCATAACTCAGTGACCGTTGTTTTTAGTTTTGAAAATACATGGGCACACCTGATTTATAATCAAAGCAAGGAGCTAGTGATACTTGGCGTGTGGAAATTACTGTTTAGCTCAGTGCCAGTTTCTGCCAAACTCTCCCAAGGTACTTTTGCCTTGGCCCGAGAACTTTTGACGGTTCACGCAGAAAGGTTCCCTTCAGCAGAGAACTGAGCCAACTGTTTAAAGGGTGTTTTTTCCCCTAATAAAACTTTACAGCACTTCTATGTGAATTTAGCGCTTGTGAAAGGCCCTGCACTGACAGCCCAGGGAACAGAGGCCCTAAGTTCATTCACTGGCCATGCGCAGTGCAGACAGGGATGGTAGCGGTGCTCCTGCCCTGCCGTACCCACACATGTTCTTCACAGCCCAAACTTGATCACCTGGGGTGGATAAAAGATTCATTTGGTCTCTGATGCTCTTCGGTCACTTGATTTTCATCTGAGACTGTCACAGGGCTGCAGTCTGATTCCACCTGTGGAGAGGTTTTGCGGTGTGGACGCTTGCACATTACTTTCCTTTTCACAAGGTATACAATAGCTTTTACTGGGTAGTCTTTTTTTATTGTAGGACTGAAACCAGCTGGATTTGTACCAATAACTTGCAGTGAGTGAAACATCTTTCATTTAGTAATCCAGCTCTTTAGCTCAGTTGAAATGTGACGATTAAAACAGTGGAGGAAATGTCCTTACGTACTAGAATTAAAACAGAAATACTTATGTAGGCATCACCAACACTAGTTCTAACACAAGGTGTAGGGGTAAATTTGTATTAAAATGTATTAAAATCAGTATGCAGCTCAGAAGCTGTGTACGGTGTATTTCAAAGACTGTAACTCAAGCCAGCAAAGACGCTAGCGAAAAGGAGCCCGGTCAGGAGTAGTTGGACTGCACGTACCCTTAAGTTTTGCATTTGACATACATACCCCCTTGCATTAGCTGGACAGGCTGCCCCACTGAAGCCCCATCCTGACTGGAGGAGGTCATACCGCATTTTTCCTCTAAAATGGGGGGAGGATGCCTGCTGTTCATTGGGCAGCCTAGCGCTGGGAGCGAAGCCCAGCAGCGGGGGGAGGAAGGCATTGCCACCACCGTCGGCGAGGGAGGCAGCGGGGGACCGAGCAGACCCAACACCCTGGGCTCTGCAGGCAAGGAGCCTCGAGCATCTCAGGCAGCTTTAGGCAGGAAAACCAGTCCGCAGGCGGTTCAGCAAAGACGCGGTACCTTTATGTGTAAGAAGTAGCACAGCCCTGAGTCTCTAGGACACTTTTTTACAGATATCTTGAAGGTTTAAGCATTGAGAACAGACGCAAATCATAGCTGAGTTTCATGGACTGCTCTTAGGAAGTTAAGAGGAGAAATTCAGCCATTTTAGGCTTTGTTCTGTCTTTGAGCATTTTTTAAATTACCCAAATTATGGTCCGTGAAACAGTTATGGTGAGGTAATTAATTTTTTACTTGGGCTTTAAAACACAGGAGGAACGAAACACTTAGGAATGGAAAATGCACTTCTGGTCTGGCATGGGCATTTACTGGAGCTCGCAGGAATACTTTCTAAAGGGAAAAGAGATAATATAGAAAAAAAACTTGTTATTTGAGAGAGTAATATCAAGATGATTGCTTCTCTTGGGGAATGGTCTCATAGTGATCTGAGATTAAATGCCTCACTTTATATTTCCCTGGTGATTCAACTCTGAGACACTTGTGTCTTCATCTCTAATTTTCCTTAAAGAATCATCTAAAACTATTAAGCCTCAATTAATTTGAGGCTGAATTCAGTACAAGAGTTTGTGTTTAGAATTAAATGCAACAATTCAAAGATAAAGAACTTATCTCACAACAGTGTTGTATTGTGATGATGCTATTTCAAAGTATACACAAAAATATGGCTGAATATTTCCTTATTTTTTCTATGCTCTGTTTGTACTTCTTAAAGACCTACTGAAATTTCGTACTAAATTTTATGCCTAATTTTGCATATATTGAGAAATGGGAAGCAGCAGAGTTTGACAGAATCAACGTGATGTGCCTCATTCACCTGCCCACCAAAATCCCACATATAAAGCATTCTTCCCAGATGGCACTGAAATCTCGATACGTTTCCAAGCTGCAGCTTGTCTTAGACAAGCTTATTTCATTGCATTTCATTTCATGGTTCCCTCCAAATGCCTTGTACACAGTACTCCTATATGTTTTTTCATTTAGAAAGACTTGTTGGGGAAGTTAAGATATTTCAAGTAATTCTGTTCATGATCCACAGCAGGATTATTATAGATTGATGCGTGACGGTATCTTGGATTCCTGACAGAGCAACGTCCTTAGGATATGAACCTGCATACGCACGCAGTACTGGGAGGCTAATTGCATTCGGTTTAACAACACTAATTTATTGAAACAGGCTTATTATCTGGCCCATAATTTACAACTTGAGTTTAATGAGTCCTTTTCTCTTTTACTTCTCTTTTGTCTCTCTCCTTTCTCTCCCTCTACCTCGCTCCCTCATTTTCTCTTTCTCTTTTCCCCTCTTTCTCTCTCTTTCTCATCCTCTCACCCCTGTCCTCTCTCTGTCTCCCCCTGAAAGCATGGACAAGTAGCAGAAGCCTGAGCTACCATCATCATTACAGCTTGAGAGATGAATGTGTGCAGGTAACACTCCCTTAGCATCATCAGTGGATTTTGAGGCCTCTGTGGCATGCGTTGTCCTTGGGATGCTGTCACTGAGATGACGCAGAACTCCCATAAATCTGGGCCACCTAAAAATAGGGCAGCTACTCGGCGACTAAGCGCGCACTGTGCTTTGCTCCCCATAAGGGAAGATGCTTACGTGCATTAGGGCCAGCAAAAAGTCCCTGTGCACTACTTCTTACCATCCTCAAAATAGAGCCTACGCCTCACGTAAGTGGCTCCAAAGACTTTTTCTGGCCCTCTGTGCTGGAACGACTGTCGTGCAGCACGCGTGCAATGACAGCCGCCTGATGAGGAGTGGTGTCATCTGATGCTGAATGACAAGGGAGCAAACCAAACACAGGAAGGTCTTTGCTTGCTGCAACAGCTGCTCCCACTGCTAATTGATGCTGTATATCTGTGGCATCATCCCAGTGCCTATTTTAGGTTGTTTCCAGCTGTGAAGGTTTTTGTCTCTCAGCTAGTGGTATCTGTGCAGCTGGCAGAGTGAGGTAAAAATAAACGCAACTAATTCAGCAAAGCAATGAGAAAAAAATGTACAAAGAAATGTAAAAATAATATAAGCCAAGGTTATTTAGGAGTGACATCTGAGTCTGTGTGGAGAAAGGCTGATCTGGCATGGAAAAGCGTTGATCACCTGCCTGTGACCGCCAAGAAAATGGAAATATTTTAATGTGAATTTTGGGCTTATGAAATGTGTCAGTTGCTGAAATTTTCCAAAGACCAAGCTCTGATGGCACTATTGACAGTCCCTCTACAATGTCCTGAACATATGTTTAAATATTTACTGTGAGGGAGGCGTTTTGAAGAATGAGAATATATTTATTCATTTATCATTTTACATAAACTCCTTGCCTCTTTCCTGAGCAATAGTTAAGTAACTACTGCTAGTCAGAGGGCTTTTCGTTCCTCTTTTAGTGTGGATATTTCTCTTGCAGAAACAAAACTTGTACCACCAAACTCGTTTCTCCCGTTTCCCCGCGTCTCTTATGGCAATACCTACGTTAACCCTGCTTAAACTGCTAATGGCATTAGGGATGGCTGCACAGATATTAGGTAGCACCATTCCCACTGAGACCCTAACCATGAGCTTCCACTATCTGCAAGGGAAGACAAAACCAACTGGTTTTGTTCTGCAGTTTAATATATAGCCTGTTTGAATCCAGCTTGTATGCAGGCAATTTTAGAGGAAAAAGATCGAAGCAGATTTCCTACTAATCCTTCATAATTAGAGTTTCTGGTTGTTGTAGGAACCTCAACTTTGGAAAACTGTCAGAAAAAGAGAAAATTTGAGGCACAGATAACCTACTCCTTGGGTACTGTGTTTATGTACTTTTAAGTATCTTACCTGTTGGTCAAAACAGCTATAAATATGTGTAACCAGAATTATTTTAGACTTCATTAAACATTTTAATGTATGTATTTCTGGCAATTTGTCTGGAATTTTAGTGGCAAGCAACACAAATACTTATAGAGATATCCCAACAATATCTGTCCTGCTTTAGGTCTCGGTTAAATCTAGGGGGTTTTCCTCTTTACAGTTTGATCTATTTATCTTAGTAAGCTTTTCCAGAGGTATTTGTATTTATTTTAAATCCTTGTAGTTGGCTACAGTTTTGTGAAAAATGTAGGTCATGTGTTTGTTGATGCCAAAACCACCATGTACTTTCATTAACTTAGGAAATTAATTTTAGGTTTTCAGAAGGAAAATTTTGACTACAACACAATGAAAAGACATTTAATTCTCTGCTGATTATCTGTTTTTCCTTCCTTTCCTAAATGTTTATTTTTCCTGTTTTGCTTCAGAGTTTTGGATACAACGCCACAAGCCGTGCGTCGGTACCGTGGGCAGGGAGCCTGCTAGAACAGTGCCACAGTCTAGCCTGGAAATCCTGACCTCTGCTCACTTTAAATATGTAATAAATTTCTTCCTGCCTGAACTTAGGGAACTGGCATTCACAAGTCAGTCACATTACCTAGAATGCAAATACATGCTACTTGTAGTAGCGAGGCATGAACTAACAGTTAAAAGAAATGAACCTTACTTGCTTTTATCAAATTGGCCTTGCTCAACTATTTTATTTACAATGTCATTAAGTGTTTTCGTAATACATTCTGATCTGTTCTGTTTTGTAAGGAGAAGCGGTACCTAGAAACAGAGAAACAAACATTGCAACAGAAATGGAGCAAGTTCATAAAATAATATTTGGTTAATCTGCAATTATACAGCAGTCTCTACTTTGATTCTTTCTTTCAGGACATCCATTTCTTCAAGTTTCCTGTAAGACTGGATCCTACACTGGTGTAGAGCTATACTAATATTGTTACATGTCAGTAGAATATGATATGAAGTCATATCTATGTATGTAAGCTGCAGATCAAAGCAGCTTGTCCATCATCACCATGTTTCATGAATCTTAATATAAAATTAAATTTTTAAAAGTTGCCAAAAATCAGTGAGTTTTTTTAATATTCTACCACAGTGTCTGCTCTGCAATAGTGTTGAGTAGGATGGAAATTTGTCACATTTCACTCAAAAGAATATTTTAATGGTCTCATTTAGGAACAGCTCAATTATAGGTATGTGGGTAAATAAGTAGATACCCACTCTTATCTCGCATTCAAATATCTTCAGTTTAAAAAAAAAAATCCATTTTTAGTTTTCCAGAAAAGTATACGAGTGAAGCTCGTTATAGATGGATTTACACTGAATGAGCCTTAAACTGGTAAATGGGACTTTGTCTCTTGGGGAGACACTGCTCTGGAATCTTAATTTTTTCAGTGCATCTTTTGAAATGTGCGTATTTTTTAAAAACCTGGACAATGTTCTACCTCTTAATGAAGCTTTCCAGAATACTTGTTTGCTTAGCCAGCGGATAGATGACATCATCTATCTACTGCTAGAGGAGGCTTTGTCATGACCTTCACCGAGACCAGGGTTTTATTCAGCGAGTCTGCATTTTGCTTTAGGCTGGAGGAGTAGAGTTGAGGCCTCGCATAAGGATGCGCCTTCTGTAAAAGTCACTTGCTGCCTGCCAGGCTGCCGTTCTGTAGCCTGAGAGAAACACCACTTCCGATATGAACAGAAAAGCATCAAAGTGTAATTTGTACAACTCCTTAATTTCTGACTACTGTTCTACAGTGCTTTCCAAATCCCGTATCTGATGAGGCTGCATCTCACCTGCTTGTGCCAGCCGGCCAAGATCCAACAGAGAGATATCCAGAGTCTTTGCCCAGAAGCCTGAAATTGCTGCAGTGGAATGACTGCTGCTGAACGAGAGGTCTCCCCATTGCTAAAACACTACCCTTAATGCATCCTCACTCAAATAAATCACTCAGGATGATTTCCACAGATGTCCTACCTAAAGGGACAGTGACCCAAGGAGAAAAAAGCCTGAGAGTTGGGGAGATGAAAAACTTTCTGGGATAAATAAGAATCAACGATGTTTTTGTTTTGGTGTCGTCGTCCCCCACCCACCCCCCTGAGCATCCCATTCCTTTTATCAAGCCACCTAGGTAGATTCTTGAATCCACCTCCTGGAAAGGAGGCATAAACCTGCTGCCTGAGCTGTCTTAAGAGCTTGATCAAGCAGTGAGGTAAGTGCCTTTTACTACATGGAAACTACAAGGTCAGAAGGGGAAAAAGTGCTGACGAGATGGTGATTATGAGCATTAATCATAATAATATCAAGGTCTTATATAGCACTTTTCATCAGGAGATTTTAAAGCGCTGTACAAAAGAGACGAGTCTCATTATCTCCGTATTTTAGTTCTAAAATGTGACCTCCAGTACCTTAAGGCTTGTTCTCTGAGGGGAAAAAAAGACTTCTGGAATCAATAATACTTATTCTCTGTTAAATTTCTAATCATCACAATGAAGATTTCTTAAATCTACTTGTTCTGTGGACTCTGTAATGGAATTTTAATTGCTTTGCTAGCAGCTCGAGATATAATGAATGAATAAATGTAATTCTTATCAGGACGCTGCCATCAGCTGATTGAACCAGTACATTGGCATTCGCAGGGCATATTCAGACAATTACATTAGCGTGTTCAATTATGTTTCTGGTTATTGCCTTATTTGCTGGAGAATGGTAATTGAATATATAGGTGTTGCGATGCACAGTAAAATCGATCAGATTAAACCACTTCAGCAAGGGTTAAGCCAATCCTTCTCCTTTACCTTTGCAAAGGACTGATGCGCAGATCTTTCAGAGCATCCTAGCTACGATCTGGCACACTAACTAGCGGCTGAGAGGTGTTTTTTAGATTAAAACAGGCTAACACTACCACAAACAACTAACTATGCCCTGAATGCCCCGTAAAATAGTTATGACAAACAAAACAGGAATATTACTTTAAGCTGTTACTTGAAGGGCCAGTTTTTACCTTCTGCCGTCAGGAAAATATTTATGTTTTGTTGTGTTAGAAGATGGACCGTGACACCTATCAGGACAATTTTATCATAGGAGAAGAGATTTATGTCTGCGGAACAGCAGAGAACGGAACTGGGTGCTCATCTTTCTGCAATGCCCCTGGTGCAGAGAGGCTCAAGCATTTGCTTGGGATTTTGTTCCTCTCTGGGGCCAAGGTTGATCGCACAAGTGAGTCTTAACGAGAAGAGAGAGTTTTCAGCGTTGAGGAGATTTAAATATCAAGGAGGAAAGTCAGAAATATAAATAAAAGTCAGAAAAATAAATGAAAACCTACCTTTGTCTGTGTTCAGACAAATGGCATTAGGGAGGCAGTATTTGGGAAGGCTTAAAAACCGCCCTACGGAAAATGCAGTTTTGAGACCCCGCTCCTTGGAAACTATTCTGAGAAATGAAGTTGCTTTCTAAAAGGAGGTTGGTTTTGAACAATGACATGGACCCTGACTGTTAAAGCTGCTGCTTCTAGTGTAGGTCTTGTTCCATTTTCATTTAAGCAAAGAAGATTTGAGATGAGAAGTACATACAGAAAAAAAAGCAAAACTATTGGAATGTGCTACATTTCAGGGGATTACCTGTCTTTCTACAAAGAGTGAGACATTTTTGTATAGGAACTGAAAGTGTTTTTATCTAATAGCAAACTATCTCCTTTTGGCTAAAAATAACACCAATGCCAGACACAAGGTCTGAAGTACCATCTGATCATTTTTATTTAGAATTTCTATTTTCATTTGGTCTTTTTTTGTTTGCAATAATGATAAGCAATAAATAAGACAGATCACTTAAAACTCTGTTCATCAGACTTGTCAGGTGCATTTGAGCTGGTGACAGACCTTACAGATCCTGCATCAGCTGAAGTTAATGCTGTTCATGAACTTTACGTTTCCTGGCACTGACAAAATGAGATTGTTTGTTTTCCTTTGGATTTTAGCTCAAAAAAGTCTTGCTTATGTGAAAGACGAAAGATACTCAAAACCCCATACCAAATTGCTCCTGAACACTGGACCAATATTGGCTCCAGTTGCATAAAGTTTGATGGTATAAAAAAGAAAATTCAAGCTAGCACTTCAGACATCTATCTTGCCAAACCAGATTTTAGTTTGCTACAGAATTCAATGTAAGTTATTTAATATATTTGTTTTCCATCTATTTTTGGTCATATACTGTTTGGCAACAATCTTTCAAATATACTCATTCTTCTAAAGCATTTGCAGAACACCTAATAATTTTTGTTCTGCAATTCCTTCAGGTGAGATTTTTGGTATTACAAGTCTGAACTCTTTTGACAAAATTTACTGATTACTTATTTGGATTCCCAGATAGATAACTGCAATTTAAAAAAACGCAAGTTTCTCATTAATATTCTCATTATTTTTGTCATTGTACTGTGGCTATACCTTATAAGGAATTAATCTGCTAAGACCGTTGCAATTGATCCAGTTAATACTGGATATATAACATCAAAGTGAATGTCTTTCTAAAGTTTTTAGAAAAATTCTTCAGGGTTTTTTTAGTTTATTCTCTCCCTATAATAATATCTATATATAAGATGGGTTTTGCTTAACATGTGTGATTTCATTTCCAAGTAGAAAGCGTATGGGCACAAGGCACTCAGTGAAGCAGCTTTACATTCCTGGAGTAAGTGGGTACTATATTTCTATCAAAAGACTTGGAGGAATATAACACTTTATGGTTTCCTCATGTGATGTGATCACTACTGTCAGCTTTCAGGAGTCAAAATGCTGAAAGTCAGCATTTCCTAGGATCCAGTCCCAGATGAATGCCACTAATCTGATTATTTCCTTCCAATGTCTCGCAAATGTTTGCAAACTTGCTATTTATCAAAATAAAGAAGCAAAAAATATTAACCTCTGTATAGCCACAAGGTGAACAGGAGCTGATGGGCATAGGGAAGACACACTGCTTTTTATTATGTCAAAAAAAAAAAAAATCCAGCAGCCTTCAACAGTCCCTTCAAGTAAGAAGCTGGAGATTTTGAAGCAGCCGCGGAGTCAAGATGCCCACTGAGGTTTCTCCAGGCCGTTGTACAGCCTGTGTTTCTGTGTACAGACAGCCTGGTTTCAGAGAGGGGATCAGACTGATTGCAGGCAAGGCAAAAGGAAAACTGCAGAAGATGCAGGAAAAATAAGTGGTTAGCATCTTTTTTTTTTTTTTTTGGTTAACAAAATAGGTAAGAACTGCATTACTGATGGGAACTGGGATGTCCTCCAGGTGGGCAAGTCAGAAATCACTTAGCTGCAATTCCTGTTTTGAAACCTGCTTTTGTTTAAGAAACCGTGAAAACAAACCCTGAACATCCAAATGTAGCAGAAATTTTGGTTTTCAGAGGAAGAATCAAAGAAAACACTGATTTGATTAGGAGCACATTGCCCTCAGATTTCATGCTGTTGCTCTCCCTTGAGGGCCAGGGTACCGTATCCTGCGGCAGTAAAATGACTCTAGAGAGGCGTGAATCACAGCCTGTTACACCGCAGGGTGACAAATGACTGTCAGGCTGCCTGCACTGATGTGGGGGCACACCACCAAGTGCAGCTGCCAGCTTTAACGGCTGCGGGTAGGGACTTACCCTTGGCGGAGGCTGGCACTTTCCTACTGATGCTAAGGCCCAGCTTCTTTGAGCCTTCCTTGAAGGATGACAGACATCGTATCTCATATCACCTGTAGCTCGCTCTTTACCACCTCTCAGAGTGCAAAATCCCTCTCGAGTGGCCTCTCTACTGTTGCTTCTGTTCTCCTGGTTGTCCCTTGGGAAAGCAAGTTTTGGGGACAGGCACTCTTTCCTCCTTCTAGTAGTATTCCACCTCTGTGCAGAGTTCTACAATGCACCATCAGTTACAGTTCGTAAGTGAATACCTATGAAAATACTATATCCACCCTGGGAGGTCTCCATGCCATTTGTTTAAGCACAACCAGTATTGACTTTGCCCTCATTTCAACGTGGTATTATCTTTCACTCAAACAGTGAGAATTAACAGCTGTGAATATTTAACAACCAATTTTCCAAGTTGGTGATCTCGGTCATAAGTTCAGGGTGCCATGGTGTCTTGATCAGTTTAGTGTGTCTCCCCTTTTGTTGTCTGATCTGAATGAAAATTCCAGGCTAAGTACTCTGTTTTGTCCCTGTCCCAGTACAGCAAATTATGTTCTTGTTATTTGTCCCATTGCTAATTTTTGTGAATGGATAGCATTGACGAAAAGCTAATTAGCAAATAAGACTTAATTTGTGAACGCAATAAGCTTATTCTGGAGGGAATCTACTTTCTTTTTCCTGATCATTGGATAAAATATGTTAAAGAAGATTAATTCTGCTATGGTGTAATACTTTGACAAGACATTGAAATCCTTGCATCTAAGACAAAGTACAGCTACATTTGCCCAAGTGAAGAAAAAATGAACAAGTGCTCAGAGTATTAGGTCTTAAGCCCAAGTTATTCACCTTCCATACTCATATTCTGTTTGCTCAACCTATTTCATTACAGATTTAAAAGACTGAACAAAAAGGCGTGCACATGCACCCCAGGTCAGATTTGGCTCATTAATAACAACTCTGAAAAAAATTAAATTTAGCTTAATATCTTCAAGGCTGAAAATGAAAGTTGGGCTTTTTCAGACCAGTGGGTTTGAAAATCTCCCACACATCCTCACAGGAATCCCTCTGTCGATTGTTGTACAGCCGAAGACTTCTAGACCTGGTCAAGACTAGACATACTTAACTTGGTGACCTGCGGGCTGAAGATGTTAAGGGAAGATATTGAAGTGACTGTAAATAACAGAGCAACAGGTTGTAAGTAGAAGAGGAATGGCTTTTAAATGGCTGAAATAATTGGACAAAATTGAGGTAAAACACACTCTGAGAGAAACTCAGTCTGGGTCCCCTGCAGCATCCAAAACGGCTTTCCTACTACTTTTCCCTTTCTTTGTCAAGTGAGCTAACTAACAATTAGGGATATATTTTCTTCCAAAAGTGTTTTGGAAAGTTCATTTTTAAGACAAAATTTATGAGAAATAAGTATATCTCTTGATAATGTACTGGTGCACATTAAAGATTTTCTGGATTTTTTCCTCCTGTTTCTGTGCTTTCCATGGTTCCCCATCTCTCTTAGCAGGCAATAGACTGCTAAAATACCTGATTGCTTTGCTACTTTTGGGAAAATCAGGTAGATTGCTTTTCTGTGTGCTGAAGAAACGCAATGCAAGTTTTCACACCACTAAAACTCCTTCTGTGAGTCAATCCATTTCTTGAGAGTGTGCCTGAGCACCCCAGTTAATTCACTCCAATTGCTACTACTAGCATTTTGCCTTTCTACATCTTCTCTCCAATTGTAATCAGCTGCCCTGTAATCATTTGTTTCAAAGTGAAATGGATGTAGCATTTTTTCTTTTTTTTTTATTACTATGTATGTATGTATTTATTTATTTATTTATTTGTCTCTGTGTGCTACCATTTCATACACCAGCAAAATGCATGCCACGGCCACAGAGGTTCTTTAAAGGAGGAAAGAAGATGCTAGGCTTTACAAAATATGTTATTTTAAGCATCACTAAAGGAAAAAAACCTTTTTTGACATTTTTCATTAATACATTTATAACCTAAAACAAATAACAGAAACCTACTTCATTGCACAGCTGATCATATAATAATAAAATATGCTTAAAATTATTTAAAAAACCTTAAGCCTGCAGAATAAAGTGTAGTGTAGTGTGGAAATTATAAGGGAAAAACTGTATGGAAAAAAATGTTTCTCCATACTCCAGCTGCACCAGAAAACATTGTGTATTGAAGGGGTAAAACCAGACCAGGCAGCCCTACCACACCAGGGGTCTTTTATCATGTAACACCAAAGGCATTACACTGCTATGTTTCAAGAGCTTATAAGGAGGATTGAGACATCCCATCGACCTTGGTTCCATGGAACAATGGAACAGCACCTGAAATAGAGAGCAATCTTATATGTGGGGGACTTGATAAGTTTGTTTCTGTGACAGCCAGTCGATTTTCTGCCATTCTCCAGTATATCTCTTGTATCCATTCAACCTCTGATAGTGTGAGAGACTCTTTATTCACTGAGGAGGTGTTGATTAATAAAATTAAGCAAGGAGTTGTCTGAATTTTCTTCTTACAATTCAAATACTCCAATGTAATTATTCTGTGAAAAATATACATGTTTTCACTGGCACCAGTCACTGCTGTGGTTGATGTGCTCTGGTAAAGTTCAGTGTTTCTAGGAATATACTTGGGTCTAAAGTAATAGCTTTTTTAATGATCAGTGAAGTATTGGAAGCTCATAGTCCTAATACCAAGGTTATTTTGAAGATGAACCTAAAATAACTTAAGCTATCATCATGTTAACTCTTCTAGCATTTTTTATGTCTTGCATTGTTTTGGAGTTTGCGCTCCAAAGTGCTAAGCCAGCCCAAAACACGGAGTTGAGCTAGCCAAAGCGGTGCTAGCTTTGGCTAGAGCTTGGCAGACCCGGAGAGAGATGGTGAGGGTCAGTCGACTGAAGTGTCATGTAGTCCTAGAGTTGGTGCTGAGGGTCCGGCCGTGCCGGAAGGTGCAGGCACCTCCTGCAGTCCCATCTGCCTGCCCTGGGATGCCTGGGTGACCTGTTGGTCTCTCGGTTAGCGCTGGGCTCCTACATTTAGCGAAGTTGCTGGTGCCCTCAGTGCGCCGCAAGATTTGTGGTCTCACCCTTGAATGTGTGTACCCGCTTAGAAGGGCAGAGCAGTGGGAGATGGCCAGAATCTTCATTTGACAGCAGTTCTGCTTGGATTAATTGGAGAAAATGAGCAGAAAGCAAAAATATAGGAAGTGGAGGACATGCAGTGCTTACTCTCTGTATGCTGCTTTGTTTTTAAAAGAGAGAAGCCAAGCTCTCACAGGTTCTTATGAATGATGACGCCATTCTGAAATTTTTCAATGCCAGAGAGAGGAATGTACCTAAAGTATTTTTGTTAGGGTCCAGTCCCAGTAGAAAGAAAATACAATACAAAGGTTTTGAATAATATTTGAATGCTACATGTTTTAAAGTTAAACTTGCTTTCTTCTTTTTGGTGAGGTTTCTTGCATCCATCTCTTCAATGCAACATCAATAACAACCTCTTTTTCTTTTTAATCTCCACAGTATGATTTCTTGTAAGTATTCTGTTGAGCCTATGAGATTAAAAAACAAATAAAAAACCTTATCAGACTAGGTCTAGGAACAGAGCTAGCCAAAAATGGGCAATTTCCGCTCCATAAGAAAGTCTGATACTTTGAAATGTGTTTTTGTTTATGAAAAATACCTAACACTCTAATACTCCAAAACGGATGTTTGTTTCTTTTGGATTAAATATTACTCTATATTTTTCTGAGGTCTTCAAATGCCTCTGCGCTGTTCACCTCGATTGGGTGGGCCATTCACAGAACTGTGCTTCTCTGGAATGTGACCCAACGGTTGGGAGTCCCCTCCGCAGAGGGATGCAGGGGCTACAAGCCACTGATCCATACTTCCTGCAAAGCACAACAGCAACTTAAATAGATGCATAGGTGCATATTGGATATGAAACACAATGTTTGTTTGCAAAAAGAACCCTATCTATTTTGACTGGAACCAGCTTGAGCCTCAGAGAAATCCTTTTCAGTGGAAAACTGAAAATGACAACAGGATTGACGTAATTAGGCTAATTCCAGTCCTGCAAAAAAGATGTTTTCAAAAAGAATGGTATGTGTAGGAAAGTGTCTGACCAGCTCTGCTTTGATTGTCTTCATGACTTTACAAAAGAATGGAACATTTCCCCCCAAAAACTGTTTTGTTCTATAAATAATCCATGGTCCTGAGACATGAGAAGCAGCAGAGGGAAAAAAAATACAAACCAAGAATAAAGCTGGAGACCCAAATCTTACAGTAAGTTTATGCACAGTGCAGGGCCATGCAGAAACACCAAATAACCTGGACACAGTATGAATCTCTTCCTTCCTTTAAAGTTTAATCCAAAGGCCACAAGAATCTCTATTGGATTTTGGCTCAGGCAAAACTGACATTATAAATTTAAATAAGGGTAAGTCACTTGAGTGTGTATATCTATCTATCTATCTATCTATCTATCTATCTATCTATCTATCTATCTATCTATCTCCAATTACACTGAATAAAATTTAGGTGTTGGAAAGCGAGAGACTGCAAACATGCATATGAAGAGTTTGCCTACTATCAGGTGGAATTCAAAGTTATAATTGTTTGACTTGGGAAATGTGATCTTTCTCTTTAAGTTCATCCTTAAATTTTAAAGCATAATTTGTTTTGATTGAATTTCTAATGTTAATTAGTGAGGCTTGCACAATTAAAGACATCAAGAACATATAATTATGTTCCTTATAATTATACCGTAATTGTTTTAGTATGTTAAATGATCTAATAGATTTTTTCCTGTTTCAACAGCAGCATTACAACCATCTCTGTTTTATGAAATAACTGGCAAACATTCAGGAGGTACTTTCAAGCATTTCAAGTAAAGTTGTGATGGATATTCATCTACTAATGAAATATTCATGCATTATATTTTTCTCTATTACAAGTGACTTTCACTGAAGCGCCTAATGCGTGGTTTGCTTAGACAGATATAACATTCAATCAAACTAATGGAAACTGTGGAGTACTGTTATACTGGATATTATTAAATCAAATGCTCTTGATAAATATTGAGTCACTGATGTTAAAAAGCATTTCTAGCATGATGCATGAATAGTAAAACAATACCCTGGCCCTTTGTTAATAATGTTAATATTAGAGCTGTCATCGTTTGACAACTCATATGGTTTCCCATGTGCGTAAATGCTTTAGTCTTAAGAGTATTAAAAAATACTGTCCTTATGCTGTTTAAGATTTTCCATATTGTGTATGGATTCGCTCCCAGTGCAGAACAATAGGAGAAGTTTGTATTACCAGCAAAGCGTGTGTATTACCAGCAAAGCGTGTATACTTTGTCTGCTTAAAATTTAATATTTCCTTCAAGTAGCATAACTTGCACCCATGTCAATATGAAGAGATCAGTTTTGGTAATTTCACAGGCAGGAAGGTAATGATCCTCTTACAAAGCAATTGCTAAAGGCCTTTGGAGAATTGTCTGGGCATATTGATGCTGTTTCTCCTACTTGCTCTCTGGATGCTAAATTTCATTAAACGAAATTAAAATAGATCAAATGTTTTCCTGCAATACTTTTCCACATGAGTTCTTTTGATAGTTTTTGCAAGAAAAACAGGGTGCAAATGTGAAGTGGTTGATAAAACAATGAATAAAACATGCTTCGTGCCAGGTTTTTAATGAAGAAAATTAAAGTTCAGAGCTTAATATTACGTTTAGTTTTACCACCTCTGCATATATAAAAGTTGTGACTCCATCAACTCAATATATGCCTAGTCAACATGAACTTTGAGTTCATTTCTTTTTAGATGACACTGTATTGGCTTCTTCCAGGGACCAGAAAGGACTCGGTAAAGTCAGGGTAAGAGCCAGCTCAGCAGGGAAAGTGCCAACGGAATACTGGGAAAGAAGATGCAGAGACGATCAGTAATGAAATTGCACTGACACCAATTAAAGGAGTGCCCGCACATGCAGAAATATTTCACCTGTTCTGAGTCACCCAGAAAATAGACGCCTTAAGTCACGCTCGCTATAAATAAGCACAATTCACAGGCCCTGGTGAAAACATTGCCCTTCCTTATCGTGTGCTATGAAGGCACATGATTCTCTGCCTTCACAAAAGAGTTTATGGTATGTGGATGCTGTGCGTATGCAATGCACGATATTCTGGGATCGGGTAACTCTTGCTCAAAGTTAAAAATAAGATCCAGATGTGTTCTGAGGTCTGTATGAATGAGTTTGGAAAACTGCCTAAAATCTAAGCTAACCTACTGCGTCACCAGCGTCTAGCAGCCTCCTTTGCCACCCTGCAGGCTGTCGAAACGGTGAAAAGGCATCAACACCAGGACTGAAACTTCTTCCTTCTTGTGGACCCAATTCTGCCACTTTTACATTGACTTATTTGATTTAAAATACTATTATACAGTATTCAGGGACCAGCTGAATAGTTCTTTTGAGATTGCTGTTTTATTTTATTTTTTTACATTTAATTTTAGAAGGGCAAACCATGGTGCTAGGAAAATTAGGAAATGTGTATAAAATTACGGAGCAGTGACTCTGTAGGGAAAATGTTTACTCTGCAGGCTTTTCTCTTTAAAATGCAACTGCTTTAAAATATCACATTAAATTCTAATGTGTGTGTATTTAAAGAAGGTACAATATCTGTGAGAAAAAAGCATATGAAGTGCCTAAGGTGGGGCTGCTGTGTCTAAGCACTCCTTCTAGCAGAATACTACTACAGTGGTGCCATGAAATCCTACGTAAGTGGTCAGAACACAAGTAAGAGCTGCCTGTGGGTAGTCCCAACCTATTCACAAGCCCTTTTGAACAATTTTCCTACTTTTTAAAATACTGTTTTTGGCAAACATTTGATACTTGAAATACAAAATGCATGAGTCACCTACTGGGATAGGCACAGTGTGTGGTTTATTGAATTTAGCTAAATTGTGAGTCATCTATCAATAGTCCTCATAGTGAACATACTTGTAATAATTTCAGACATTACAAACAAGAGTAGGTATGATTTTTCAAGATTTTTTTCAAGTATTTTTCACTTGGAGTTTTTACTCTTTTTATTGTGCTCCATTTGATGTTGTAGGAAATTGTTAACTTTTTAGTGAAGGAGGATAAAAAGAAAAGGTAGTTTATTGCTCATCAGTTTAAACAACAAAGACCAGAAATGCAAAACCTGACATATTATAAAATAAAGTCTTACAAAGCAAAGTCCTCAACCTGAGATTGAATGAATACAAATTCTTATACAGCTATTGAGATTTATTCTTCTACCAGCATACCAATTTCTGTTGAGATAAGTAGTTTTAAAATTCAGAGGCAGCAGTTCTGAAGGAGAGAGCTGCAAATTACCACAGGTTCTGACTTGCCAAAAACATACGGTAATTTTTTGTGGGTTTTTTGGGGGGTGTAGGTTGCTTTTTTTTAAGCGGAAAACTAGTGAGTAGAAGACAAAGAGGTGAAAAGCATGTGTGTATAAAATAGTGTGGTAACTGTCGTCTGTTGGAGATGAGGAATAGCATCCCTTTACTACAGAAAAACTTGAACATTCAGGCATAAAAGGACTGGGGAGCTTTCCAAACAAATTCCTTAGAGGAACAGGAATTCAGCATCCCTCTGATGAAAGCGATTGAGCGGCCAGCCCCGCCCCCCCCCATCCTTCACTTTAGGGCCGGCCTCTGATAAGAACCTTTCCCTGAATGTTTTTCATGAGCATGAACGATTAGACGGGCATTTAAATTTGCCCCTGAAGTAGTTGTTTAGTAGCTGTCTGAGGACTGGAAGCGGTGAAGCCCCTTGCTGGCAGCACAGGCACGGGCTCCTCCTCGGTTTTCTCTTCTTGACCCCCCCTGTATTTTGTCCCTAGGAAGACCGGGCGTCCCCCGGAGCTCGCCCGGGACTTACTCCGAGCTCTGCTTCCCACGCACGACCCTCAGCGAAGGCGTTCGCCCTGACGACGGCGGTAAACTGCTAGCTCCTGATAAACTCCCTCCCACAACGCCATTTTCCCCCGGGGAGGAGGGGGAAAAAAAAAATAAAAACAGAAACATTTTTCTCCTGCCTTTGCCCTCCCCTCCCGGACGAGGCTCTGCCGAGCCGGCTCCTCGCCTTCACTGCCCTTCCTTTTCGTTCCGCCCGCAGGCTGCGGCGGGCAGGAGGCGGCCGGGGCCGCGGGGCGC
>JAVKLA010000031.1:5277888-5288758 GCA_034782735.1 Sagittarius serpentarius | reverse complement strand
GCGGGGCGCGGAGCCGGGCGGCGGGGAGCGGGGAGCGGAGCCGGGCGGGGCGCGGGGGCTTCCCTGCGGCTGCCAGGTGGGGCGGCAGCGGCGGCGTAAAGACCCGCCGTTTGTCTTCCGCCACTTCAGCGTCGCCCACGGTCTGCGCCCCCAGCGGGCTTTCCAGAGCGCGCTGCGCCCGTTTTCCCCTCACAGAATTTACGGGGTGCTTATCAATGCGGAGGAGGAGCGATTTGACAGTGGGGAGGGCGGGGGGGGGGGGGGAGGTGAAGCTGAAAATGAGGGCATGCGGCTAAACTAAGCGAAGAGCGCTGGTGACCTGTAAATGAGAAACGTAGGGAGGAAAAGGAGGGGCAAGCCAAGGCAGAGGTGTGGCATGTGGTCACCAGGGCAGCACCTCTGCGCGCACCCTCTGTCACACTGGGCATGCGGTACCTCGTGTTTTATTAAGTTTGGTTAAAAAAAAAAAAAAAAAAAAGGTATATTATACCTATTTCTCGAAGTCCCTGTTAAAGAAGGTGTTACTGTCTATCAGTGCAATTTCCGGCCCAGAATGTGACTGCTGAATTGCGAGTGTTTTATGTTCTTTCTCTTTTTAACTCATCAGAAGCACCTTCGGGTTATAACATGAGCCAAATAAACCTGTGTGGGGTTTTTTTTTAATTTCGTTTTAAGAATGATTAACTGTTGGGTTATTCGAATGAAAGAAGGGGCTGGTGGAATGGCTTGTATGTACACGTAAGTATCTGTGCAACCAAATGACAGAGAAGCTCAAGCAAAGGTGGCCGTTCCTGCTGGTCCTGTAGCCACCAGCGCTGAAACTTGAATGTAGTGGGAGTAGGTGGAAGAAAAGCAAGATGAACTGTTCCCCTTTTTTCCTGTTTCGCCTCATCTTTGACTCTCCTTAAACTTCATATATTTTTTAGGCACAAATTGTCATCTGCTCAAAGCACTTTACCTTCTTTGTTAAGCAGTGTGGAGATCGCAGAGGAGGTGAAGATAGCGTAGGGACCTGGAAGAGCATAGTTAGACAAGCCGTTTGAAAAACTGAGTTTGAAGAATTAGATGAAGCTGGCTTTTATGTTTGTAAGCTTTACTCTTTTTATGTGTCCTTCTTATTTCATGCTGTTTATGAGTTGCAATGAAGTAATACTTTAGGAGACAGAAAATTGTTTTCTGTTACGTCTTAGAAAATGGCTACGTCAAAACATAAAATGCAGATATTGTGGTGTTAAAGGTAGAGGTCTCTGGTGGACTTCTGTCAGTAATTAAAATCCTGACTGACAAAAGTTTTGAATCGTATATTGTGTAAAACAGGAGAGGACAGACATGGAAACATTTAAGGAAACCATGGCAACAAATGGCTCAGTAGCTCTATACAGGTAAGAAATGCATGAAATGTATTCATAAGAGGAAGAGGCTTAGGAATAGAAAACTCTGCAGCCATAGGGAACCAGGGAAGCAGTTAATGCCTGACAGATAAGACCAAGAGAAAAAAGGCCACCTCCCTTTAATGTACTTCCCAGGAAAAATTCACACACCACCTCTTTCCCAGTCAGGGTTTCTATCTGCAGTGTCTTGGGTGTGTTGCGAAAGCTGTAATGAATCGGTGCCTACTTACATTGCCGGTCAGGACATCAGAGCAAAGAGGCTATGGAGTCAGTACCAATGCTCCAGCCTTTCCCAGATCTATGCGACAAGAAGGCTCTGGAGGAAGAGTTATACCAGGGTTTATTGGGCAAACAGGTGGTTCATCCTCCCGGAGAAAATGTCCATTCTGAAGGACTCCTACAATGATCCCTTGACCATAAACTTCTTCGTTAGCTGTGCTTAAGGGAACTTCATAGCTCAGCAGTCCTTAAAATTTGTCAACAGTTTCAAATCAGAATATTCATAGCTTTATGGCTGTGCTGGTTTTGGCTGGGATAAAGTTAATTTTCTTCACAGTAGCTAGCATGGGGCTGTGTTTTGGATTTGTGCTGGAAACAGCGCTGATAATACAGGGATGTTTTCCTTATTGCTGAGCGGTGCTTGCACAGAGCCAAGGCCTTTTCTGCTCCTCACCCCACCCCACCAGCGAGGAGGCTGGGGGTGCACAAGGAGTTGGGAGGGGACACAGCCGGGACAGCTGACCCCAACTGACCAAAGAGATATTCCATACCATGTGACGTCCTGCTCAAGCATGGAGGAAGAACAAGGAAGCGGGGGGACGTTCAGAGTCATGGCATTTGTGTTCCTGAGTACCCGTTACGTGTGATGGAGCCCGGCTTTGCTGGAGATGGCCCAACACCTGCCTGCTGATGGGAAGTGGTGAACGAATTCCTTGTTTTGCTTTGCTCACATGCACGGCTTTTGCTTTCCCATTAAACTACCTGTGTCTCAACCCACAAGTTTTCTCACTTTTACTCTTCTGATTCTCTCCCCCATCCCACTGTGGGAGAGTGAGCGAGCAGCTGTGCGGGGCTTAGTTGCCGTCTGGGGTTAAACCACGGCAGTGGCATAGATTTCAGGTTGTCTGATGTGAATTGTTTTTGGACTCTATTTTCTGTTTTGAGGAATGTACTGTCTTCTTTGAGTACTTGTCAGTGTGGATCCAGAGGCACATGTATGCTTTGTGAATAAGAAATCAGACCTCCAAACAGCAAGGTCTTTTGAGAACATGTATATAATCCCTGAATTTCATGCCTCCGTGTAAGGCTATAAAGAACACAGAATTCGTGCCTCTTCCCCAGCACTTTTAAGATGCAACCCAATGACTGCTCAACTCATCATTTCTGAGAACTTTAAAACCTGTAAAACCTTTTTACAAAGGTGTGAAGAGCTTTTTTTCTTTCCTTGTTTGAAATGGATATTTCTTTAAAAGGCTGTATCTGGCAGCCCTGTCCAATAGGATTCAATGTTTTGCATCCATTATGGCTTCTATGCCAAATTCTGAACCTTTGGGATTCATGTGTAGGCATGGTCTGTCCTACTTGGAGGAAGTCAGGCCCCACAGAAGTGTTCAGCATATTTGTCTTCTGTCCAAGAATGCAAAAATTTGGGTATTCTTGGCTTAAAACCCTTAGCACTAGTCATCTCAATCTTTTTAAAATGTAATTCTAACAACTGCTGCACTGGTAATGCCAGACCAATACCCAAGCTCATGACATTGAAGTCTCCATGAGGCAACCTCTGATGGAAAATAAACATCGTTCCAAAAATCTTTGTGGGATTCTTCAAGAAGAGGACTAAGAACATTATATTGCTCTGAAGCTAAAGATTCAATGTTCTCTCTCGCCCCTTGCATGGAGATACAGAATACAGTGCTAGGTGATGGATGTGAATGGAACCTTGGTACTTAGCCCAACATCACTGTCCGTACTGATAAACCAATTAAGGAACAGTGGTGCATCCAAATAGAGGATTTAACAACTTTTCCAACAGTGTCCTCTACAGAGAATCAGCAGTTAACACTGATGTTTGTGGCAGTTGTGTCACTGTGTAAGCCCATACCTCATCAACCCCACTCAACTAATTGTTTTCATTGGTTTTAGTTGAAAAATCTTCCTTCCTCTTTGTGGAAAGGAACCTTGAGGAAAATTCTGTTGGGTCCTGCTGGAGTGATACCACAGATGACCATTCTGGCTACCAAGGATCCATAACCACTATCGCGCACCAAGGAAGTGATCCGCCTGTCCTTCCGCATCTTCAGCCAGAGGATCTATGCTAACACCGAGCACCATCCTCCTTTGCATGAGCTGGATGAATTGTGTTTGTCAGTCATCTGCAGTGGGAACTACGCTGGCACGCACATGGAGTAATCATTTATCCTATGGCGGTGCTTTGAGATGCTGCAGCCAGCCTAGACACCCACCCAGACCACCAAAAGTTTTGGAGCATTTTCAGGAACTTCCCGTACGACAACGGAGACCCTCAGGGTGCATCACCCACCCCAGTGAACGCAAGCCGTGGAAAGACCCCATTATCCTACGCACCTACAAGGCTGTGAGAGTCGAAGGAGCGCCCGTTACAGCTGGGTAACTTACTGCTCTCCCAGTGCTTTACACCAGCTGCCTCTGTACTGCCTAACCAACATTTGGGAACTGAAAAGGAGAGAGGAAACGGGAGGTGTTCATCAGTTGCAATTGTGCCAGCAGAGGCCGATAACTGTTGTCACAAATGCGGTGTGTAGGTCAGAAACATGGCCCGAAGCCACAGAAAATGCAGGTGAAACGAGTGAAAACTTGAGAAGAAGAAAACAAGCTTAAACAAGCTAAAGGCTGCAAAACCACAGGGAAAAGAAAACATTACTTCTTGACACTAGATTCTAATCTGAAAAAAACGGAGTTCAAGGCTTGCTACAAAGGATCAAAGAGATCAGATGACTAACGGGCAAGAATGAAAATGAGGCTTAGAAGTGGCAGACGGGAACCTGAACTGGAAAGCAAACCAAAGCTTTCTGCAGCTGAAGAGGCTTGGCAAAAAGGATCAAACCATCATGGAGAATGAAAGCTTCAGACACAATGAAGATGAAATAATGCTTGCAAAATCCCAGGTTGTGATGAAGGAGGCCAATTGCCTAAAAATATACCTAAAGTGCCCGTCTCTGCTACTTGGGTCTTTTGTGGAGTATTTTTGATGAATTAAGGTTTGGTTGGTATACAGCATTGAAATTTAGATGATGAACTAAATACGTTTTGTTGGAATTTAAATTACTCAAATCATGCATGTGTTCTAAGCAATTCCATCTGTTACAGGTACGATATCTCCAGGGGGCTGGTAGCGTTTGAGGGGATGGAAATCGGGCAGCAAGGCTAAGTGGTTCTAATGCACACCTTCATGAATAGGGTATGTGCCCCTCTCTTTTCACAGTCAATATAATCCAGCTAGTGGGGGACAACTGAACTCGTCGGCTCTGTTAATTCAGTTCCTCATTAGCCAGTTGGTGCTGCTGAATCGGTACTCATCCTTTAACAGGAAAGCCGCTAATGTATTTATCTTTCCAGAGTTGTGTACGTATTTGATGAAGCCGGCCAGGGAGGGGTCTGTATCTTGGGTGCTGACTGCTCAGCTGCCTCTACCCAAATTGTCACATTGACCACAGCTCCTGTGTTTATCTCAGGAGCCGAAGGGACCACCGTAGATTCAGTGGAGATCTTCCCTGCTTCCGGTGTCAAAGTCCGTGGCACTGCCAGAATCTTTGCACGGTGTTTGATTCACGGCTTTCTTCAGCTTCGAGTCCTCTTTCTGGCTGTGGAGGCGATCAGCCCTACCTCCAGGTTGCTGAGACTTGACAGCTCTGTGGTGCGCTGTGATCTGCAGCCCTGCTGGGCTCTTTAGGGCTCTTTTGCAAGTGCTAGTGGCTGCTTTGTCTTTCTGGTGTCACCCCCTCATGCTTTCTGGGATCTCGTAGGAAGCTTCCATCGTCAGCAGGAGAATGTGCCATTACCAGGGACAGCAAGGAGGAGACCCGGAGATCCCAGCACAGGCTAGAAATCGTGGAAACACTCACAGTAACATCATGAGAGGGCTTGGGGGCATCTCTAGTTGCAGAGAATATTTCAGTAGTAGCTGGACCTGCAGATACCCGTTCCCCTGCAGAAAGAGCTACGTCCTGCTCTTTATCCTCAATATACCCTTGTAGTGATCTGCGCATCAGAAGTCGGAACACAGCCCATTAGAGAAACAAGAGTTTGATCTTCTCTGATGTTTCAGGCACACCTGTGATCTCTTCTGCAGGATTTTGTAACATTTCTGGTCCCAGCTGTGGCTACCTTGCACAGGTCTTGTTCTCCCCTGCTTGCTTCTGCATTTGGCATGCTGCGGTGGGGAGAGGTGAGTGCAGATGGCTGCTTCGCTTCGGTTGCCTGCCGTTGATGGGACAGCCTTCTGAGGCTCCTTGCAGATGAGTAATTCTGAAAAACTTCTCTAAATTGTCCTGAAGACTGAATTAGCTCCTTGCTTTTTACTGTGTGAGAGATGTGGATGGATAACAAGGGTGACAGAAAATTACCTTTTTCTTATCCCTTGATCTGGTCCTGAGTACAGCTTGGCTGTAACAGTGCAATAAGACTGGTGTTGGGATTGATTGCAAGTTATCACATGATCTTTCTGTAAAAGACTTCTAAGGTGAGCCAGGTGTGTTTCAGCAGGCAGGGAGGGAATGGAAGAAGAGGTGCTGTTTCTTGGGGTGTTCTTTTTTGTATTTAAAGTATCTCTAAATACAGTTGCAGAGGCTGATCCATGAATTCTGCAATCAGGTGCAAATATAAACCAGTGAATAACAGAGTGAGTGGAAATAAATATTCTTTACAAAGCTGGTTGAAAATTTTTGCCTGAAACAATTCTTCAAGGTCAGATAAGATAGTCAATGACAAAATTATTTTTATTTTTCCTTTTCATAATATGTCCTTTCCTTAAAAATGTTGAGATTTCTTGGAAAACCTGAACATGTCAAAACCCAAACCAGGGATTTGAGGTGGTGCCTTTTGGTGACTGAAATTATTGAGGCTGGAGTTGAACGAAACTTCAGAATAACTACAGAATTGTAGTTTTGGTTGGACCAAAAGCTTAGATTGCTACCAGAACTATGCATCCAGGAATTCCCACCTGGAAATTGTCGCTTTTTTGTCTGCCTTACTCTCTGAGCTGGACTCTCCTATCTGGCTGACTTTTGTAGGGCATACATTGTCGAGGCCTGGAGCGATGGACGTTTCAGATGGAAGGGAAACCACCTTGTACTGAGCCTGGGAAGCCCCATCCCCAGCGGTGAATGGCAACACGAGTCACAGTGGCAGCATTACCAAATCTGAATTTTCTGTATTTTGCCAAATGTATTTAACTAAAATTTCTTTTACTCTTCCACTGAAATTGAAAAAATGCTCCAGGAAAGTGCAGTTACACAAGTTGCTTTTTTTCATCTCGGTATTCCAGTGGATCTTCCCCCCTCCCAGTCTCTATCAAGGATTTCTGTATTCCTTGCAGCTCAAGTGTCTGTCCTCTTCCATTAAAAAGCAGAGAAACGTGTGAAAATGCTGCCAGATGGTTGTGGTGCGCTCTGCTCCGGCCGCACGCTGCCGCTGCTATGTGCCGATTACCTGGGAGCTGCGGGAGCAGTAAGTGCCGCTGGGCCAGCAGGATGATGCTGCAGCTGGGACCAGCAGGTACCACGGACCCACTGCAAGGTTCCACCACCTAAGAGCAGCTCTCTGGTATAGCAGTTAAAAATGACATAGAACTGCAGAGAAATTTTGGAGAATGCAGCTTATATTCTTGTATTACTCCATTACCGAAGTTGTGAGCTGCCTCTTTCTCCTTACTGTTTGTTGCTCACCCTGTTTTTGAGGCTGGCTGGTCTTGCTCCTTGTTCTGAACACCAGCCCAACTTTGGGGCAGCATCAGTGCCTTCTTGGATCTGAGAACCTGCTTTTGTGAGAGCAACTTTTTGTCTTCCTCCAAACAGCAATGCAAGGGTACTTTCTTCTGCTTGAGGTATCTTTGGTCGTCTCATCCCTTGATATTTTTCAGTAACTTCTTGGGTCCTTGACTTGACCTCTTGAGTTTTGTTTGATTTTGGTTTGTGTGTGTACACACTGTATTATCCCAGATAAAATATATGTAGCATAAACTTCCAGTTTATGTTGTGGTAGATGGAAAGAATATCTGTGCCTTTCAGAATGTCTCATTATGTCCATATAGTTCAGTTGACTCATAAACTAAGTAGTGACAGGGGCATGCAAAAGGAGAATAAGAAGGAAGAAGCATTTGTGGGTAAACAGAGCCATACAGGCTTACATGTTTGATGATTTGAATAGAGACAGTATGGTCTGATAGCATTAAGACTTTTTTTTGGTATTTTTTGTTTTGGTTTAGTTTTTTTTTCTGCAGTTCTGACAGCGACTTACTATGTGGCCTTGGGTAAGTCACTTTCTGAATTTCTTTCCCTTTCTACTTTACATTTGCTATTTGGATTGCAGACTCACCAGGGAAATGGAGCTTCTCCCCGACATATTTGTACAGCACTGAACTCAGTAGAACTGTGTTCTTAATTAGAGTGTTCAAATATGGATGTAATACAAATAATAATAATAATTAATTAGGCATTTAATCATCATCAGTATTTACATAACATTGCCGGCATTTCGTGTCAATGTTTTATCCAAGTATTTTGTGGGAGTTTTCCCATGTATTCTTATCACAGTAGTGCTGTACATCCTCATAAGGGAGAAACAATATTTTGGCTTTTTATGTTTTTGAATATCTCTCTCTCTCTCTTAACTAGAATGTAATATTCTCTCTCACAGCTAGTAAAATTTTCCCAACCATTGAAAAAGGTTTTCTTTGGTTGGAGGACATTGCACATTAGACTATAACTAGGCTGCCCCTCATGACAGTCACTGTCCTTACGAAAGCTCTTTAAGTAACCTACAGTGTAGATTTCCACATGAATATCTTGCAGATGCTGGAAGGCGCAGATTTATTTAATTGCTTTTGGTACAGGTTAACCAGCTGATTCTGTATAGCATGAACTTCATTATAACAAGCTGAGTATGGTGTTATCCCAAAAGTTTAGTTAGCCCATACCGTTGCTAACACTGGTGAAAAGAGAGCACAAAAGTGCCAGATCTCAGGCTGGTGGTCAAATTTGAAAATTATTCACGTATATGACATCCCTCTGTAGCAGCTGAAAGAAAAAAAGACTCACAAGACGAGAAGAAATAATGCCAATACTGTAAACGACCGTCTCATGAAATGGCAGAGATATACATGGCATATTGCCAGGGCAAAAGCAGTTTTGACGATACTGATTTAACTCTTATGGCCCTATGCCTTGGCCTGAGTTCTACATTACCGCTGGAGGGCAAACCAGATTCCGTTCCTGCCAACGCAACCCAGAAGAAACATTGTCTCAGACAGAAAAGCACCAGCTTTAATTACCGCCATTTGAGTTTGAACCTGCAAACTGCCTAGGGGCCCGGCGGCTGGAGCAGCGTGGCCTGAGAGCGCGCACAGGGAGCTACAGGGCTCTTCGCCCTCTCTCTGCAGCAGATCTATGTGTGGTCTGTAGGTAGTTCCCAACACCCTGGCACAGAATGGGTCATCAAGGTCATCTTATCTGAAGGGCTGGAGCAAGGACTCCGAAAAGATTGCTGTGGCCTCCCAGCTGCCCTCTTCTGATGGAGGCGTAACTCTTAGCGCTGCTGCCCACCAGAAAACATTGTCCTTGTTAAAATATTCCAAGGCCTGGTTGGGTCTCTCATTTGGAGCTAACACAGGGTTTGTTAGCAAAGTGTAGATGGAAATGTAGAAAAGACAAATATGCTTCTTAATTTGCATAATATCAAATCAAGGATTAATGAGATCACATCTGCTGTTTGCTCTGTGACGGCTGGTATGTGATGTTTGCATTTCCTATTTCATATGGTGGTTTGGGGGTTTGATGGAAATGGTTATTTTCTCTAAATTTGGTTCACGGGTCCCTGTTACTGAGGAGGCTAGCGGGGCAGTGCCTCCCCCTAGCAGACCCATTAATCTGCCTGCGCACCTCCCATACATTTTTTCACTTCTTTGCAGACTAGACCAATTTGCAGACTAAAAAACTCTGCACATTGGTTGTAGTTTTAACCACTGCAGAGGAGTGATGTTCATGTTGAAAGGGGGAGAAAGGAGATCTCTTTCCTGTTCCTTCTCCCTTTTTCAGGTGAGGAGCTGTTGAGCGAAAGCTCCATACTGCTGCAATCCGAGGCAGAGTTTCTCAAAGAATCTGGAAACGTTGTAGTCACTAAAATATTGTCCTTTCCTCATTTTTCTGATGCTTGCCAGCAGGGCTTTGGCAAACTTGGACAACAAATTTTTTTTCTCTGAAACCTAGGATTCAGTTCTTGCAGGAGCATTGTACCCATTCTTGGAAACATATGCACTCTCCAAGTGAATGAGGCACCCTGTGCTACTAGGTGGTCCTGCTTAATCACAACTTCTAACTTAAAAAAGTAATTTTACTTCATCCTGTTAAGATAAGGAGTAAATAATATGGGATCTGCAATCATGGGAACAAATACAAAAGACAAGAGAACACAATTTTAGATTGTTTATTAAACAAGTTCTTTATTTTGCTGCTTCAGCATCTCAGCTAGCTTGAAAGACTGGCTGTTACCTTCTCCATCCTACCCCGGAGAGGTGCTAGGTGTTCCTAGGGCTACCACTTTCCTGTTCCTATTTTCGTTCTGCCAGGGCATCTTTTCACCTTCCCTGCACCGGGATATCTGACTTCCGAAACGCCTCATTGTAACTGGGCAACATCACCAGTTATTGTGGTGGATTGACCTTTTCTCTTCCTCAAGCTTTCTGAAAGCAAGCCGCTTAAGTTGTACATCTTTCCTTGCCCGGCTGGCTTTTCTGATTATAATTTCCTGCAAGCAATGGTAAAATTTCCTGAACTGTGTATCTTGAAAAAGATTTTTTTTTTTAAGACTTATTCACTTTGGTGTAGACATCATTAGAAGATGAAACATGATTCAAGGCACAGCGCCATGGACAAGAGGACATTTGGGCTAAGGAACAACTGTGCACTGTTAATTAAGTGGGGATGAATCAGAGATGTGTTCTACAAGAGAGCTCTATTCTGTATTCCACTTGGACAACGAACAGGTCTGTGGCATAGAAGGGGATGGTTTCCAGCAAGCTTATCTTTGGCAATCATAGCCAAGCTATTTGGGACACTGGTTCTCTTAATTTTAACGGAACAGAAAGTGCAGTCAAGCTCCTTTATGAAAGCAAACAGTGAAATATGAGATGTCTGTGCCCAAAGCAGAAAACAGTTAGAAAAACTATCTTGGAAAGACTAAGGTGATGATTTGGGGGGGGGGGGGGGGGCGGGTATTACCGTTGTTTG
>JAVKLA010000031.1:5164762-5277788 GCA_034782735.1 Sagittarius serpentarius | reverse complement strand
CCCCCCGCGCCCCCCCCCCCCCCCCCCCCCCCCCCCCCCCCCCCCGACCGTTGTTTGGTAAGGCAGAGCAAGGGCAGTGGGTGGAACGCAGCTGTGGATGTTTGCTCGGGAAGCAGCAAGGCAAGAGCTGCAGCGGGAGAGGCAGGAGCACTCAGGGCAGCATTGGCCCTGAGAAGAAGCCACGACCGAACTTCTTTTGAGCAGATTAGTGTTTGAGAAGGGAAGCTTGGAAGTGTGCCCAGATGAACCGTTTCTTGTCTGTTCCTGTTGTGCTCAGGGAAGCAGAATGATATGTACATTCTTTGTATATAAAAAGAGCTGTAGCAAAGAAATATCTGACTCAAATCACAAGTTTTGCCACCTAATGGAAACAGTTCAGCAAATCCCGAACATTCGCTTATTACGACCAGAAGGAGAAACAATAAAATAAACAGATGTAGGTAGGTATGTCTTCTCCATTGGAACAGTCTACTGCTGGAAAACACTGATTCTACAATGTGAATGATTTTCATTAGAAAAACCCTTCTTTGTGGATGTTTTTAATTTAAGTAAATGTTTTAACTACAGTTGGTTTGACTCTAGGTAGAATGCTCTGTTTTATGTTGGTTTAATAAAATATAAACCTAAATTTCCATGGCAGGGAATTGCCTTTGGGAGTAAATGTTCAAGTCCCTACTAGCTCTCTCTTGCATCAGCTTGTTGGAGGACTACCTCTTCTCCTCAGTCTGTCTCCTTGCGAGTTGCATGATTTCAGGCGCACAGTTTCCTCCTGCTCCCTCCCTGCGCCCCTTGAGGAAAAAGTCATTACAATCTCTTTCCCAGAGAACAGTGTGTTCAAAGCAATTTAGGCTGAGCTGATGCACGAGGAAGTGCTTTTTAGGCATTTGTAATGGATTTTCAAGACAGTGGAAATATCTTCCTTCAATTATAAATTTTGAAATTTTGGGCATTTCAAATCAGATATCTTTTAGAGTTTCAAATTTGGAGAAAAAATAATCATTCAGCATGGGTTGTCCTGAGTTTGGACAAAATCTGTCTCTTCCTTCAGGATGGACATTTCAAGTTGCAATCAAAGTACTTAAATCCTAATGATCCCCACCTCTGATCATCCCAATGCATCTTGTATATTCTTCGCTGGTTTGTCTGTCAGCCCTTCAGGGAAGGAAGCATAATTTTTCTTTGGCATCTTCTGAGGCACCATTAAAGCTCCGACAACAGTAGCAGTAAGAACGGTGACATTAATGATCCCTGTTCTACCTTCTCCCCCTTTTCCTCAAGCATTTTGTGTCATTTGAATTCTCTTTTAACCATGTTGGAAGGAGACATCTGTAATTTTAAAGCTGATGTAGAAGGTTGAAAAGGGAGTCCATCAGTGTTGTCCAACATTAACAAAAGCTGAATACCAGGGAAGTGGAGGGCTTTTCTTCTTCCCACATAGACGCTGACACTCATTCCAGATGGCAGGGACAGTTGCCTATAGTACCTAATAACAACAGAGTTTCAAGTCCTGATGGAAATACCTAAAAATTAATTCATAGCTGAGTTGTCTTAAAATCTGCTGATGAGTCAGAGCGTTATGTATATGCTCCTGAGGCTAAGGATGGAAATGCTCAGCCCCCATCTCCTAGGACAGTGCATCTAAACACTGAGAAACATGGGGCTCTCCTTTTCCTTGTGTTGGAAGCTAGTCCACTGTGCCAAAATAAATGCAGGATTCCTGGCATCCGAGAAAGCAGCGGCCAGAAGCCTGATGGGCAAACAGTTAGGGAAGCAGGGAAGTGGCCGGTTCTTACCAGTATCAGTTTGGTGTAAACTGCTACCATGCAAAATTGTCTGTGCTGGATTTTTGTCCTCTAGCCAGTCTGTCTGTTTAGATGCTGCTGCTGTTCATTTAAACTAAAATAACACTGCAACGGCATAAGGAAAAATCACAGTTCTGGGAAACCCTCTTTTCCGCTATCCTGCATACAGTTGTCTTCTGTATTAGCCTTTACTAGATCATTAAAATTGTTCAGGAAGGCATTTTTTGTGGAGGAGGAAGAACCACAGTGCTAAAAAAGAATAAGTAAATCAGATAAAATCTAGTGAAGATTTTGGGCCCCCAGAAAACTGAGGGGGAGAAGCTGAAATACTCCAGTGTTTTCCAAGAAAGAACGGGACGTAGCATTTTGAAATGGCTTTTGGATTTTGAAATTTGCACATCTCTAGAAATTCATTAGAAGGTATTGAATAGTCCAAAAGATTAAAATAAAATTACTTTTTCACATGTTGCACCTTTGGATGTCTTATTTTATAACTTTGCTCTTTGTCAAAAAAATATAATGTGTCTTGAGACATTTCTTCTCCACATCCAGAAGAATTGTAAGGAATCCCTATTCCTGCAAAATCCTGTCTGCTCAAATCTGTCTCAAACACATCTCACCTTTCTTCTGGGAATTGCAGCCAGGCAGAATTTTTTTCAGTGAACATTACATTTGCTGAAAATGGAACGTTAGGGATAAGAATCAAAACTTTCTATAAAATTAGGTCAAATTTGGTGATGAGTTTGGACAAAAAGAAGTTGGCAAAGGAGGTGAAATTCTTTCAATATTTTCAAAAGTAAATCATTTGATGTCTCATTTTGAAACTGATTTCAGAGTCAAGATGCTGAACCTGGAAGTGATTTTTAAAAATAGGCTAGTAAAGGCAAGCTTTCAAAAATGAAGATGGAACTTATCCTCCCCCCCTGCCCCCCATTTTTCAGTCAAGCCATTGAACTGGAAAAACAGAATTAATTTTGGTGGCCCAAGCCCCGTTCTCCTGTCCCTGAAAGTGGTGGGCAACCTTAGCAGGCATTTCTTATGGTCTGAAAGGGTGAGTCTAACAATTTTAGATGTATAATAATTATTCTTTCTGACATTCATCCCTCTAAACTCAATAGCAAGGTTGTACCTACATGGCGCTCAGCCTCCACCTTCTTCCCCAGGCTGGCAGGAGCTTAGTTAGTGTAGGTAAGGTCTCATTTTCCCCACTCCCCAGCACCCAGGTGGGCATCACCGTGCCCAGATCACTGAGCACAGGGGAACCACCCCAGGCCTGGGACAGGGGTCCCCTTCCTTACCCTGGCACCTGCCTTCTGCTGTGGCCTGAGACCCTTTCATTTCCCCTGACCGACAGCTTTGGTTAATGAAGTGTTTCCTCCAGCTCCTTTCTTTAAAATAAAGCTGAAGCTGTTTCTGATGCTGCTTCTTTAAGTGTTCCCAGCTATTACAAGGACATCTCCAGAATAATCTTGGTGATGTAGTGTAAGCACTTACTCTGGGGAGGCAGGTGGAGTTAAATTAGATCTTTTGTGTTGTTCAAGTTAAAGATTTTGTTGTTTTGATGGGTTTAATATTCTCAGCAGCTGATGAAAAAGCTGTAAGCAATTAAAAACTGATTCTATTAAAACCTCTTGTATGCCTGTTAATGTTAAGTTGCTATTTCAGATTGAGGTGAAAAGAACTTTGTGATGAAGTTCAGTTTTTACGCTGTTTCCTGTAAAGTGGGCTTTGCTAGTGGTGATACTTTTTACTAATGACACTGCCAGTCATGGTCTGGAGTGATTTTTTTGTTCTAAAATGAACTAGAGATTACAAATATCTAATTTTTTCCCTAATGGTTAACTTAAGACTTTGATCTGAGAAAAATCCATTTACAAGTAAGAGTCAGACTAGCTTTATCCGTCACATCAGAGGAGATCGCAGAGATGATCATTTGGGAAAGACTGTAAACAGCAGTAGAACTGGAAATGATTTGGAGGAATCCTTGCAGAAAAAGGGGCAGACTTCATTCTGAGAGGTGTTAATGGGAGCGTCAGGTCATGGACGTGAGAGGTGGTTACTCCTGTTAAGTACTGTGTCCAGCTTTGGACACGGTACTTCCAGAACAAGGCAGGCCACTGGAGAGAGAGGCCAGAGGAATGATAAGTCATATTTGCTAAACTGTGTGGAAAGCGCGATGTGTCTGGATCAGTTTATGCTAAATGAAGGGAGACACAAAAGGGACAAGACACAGTTCTTTCAGTATGTCACTGATGGTTACGAAGAGGATGACGATCAGTTATTCTTTATGTCTGCTACAGGGAGGACAAGGAATTTAATGGGATTTCTCCAAATTGGTCAGTGATAGTGTCTGCATAAACCCAGAAGGCTGAAGCATAATCAGAATGCTAATTGTAATTGAATTACTTGTTTTTTCAGCTTCTGTGTATTGCGTCAATCAGGTTACTTCGTAATTTTACCGTTTAATCTTCCTTACTTTTGTAACAATCAGTTTTATTCATAATTTCATTAATTGTTTGTATTGTTATTCATAATATGAATATTTGTCCTCTCCCAAGACATGTTGGAAAGTTTGCTTAGACTCACCCAAATAACTGACAACCATGCCATCATTCTCACCTTAGGGTGACACTCATGGAGCTACTAAAAATGGCCACCACCTCTGCGTGGTAGGTGGTGGTTTGTACCACCTGAACCAGGGCATCGTGGTACCATCCTTCCTCCCCCTTGGACTCAGGTGGGCCGACGGGGTGCTTGACACCCCGCTGTGCAGAGCAGGGGTGTTCAAGACATACAGAGGAAGTGTGACATTCAGCAAGGGGCTTCGTTACGCAGGGAGCCCCCAGATCGGCGAGGGGCTCTCAGTGACAGTTGCTGAGCAGGGATAATTTTTAGTTGCTTTGGAGTTTTGGAGTTTGGCACCTGAAGCTTGCCTGAGTTTTGTGTTAGGGTCTGGGTTCAGTCATAAGCCTGGTCCTAAATGTTGAGCAGTGAGAGATTTGATAAGGAAAAGGCTGTAATAAAATCACAGATGATGCTTTTGGGGACATCTGTGTGACAAGGTTATAAGCATTTATAGCAAGAGTAAGATTTAATGTACCTTTGTATTTTATTAGAGGATCAGTCATATTTAACATTTCACAGAGTAGGATTCCACATGATAATTCCATGCATTATGCCCATATTAATTAAAATGTAGAAAAAGGGGAACATTTTATTCACAAAATGAATATGAGAAAATTGAATTACAACTGATACTCTAGCTGATCTTTTTTTGGGGGGCATAATTAATTCCATGTGACCAGACTGAACATAGGCTGTGCAAATACTGAACGTTAAAAATACTGAATGTTAAAGAACTCTGTTAAAAAGGCTAGTATTTTTACAAAAAATACTGAAAAAATGGCATACAGCACAAACCTCCTGGAACAAAATGACTCCATTCATGTCAATGAAAATCGTGTCATTCACTTCAGTGAAGCCAGGTTTTATCTGCCATTTCACCTCACATTATCTTATAATATGAAAATAAGTTTCTGCTACCTATATAACTAGAGAATTAGAGTACAAGATAATCTCCTCTGTAAAATGGCAGGCTTTTGTTCAAAATTTCTACATTCATTGGTTTTATCTGCCTTATCATCTCTTTTCCTCTCTGATGAATGCAAACTGTTTGGGTAATTTGCTTTGACCAGATCTGTGTCTGTGAGATCTTAAGTGGAAAAACTATTTGCATACTTAAGAATCCTGAGAACAGAGAGTGGCATTATAGTTTGGGATTTGGTTGGGGGTTTTTATCCCCTGTGCTGGGCCAAGAGAGACACTTTACATTTATATGTAGCAATTACCATTCCTAATTTTTGTAATTAAACTGTCTTGCGAAAAATTTAACATATAAAATGGAGGCTGCCAGGCTAAGCTTTCTTGCTATTTACTTTCTTCATTTTTAACGTACCAGCCCATAAAAGTTTGGATATCCGTTTCTGTCTTCTCTCCTCCTCTGACTTTCGTTCAAAGTTCTTTTGGAAAGTATCTTCTCTCAAAAAATGTGGTCTCCGTAGAAATGGTAGTTCACTGCAACTGATATGCAGAAATACTAAGGGGTTGCTTCCATTAGTTTTTCTAAATTAGTTATAGAGATTAAGTGTCTCACACACACGATTGCAGCTGCTGTGTCATTCTTTGACTGAAAATGCCAGTGCCACTAAAGAAGACTGTGAAAGAAGTTACTGACAAAAAATAAATCTATGCAAAAATACATGCCATAATAGAACTTAGCCGAACTGGCCAGAATTGTGAGTGAGTTTGACAAAATGCGTAAATCTGCTTACAGGCAGGACCTTCGCTCCGATGGCAAGAGCAACGTGCTGAATAAAGCCCACCTCTGTGGCTGCATCCATGGAAAATGACCACCCTCCTTTTGTCTATGAAAAGTTTTATTTAAAAAAAAAAAAAAAAATCCAAACAAGAACGTGCAATTAGCGATTTCTTTTTTTCATTTGTATTTAATCATCCAAGTGCAATTCAGAAGCTGAAAGAGCAGCAATGTTAATTGGAAATATTCTCTCTGCAAAAACTGTGACGCAGAGAGTAATAAATTCAAACGGGAAGTGGCGGGATGTTTTTACTGGTAATACTCACGCACATTTCATTATCCTTTTTGACCCTGGTGGTTGGCAAAATGTAAAACCTACGATTAAAAAAGCATCGGTTTTTATATTAAACAAATTTTATGGCTGTTGCTGATAAGAACTGAAAGAGATGCATTGGCTTCCACTAACAGGTTCCCACTTTTTCACAGGGCTGCAGTCGTCTTTAAAGAGTATGGGAATAAAACTCACATTTCTTTCTGTCTCTTGTGGTTGCATTTCAGATTATTTACAAACAAAGATATTTTAAATAATGCTTTGAACTTGTGTTGTTAATCTTGCTCAGGAATGAGCTACTGCAGTACTAGGAATTCCGCTTGAGGATGTTTCAAAGCAATTGCCAAATTATTACTTTTTAGACTATAATTACACTTAGTTAGAAACTCACATAACGTTTCCATGATGTATAAATATTTTATAATTAATTCCCATTATCAGTTATGTAGCATGTATAACCCCTCATGTGGATTTACGATGTTGATAATTTTACAGATATTAACTTCACAGTGCTGTATTCTGCATGAATTTTTAGGAACATTAATTTTTTCATGTTGCTCAGACTCACAGGAAAGAATTTGCTTGCTGGTCCTATAAACTAGAACTGGCTGCATCAGTCAGAAAACAAGATCTTATGTCCAGATGCTGTTTAATTTTTAAACTATTGAAAAAGTGCAGCCTGTGGGCAGAGAAATCTCATTACTTAAAATCTGCACTTCAAGAGAATTTAAAGTTGTACAAATGGATTTTAAGTTTGATAAGAAAATTGATTGGAGATTGTACATTGTGAATACATTAGGTTTATAAAGACAAAACATGCATGAAGTGCAATTACTGCTAGTGTTGCTATATTAGTATGAATGTTAATAGCATGTTTGTTTTTGAAATGGGTTATGCATTCTGGTAAATGTCTGCTTGAATCTAGTCATCTGTGTATCACTTGTCTAAGTACTCTCATTTAAGATGCCATATCCCTTCTTGTAGCAATAAAGGGGTAAAGCAACATTAATATTAAATAATTAGAAAAACAAAAGGGGAATGATTAAACATATTTACATAATTGAAATAACACTGAGTCGCAGTGGGAAATCGGGACAATGTTGTCTCCTTTCAAAGTAATTCATAATTCAGATTTTTAATTATGGCATATTCATTCATTTAAAGATGATTCTGGATGAGAGGGCCACTAATGAAATACAATCATTAGCATCTAAACAAAGTAATTTAGAAAGTCTCCTTTCGGGGAAAAGATTTCTAGAACATCATCAATCACACAAGATATGCAAAAACAAGCAATTAAACCACACACAAGAACTACAACAACCTTATATATTAGTAATGTACACATGAAAACATAACTGATTACAATGATTAGAGTAGGGTAGTGTGGTTAATTTGTACGTTATGTAGCAATTTCATGGAAGAATGTACCAGGACAGACACATCACACAACAAATGAATGCCATGTCATTGATATATGTTTTAAATATATTAATGTCATTGCAGTCAGTGCCAAGTTATCAATAATAAATCCAATGATGAGGATCTGGAACTGTGTTCTTCAAAGACGCATAACTCCCCTAGCATGAACAGTGGGCTATGGTTTTGTTTTGGGGGGTTGTTTGTTTCTTTTTTTTTCCTTTTCTTTTTTTTCTTTTTTTTTGGTATTGTATTTGATTTTGTTAAATTGGCAAAATGTAGGCTTAGAAAGATATTTCATGAGAGAAGCAGGTGCTGCATTAGTTTCTCATTAACTACTCAAATCCTGCTTTGGGCTTATAGCAACAAAGTGCTCATAGACCTAAATGGGTCAGCGATTTACAGGGTCTTTCCATATACACAATTACAATTCATTAAACATGCGACAGCATTAAATGGACGGAGTAATTCTGCACGACTTCTAATGTCTGTGTGCAGTGTCCTGTTAAAGGGGCACAAAAAGGCTGGCTTTAAACACCTTCTTCTTTGGGCTAAACTATAATCTTGTTGGAAACCCGTACCGTTTCCTCCTCTCATGTAAAGAAAAGGCAGAAACGGTGGTGGTGTGCGTGCGGGGAGCATCCTGCCGCGGTGAGGCAGGAGCGGCTGGTGTAGCTGTGCTGCCTTTGATAACCACCAGGCTTAGAAGCCAAAATATGTTCTATTGGGTACTCAAAGGATAAAAATACTGGTTAATTTTCAACAGTGCTCCTTCATTTGACTTTACAATTTATAGCAGTGAGCATTAATGCAAGAATGGCTTGGTCGAGGAGGAGTTTAAAATTAGAGCACCTCTTCTCATTAGCCCCAGCAGCCTGACCCAGGGTGAACTGAGAAGTAATTTGCCGCCAGATCCTCATTTTGCTTCTGTTATCACTCCTTGTAAATGAAGCGCAGCAATTTATTGTAGCACCTCAAGGAGTCAAGAACATAATGTGTAAAACACATACAAAAAAAATCTTTCTTCACATTCATTAACACCCAGCACATAGAGGCTGTTCACTTTTCACTCTAATGAAGGAGGGGGATCTTAAATCTAAAGCTTTCCAGCCTGTGAAGAAGGCCTCTTCAGGTCATTAGACAGAAGCTGAGTTGGACTGAAGAAAGGTCATTGACAAAAAAGGGAGAATGGCAATATGATGAAAAATAGAAAATGGATAAAAGAAGAGACTTTAGAAAGCTCGGAGAATGGAAAGTACATTTTTGGCATCAGTGATCAACCCTTCTTGTCTCTATGTTCATTTTCCGTTGTCAGTGAAGAAAAGAATATCTGGCTTTTTATTTAGCTGGGAATTGCTCTCGTGTTTGGTCAATTCTCATTTCATCACCCTTGATCTGACCTTGCAGGAAGCATTAATAGGCTTATTTTTAAGGGAGCTTTGTCTGCTGGCTATAAATTCAGCCTTCATTTTGTTCTTTTTTATTAAAAACATGCAGTCTACTAGATTTTAATGTATTCTGATTATGTAACTGACAATTTCCCCTTAGGGAGATCTTTTGTCTCACTAGTCCTGATTAACACTTTGGGTTTATAGCTGTATATTAACACCACATTCAGGAATATTAGGGAGCTCCTATAGTCAAGTTAATTTATATCAGTAATAGAAAGAGGAACTTAAAGAGGAGTTAGGAGCACTCCCTGAACACGTGCTGAATGCAGAACGTAACGTGTACTTAAGAGTGGAGAGTACCTAAGCCAAGAGGCATAGAAACTCATAGAAAATGCCCTTTTGTTTTATTTACCCAGTATCCAGTGGCAGAAGGGTTGAATCCTGCAGTTCTGTATCAATCACCGTTAAGTGATTTTTTTTTTTCCCACAGACGCATATAACTTGCACTGATATAACCAGTTATTGACATGTACATGTATTGTGAGGATAAAGATACAACACAGTAGTCTTTTTTTGTGTGTTACCATTTTTGTTGTTATGGACAAGCAAATATTCTTTTTCTCGTAATACATTTTCTTATGTTTGCCCACATCCCATTGCTAGATCTTCCCTTTGTACAAGCTTATCTGGTAAATTAGAGTGTATATATTTTACAGTAAATGCTTTCCCATTTAGTTAACAGCATGAGACCATTATCTTGTGACAAAACTCTGTTCCAGTGAAGTCTCTTCATTAAATAAGTAATCATCCTTTACATACAATGGAAACTGGAATTAGTAGTATGTAAATATACCATGTTGAAAAGCCATCATTTGACAACAACATGACCTACATCAAATTATGCCTTATTCTCCTAATCCTTCTGGAAACTGGTATGCAGTTATACCCCTTGGATAGTCTTAGACCAAAACCCCCAATACAAATGAGCTGTCAACATACTCAGCATATCAAAGAGAAGGTAGAGATTATTTTGGAACTCCACAAGGGTTTGGTTTTACTTTTCTCTAAGAAGCACCCTCGTGAATTATGCATGTAAATAACGCTGCAAACTGCTTTGTTTGCTGCTGAGCTGGAACAGCAGGTTGCCCAAAACTAATTCTTCACTGTACCCCCAGTTCTGTCAGCTTTGTTGTTCAGCTGCCATCTTGGTATTAGGCTGCAGTATTCTTTTTAACCCAGATAGCTTGGCAGATAGAGGTTAGGGAATGGTCAGATAGGCAGACCCTCTGGATTGCCAGCACTGAAAACCATGTTTAGATGAAGAAAGCACCAAACCCCCAAATCTGTTCATTAGCACTTAGAGCAATTTGTCTGCTTGCTTAAGCCATTGGTTTCATCTTACTGCTGATTACCAAGCAGAGTAGAACTAAAGGGAGTAGACATGGGGTCTTCCAAAATCCTAGCATGGCGAGTCAATTTAAGTAGCGTGGCGTAGCTCACGCTGCTACTTCTCCCGTGCATCTCCCAGGTCCACGAGCATTTCGGCACAGGTGTTCACTGGCAGAGGCATCCCAACACCAGTTTGGCCAAAGCCTTCAACAAAGTTATGTCCATGCACAAGTATTTTGTGGGGTCAAATAAAGTACTCCTGAGGTACCAGGTTTTTTCTTCTTTGAGAATATTTTCCATGGAATACTTTGTGCCTTTTCCAGGCAGTGCTGGAATTAGAATTGGTGCTGGAATTACGGTTTTCTCTGGAAAACCTGCTACATCCGTTTGCTTGTCTGGGACTCAGCTAAGCAAGTAGCCCTTTTGCTGAGCCCTAAGGGGGTATGTCCTGGACCACCAGAGCTCAGCTGGGTGGAGGGAAGAGAGGGGACGTTACCTGTATTGTATCTAAATGTCCGGAACAGCCAGCTCTAACTGGGAAACCATCGTTGTTCCAAATGCTGTTTATATGGCTCTGGATGATTATATCGCATTCTATAAGAAGATAATGATAACATGATAGCGGCAGCCCTGATATCTGTTCAGTGGTGCAACAGTACATTTACAAGATCATATGGCATAGAGCCATTAACGACAATCCCAGGGGTTTGTAGGGCGAATCTGAAGCTGGGGTATTAGTGAATTACCCACACATCAGGCCCCTCATGTTGGCTAGCTAACATTTAGCCTGAAAAAAAGCAGGGCTTGCCTCCATGACTGGAGGTCCCGTTTGCTCCATGGGTAACTGGGGGATGGAGGAAAGAGGCCACATCGCCCCTTCACACCAGGAGCCTGAAGGCATCGCAAATGGGTCTTACACTCTGAAGGAAAGTGCTTGTGCCTGATGTTGTAAATACCATGGCAAGTTATGAGTCTAAATTATTAAAAACCCCTCCAAACTAAAAGTCTCTTTTTTTTTTCCCTACTAAAAGGGAAATTTATGTTATTCAGAGAACAGTACATAGCTACTGTCTGTGTTTATCAACTTTTTTTTAAAATACCCAGTGAACAATGTTATTTGAGAAACCTTTAAATGGATGTAGTATTTATTCGTAACTCAGGAGGGTGAGGCTGCAGCATTCTTTTACCTGCTATCCAAACCCCATCATTTCACTTCCTTCAGCGACTTCCTACATTCCTAAAAATGATAAGACAACTCATGTAAGTTGTACCTGAGACACACACCTCATTTCTATAGGTACAAGTGGACTATAGCAGCTCAGACAATAATTAAGAACGTTGAATCTGGAATAGCAACATCTCACAGAATATCCACTTATTGAATAGTACCTTAAAACCAAGGAAATAAAATGTTTGAGAAAGGAGGGACTGACTAGTTTCAGAGTCCTGAAACCTTTGTTCAACAAGTATCCAAATGAAAGATTTTTGATTTTTTTGAAAATACTCAAGAAGATGTCTCAAAATTTCACTTGGGAAATTCCTTGGTGATGTTTTGGTCTGTCCTTTCCTGTCCTTTTATTTGAAATTGATGAAGAAAAAGGAAAAAGGGAGATGGAAGGAAAAAACAAGATAAAACTTACCAACTGTAACCTCTATTTTTTCATAGTCCAGTTATATGAAAAGACAACATTTCCAACGACCACATTATTTTCATTTAACAGTCTTGGTCTTTTTAAGGACCAAAATACTTGTTACTGAAAACTGCCAGAAAAGTCCTAGAGACAGATCTTTCTCTTATCATCAGATCATTTGGGGGCAACCGGGTGGTTGCAGGTATAAAAGCAATTATTTTGACAGTGTGTGTTCTAACCATGTGTATGTATGTACATTAAAACAAGTATGCATATAGTTGCTTTAATTTTCTTGTATGAACCTTTCTAATCCTTGCCTCCTTTCAAACCTCCTCTTCCTCTGCTCTCTTTTCATCCTGCTCTGTTTTTCTACATTTTTAACTCACCTTGAGGTTTAAAACAGTGAAGGCTGTCTTCTTTTTTTACTGGAGAGCAGGATACAAAGAGCTTTTATGCTGATTGTCACCCTGTGTGGTGGGGAAGGAAGAGCGAACCGGGAGAGGTGAGCCAACCGAGGCGCAGAACGGGGAAATGGTCCAGCTCTTGCCCTCTGTAATTCGCAGACTATTTTAGACACTAAAATTGTGACAGCTTGCTCTTGTGATAAAGATGTTAACAAGAAGAGAAAATGACATTAATTTAATCTATTCTTACAGGTCATGCTGAAATGAGACTGTGATGATACAAAATTATAATAATAAATATGGTAGTAATTTCACAATTCTTTATAGATACTGTTCACAATCCTTTCACATGCAAATGTCCTTTCCCGTCCTTCATGACAGTGATTTTTGGTGCCATCCAGACTCTAATTCAGCATCTTCTAATAGCTGATTCCATAATTACTTTATATTGCAAGAACAATGTAAAATACTGTCCCAGATTAGGTTCCTCATTCATTCAGAGAAATACCATCTCTTCTAAGGAGTAAGCAGCAGTATTAAAATTACTGGAAAAAAAATTCTAATCTAAAATTCTAATTCTAATCTAATTCTAAAAATGGGAATTGTGTCATCACAGCAAACCCAGTACACCCAGGATGAATTTTGCTAAGCAGTGTTGGCAATTTACACTGGGAATGGCAGCATGTCTACTGAACAAAAGATGCTGAGCGGCATCTTCCAGGCAGGAGGAGTGTGCCTCTGACCAGCGATGAGCCCTTGTAACGTAGCTTCAGCAGCAGCATCCCCACCATGTGTTTTGTTGAGTTTACACCTCTGTAATCTGGTAGATACAGAGAGTGCATTCTGCTTAATAGCCTCAATTACAGGTGGAAAAACATACGGTATGGAAATCAGTACACACTAGATGCAATATAATTGCAAGGTCAGCGTGGACAATGTTTTGCTGAAGTGCTGTTTTAAGTTAATAATTTCGATGACGAAAGTGTATTTTTTCATATTTGAGAGCTAATGTACTGAACCTGTCTCTCAGAAACATTGCTGCAATTGCACTGTAATGTTACACAGCAGAGAAATATTAACAGCCAGATTTCCCCAACTTCAGCACTAAGCACATATCTTAGCAGGTAATGTGACATGTAGCTACTCATAATTGTAGTAGGATTTGAAATACAGCGCTCTTAAATTTAGGATGGGGAGTCACAGGAGAGGACGCTGGAGAGATTTGGTGTTCGTAAGCAAAGACAGCAAGGGAATAGTGACTGTTCACCTGGGATACTGAAAGCATTGTAGAAGAGCCTAGCGCAGTCGGTGGGCCCTGGCTTATGTTCCTCCTTCAAAAGCAAAGTTTCAGGATCCCTATGTGGATTTTGAAAAAGATAACTGTGCTTTCCTGTAAGCAATGTGAAATTGATTTCAACTATTAATATAAGTTATACGTAATGCGTTCAATTTTGTCCTCAGCTAACGTTGGGATTTACTTCAGGTAACAACTTCCGCTGACTTTTATCGAGTAAGATCTCACCTGACGCATTCAGGCAGAAAGTGTCAAGATATTGAATTGAAAGTGCTTTTAAACAAGTTTTACAGGAGAGTTGCAGAAAGGTCCCTTGCTCTCCTTTGAAGCACCAATTATTAAATTAAAACAATTAAGCATCAATTTGTTCTTTCATGTAAGTGTAACACAGGTGATTCAGTGAACAGTTGCTTACAGACTCGTATGCAGAAGTACTAACAATTTTAGTGGGATTACTCTTGTGGGGGAAATACATATAATGACGAAGAACAGTAGCAGTCGAGAGTTACGATACAAAAAGAAAATCTGGCAAGATCGTAGCAAAAGCAAAAATAAAGAACATAAACTGTATCTAAATAAATCTGTGATTGTGCGGCATATTTGACGGCAACACATTTCATTATCTGCAGCTATCTGTCTTTTTCATCATTGCTATTTTTGGTGTGAAGACTCTGAGATAACTAGTTAAATTAATTTACTCTATTTTCATAATTCTGATTTATTAAAGTATGTTTAATTAAGCTGATTATTACCCAATAACTTCTGCTGAACACCGCAGTTACTCTTTTGCTTAAGTTAATTTTGCATCCTGTTCCATGTAGATTATTTCTCATTTATTATGAAATTCGAGAAAGTAAGCATGTGGGTAAAAAGGATGTTTATCAGCAAGGGCCTAATTTACTACACAGAAGTACCATTATTCATTATTACTCTCATTATAGTGCAAAAGACTTAGTTAGCCTTTCAAGTAACACCATTTGTAACTAGACAGAGAAGGTTAGGAAGAAACACAACTCATTTCTCGATTCAAACCAAAGGTAGCAGGAGCCATTCCTGGAGGGAAGCAGCAAAAGTGACCTGGGATGGTTACCTTTCTCTCTCTCCCGCCTCCCCATTTGCTCTTCGCTCTAGTGTAATGACTTTTCCTTACCCTTACCTGGCTGGGAGAGCAGAAGACCAAGCCCTGCAGGAAGCTCTGTCAGACCTTGTGGTGTAGCTGCTGTCAGGTGAGTGTTACATACGCTGTGATAAATGTCATGAAACTAAATGAATTAAGTGTCATGAAACTAAATGAATTGGTTTCAGTTACAAAAAGTCTGTGGGAAGTTTATTTTATTTTATTTTATTTTATTTTATTTTATTTTATTATAATTTTTATTTTATTTTATTATTTATTTTCTTTAAGTAAAGCTCCCTGCTTTTTAATACAAGACCAAAATTTTTGAGATAAAGAAGAAACCCTTCTTTAATCCAAAGAGAAAAATGTACATAACGAATTGCCGTTACTTTCAGACTAACTTGCTTTCTGCTTCAACTGTTTGGTCAGGAAGTGAGTATATTACGCACTGTGATTCCAAACAAGAGCAGTAACATTAACAAAAGATAAAGCTAATTGCGCAAGGGTTTTTTTTACCCTATGGCCCAAGCAGTGCAAACAGCCACCCCCTTGAAAACATCCTGCTGGCATCAATATTCCCCTCTGTGTGGCAGCAAGACCCACACTCTTCCCAGCTCAAGGAAGGTGATGTTCTCTCTTAAACGTATGCACCATTTTTTGTGCTATTGGTATTTAAATGACAACAACTTATGCAAAAGAAAATTGATTTTCATGATCTTTTGCAGATAACGGGAATCACTGGAAGAGACAGGGAGACAGCTAGAGACACTGGAAACCCTATGGTGGCTAGACGCATCATAGCTGCACGGACACAGAGGATGTACCCATGGCTAGGAGAAAATGCTGAAAAGTAGCCACTTGCATGCTCTTACTGCATTACAAAGAGGAATACATCCGGGTGCTTGTTTTATTAATGCATTTGGATGAACAAATTTCAAAAGACATCTATTCCCTTGTTGATACCAGCCCCCTCCAGACAGGAGAAAAAATTTGCTTAAAAGAACAGCCGGTATTAGGACAAGAGTAAAACACATTCACCACATAAATGAAATAATTGTAATCAGAAAAGTGGAGTTATCACACCAAGAGGATTTCAGTGAATAGATGAATTCTGTGTATAACATAATCAAATTGTCAACATTGTTTAGTCTAGTCCTACTTTTATTCATTTCCTGGATTTTCGGATTGATTTAAATCATGGTTAATTGAGTAATGAAACATTCAGGAAAGTTCAGCTAGAAGAACAATTTGCTAGAGACAATTTCCACTTGTTCTTGTTAATACACAGTTCACTAGATTCAATATATTAGTAAAAAGTCTGAAAGACTATTAGAAGAAAACTGGTATTTTTGACTGAGGGGTGCTTAAATTGCGGAGCTACTTTAGAGGGCTCAGTAACACCTAGTACCAACGCCCCAAAGTGTCAATAAGATTGGTTTTGTAAATTATACGAGAAATAGAAACTTGGGGAATTTCCCAAGGGGGAATATCCAAGGGCTAGGAGAAAGAGGTACCTCTTTTATAAACCACCTTTCCTTGTGATCATTTTATTTGCTGATATTGCTGAGTGACAGTGAGGAAAGGCCAGTAGAGAAAAGAAAAGTTTATTATGTTGTCCTTGTCCATCAGCTTTTGTCTTCTCCAAGTTCAGTGATCTTGCCTGGGGCCAGGGAATCTATTCATGTTCAATTAGACTCAGCCCAGACTTGGGAAAAGAACCAATTCTTGCAGGCGGGGAAAGCGGCTAGTCATGGTGGGGAGGGCAGCAACAAATATTGCAAAATGAGACAAAGACCATCTGTTTGCGCAGGGTGGGCAGGCACGTGCGCCCAGAAAGCTACCGGCATCGGCATGGCAATGGCAAATGGACCCTGCAGTTCAGCAGGTTGATTAAGTTAACTCTTTGTGGAAAATATTGTTCTTGGTCATTAATCGTGATCTTACTTGTCCAGACTTTTTTTTTGTGAGAACTTAATGAAGCTTAAAGAATAGCCTTTCCAACTATGCAGCTGCTTTTTCTTTATCTTACTATATATTCACGGACTGGTCTTAACAATGCCAGCTATAAAGCAGATAATATGAGACAATACATTTAACCTGACTTGCTGATAAAAGATACCATCGAAAAAATTATAATTCTTTGAAATGGAAGCTGATGAGGCAAAAATGGACAATCTAAATAACATCGCTCCAAATGGTAGAGGTGGACAAACGACGCTAGAGTACATTATTCCACTCCACTGGATGAAGTGACTTTCAAGGACTGATTAGCTCCATGTCTGAGAGGGTTAGCCCCCTGCCTGTTATAACAAGTGCCTATGAAAGGGAGAGCTGATCCGACAACTAGCTATGCCAACCGTGAAGTTATTTCAATACTTTCTCTGCTAACAAGTTGATTAATCCCATCATCATTTTGAAAACCTATTTTATATTGAATAAATCATTTTCTAATAAAGAGCAGTTAGGACGTGTAAAACTTTGACTTCTTCTCAATGATGCTATCAGTTCCTCTGCAGATTTTACCACTTCTGGCTCTCTGCGAGTTCTCTGTGCTGAAGATGATTTTTTTCACACTGACTGAAAAGTTTTATTTTGAAAATGCAGCCTTTAATATCCTAGTGGCAATGTCACATTATGAATCTTCTGCAGTGAAGACATGTACAGATTTTACTGTAAACACTAATGTTAAATGTCTCCATTATTCTATTCCTTCTCCTCATTTTTCCCCTTGCTACTACTATTAAGCCAAACATGATACAAACAAACGACTGCTGCCTCCAGGGCCACATGACAAATACATCACTACGCACAAGGGAAAGCTCCAATATAATGTCTTGCATTTGCAACATCACATAATTGTTTGGACCATTTAAGAGATTGTAGACAGCCTGTGAGGAAGAAAAAGGGCTCCAATTAGCTAGGGAAAGTGCCCATTTATGTACTCGGAAATGCAAAGATTTGAAAAATACAAAGCTTAACATTCAGTGGAATTGCAATAAGGCAAATTATAAACATCACAATAAGCATTTTGTTTTCGTAGAGCAGTTCCTATAATGACATAACATTAAAACCCATCCTGAAACCCAGGGGGGAAAAAAAAAGAAAAACAAACAAAAAGATGAACCTATATTTTTTATAATAGAAGTCCAGGATTTCACACACATTTAAATACAAATTGCTTTTTAGGGCAAGGCTATTTTGTACTGAGAAGCTGTTAGCTTAATAATTTAGAGGAGATAAAACCAGACAAAATTAATAAGTAGCATCTCGGAGAGAAAAAGGTACATTAGTAACAATCAGAAAGGTTGAAATCCCTGTATTGTACATAACTGATAAAACTATATAAATCAAATATGTCCCTGGGAGTTGGGAAGTGATGTTCTTCCTTCAGCTTTCGGATGGAGTCCCTTTGCCCACACTAAAAGAGAGGTCCTTTAGCTGACAGTAGTTGTGAACCCTTGAAAACCTCCTGTGGATATTCCAGTTAAGCAACGCTCCCCGCTCACGGGCAAAGTGTCTGCCCACGTATCGAGACAAAGGTTGGTTGGTGAGGAGGTGAATGGGCGGTCAGGCTGGGAAAGTTCAGTCCACCTGGAATATGAGGTTCTATACACGTGAAGGCTTCAAGGACTTGTGTAGAGCCCTTCTCCCGGTAGGAATGTTTCATCCCTTAGTGGGTCATTTATTGTTTTTCTAACATTTTCCCCAAGCACAGAAGGCCTTTTTACCTTGCCTTCCAAAGGGATGGTAGTCAATCGGCGAGCAATTTGGATGACAATATTGCAACTGCCCGTTGAGTATGTGGGGGGAACAAGGGGAGAAAGGGGAGATCTGAATTGTGCAGAACCCCCAAACACAATTCAAAAGTGTAGCTATTAAAGATGCCCCTCTTGCAGAGAAGGGCCTTTTCTCCTATGTGCAGTGTAATCATAGGGAAAGTGCCCTTGGACCAGAGTGGTTGAGTAAGTCCACACCACTTACCAGCCAGCTAGAGAGAGACCTTTTTGGCGGGGTGATGGGGATGAGAAAAGTGGAACAAGTGCAATTCTAACTTCCTTGCTACCCCCTGCACTTTTACAAATCTTTGTGTTTGCTTTGGCGTTTATAAATAAATAGTTGTATTTGCTTATATTAAAAGTGCTTTCAAGATGACTGCTTTGACCCAGGACCATTTCTGGTCACAGTGAGCCTTAAGACTGTGGTCCTGAAGCAACTCTGAAGCACACTGCTCCAAGGAGTGTACAAGGTAATTGAAGACACCTTCCCTAAGCTACAGGTCAGCGGTAGTACTATAGGGGTGGCTGCGAAGGAACAATCTTCTGGTGACTGTGAAGAGCCAGGAGAAGGTGTCCTGGCAGAGGGAGGTCGTGATGTGCATTTGTGAACCTCAGGGAGTCGAGATGTTCCTCGGTAATGATTTCAGCTTTGCCTTAGTCTGGGTAAGAGGGGTGTTGCTGAATTTCTTTTTTGCAGTAGTAACAAAGATTTTGCAGTACCAACAAAGATTTTTTTCTCTACCTTGCATTCAAGAAGCTACCACTCCAACATCCCCTGGTGTGAAATCCTGAATCTATGCCATGCTTTATTGTAAAGTCCATGCAACAACACAGGCTTTGAGTGCAATAACCTTGGAACAAGGCTGGTGTCCTTTTTCCGCCCTTGTTTCTCACAATTATCAGAAAAAGCCTCCTACACACAGGTGTCACAAGCCACAACCTGAACTCAGGTCTGTCCTTCACCTAAGGGAATTCAAGCGCAGGTTTCTGACGTGCAGAGTTATCAGTCCGTACAAGGGGTGCGGGACAGCACAAACTTTCTGTTTCTTCTGAGACATGCAGTTCTATAAGAAGATCTAAAGGTTCCCTGGGCCAGGGAAGGAAGAATGGGGAGAAAGGACAGGTCATTTTCTAAAAAAATGGAAATTCCTCTTCAAATGTTGGGGTTTTTTTTAATTCTACAGAAATCTGTGTGTAGGGTATTTTTAAGGTATGTGATTAGTTAAGCAAGATACTATTTACCTGGGACTCTGAAAATTTTTGTGGTATGAATGTGGAGACGTTGCATTAAGGGCTATTTTGCATTTGTTAGATCTCATATTCTTAGCTAGCCTTTTTCAGGCCATGAGCACACCTAGTTAAATACATATCCCGAATTACAAATTTGTTTCATTTGCCCTATCTCGTTATTCTTAAACTAGAGGAAAGAAGCACTATCACAGTAATAGCAATGACTAGAAAAGAAGAAAATAAAAGCTGAAAGTTCTAATCAAAACTGTAATCAGAAAGATGACAAATGGTGAAGATTATTAAATTTTCTTTGCTCCCTTGATGAATTTAATAAAGAACTAATCAAAGATCATTAGAAGGCTTTTGTACTTGGTGTGCATTGTAAAGGGATTGCAATCGGAATTTGTGTTTTAGTGGTTATCTAGGGTTGAATTGGACATGTAAATATAGAAAAGAGATATTTTCAGCATTTTTCTTTGAAAATATTTATTTTAAAATGTCAAACCATTGTATGTTGCTTCTACGCGTCACACAATAAGAGCAGAGCATCTTGCATTGCGGTTAGAAATTTTAAAATTAATATCAGTGTTTAGTTTGAATTTTCTAATGATCTTTGATTGTTTCTTCCTTTAATTTTGCAGGAAAATTAGAAAAGAGACATTTATTTCCCAGGCAATTATGTAAGTATTCCAATTGCTAGGACTACTGACAACTCGTAGAGTGCCATAATAATATGGAAATTCACCTTTTGCAAATCTTCAGGGTTAATTTAGCGTTCTTAGATTTTAAAGGGTGCTTTTTAATCTCATCTTCATATCCCCTCTTTGGTGCTGGAGTAATAATACTTATTAGATGAGGTAACTGAAGGTGTTACAGTATGAGCCATCTCTTTTTTTTTTTGTCTTCTGACTCTTGATATCTGCAGTCTCAGGCTGGATGATGAAAGAGAGGTTTTACTTCTTTCCTTTGGGTGCAGTATAATTAAAAGGATAACTTAATGCTTAAACATGCTGGAAGAACATGTACACTTTGAATACCTAATTTATAGGTAGCGAAAGTAATGGTATGGAAAAAAAAAAATCTTCAAGCTCTCTGTAAAGTAAGTCTTTGGAGGATCTAGTTAGCTGGGGCTTTATAGCCAACTGGTTGGTTATGACAGGGTAGAGGAGCTGACTATAGATTTCATTTCCACTCGTCACCTGGGCAGTTTCTGTCTCCCTAATTGGAAAGTGCTTACAATAGTGTGCTTACAATACCTGACCTCAACATCTAATCTGTTTGTCTGCCACCAAATAGTTTTTCTTTTACTATTGCTTTAGCATTTGGGGATATTTCTTGCAGTAATGTGTAAATATTAAATTAACTAAAGAACTGAGACTTGTGGATCTGGTGTTACAGAATAGTGTGGGATCTAAAGTGGCCCAATATGACACTTCATCATTTCTGTGGGAACAACATAGATATTTAAAGTAAAACTATTAAGACTGTGAAGGACACATACAAATTTAATAGGGAGCTCTGGCAAGAAATAGCAGAAGGCTATAACAAAAGAGGTATGCATGTCCATTCCAATGGAATCTACCCCAAATCTAGGCGTTACACATCACCACAATAGAAATCCTTCTTGTTATTACAGAATGGGTTGCTACAGCTTGCATTGTTTTCGGGGTTTTTTTCGAGTTAGGATGCAAGAATATTTGTACGTGAAAGAATAATTTAAAAAACCACTGATTTGCTATCCCAAAAAACAAAGGCTACTTCAAGTCTTATCCAGCTCCACTGAAAGGAATGAGAGACTCCCCTCGGCAGTGGTGATGTGCACAAGATTCTTAAGGTATTTATTATGACATGATTACAGTAATTTTGGAGTTACCCACTTAGTCTGTCATGCAATGAGACCTATAGATATACATGCAGAAACAGATCAGCTGTTCAGGTGCCCAGAAGAAATAATATTATCACCCAATACCTAATATAGATGCACCTATATCCTATTGTTTGAATGTGCAGTGTCCAAAAGTATGAACAGGCTTTTCAATAGAAAAATTGTTAAAGAAAAATGAGATATTAGGCTCCAAAATAAGTGCATGATAGTTTCAGGAATAACTCTTTCTAGGACTAGAAAGAAGTGCGATCAGGATCAGAAGGCAAAGTTAGGTTTGGCTTGATTCCATATTATTGAGAAATTGAAACTGAGAGAAAGCTTGGCCTCTGTCAATTAGCACAGGATGTAAATTACTACCTGTGTAATGAACAGGTCAGTAATTTCAAAGCTAATGTAACTCGACCACATTATTAAAACTACAGACATTGGAAAATGTCAGATGACGGTGAAGTCCTAGCAGAAACACCTTCTGGCATTCAATCTGCATGAACTGTAATTGTCTGCCAAGCAATAAAACATTTCAGTCTTTTTAACAGTGAAAGAGGAGATTTTCAAATATTACAGACTTCTTTGGACATGAAGGACCGTTCAAGGACAGGGGCAGCCCCTGGCCCTTCAGCTGCGGGTGCAGAGATGCTTGTGCCTGCGCTCCCTCCTCTGCCTCCCACTGGGAGCAGCCCCAGGCTTAGTCTGTGCGGGGCGCAAACTGCAGAGCTACCCGTGCCACGAGCACGGCTTGGGTTTCTTTTTGGAAGGACCTGGGAGGTTTGGTGCAGAGGAGTCCCTGAGCAAGCAAGGGAGGCTGCGGGGTAGTTAGCTGGGGGCACCGGAGGGACACGGGGAGCGGGTCACACTCACAGTACAGGCACGGTGTCCACGTCCCTTCAACGAACAGGAGAGGAGAGGGGAAGACCCCAAACCAAGTACCTCACTTGCCTTCATCATCTACGCATGTTTTAAATATTATTTGTGGTCTGTAGTGTTGAACATAGATGTGATTAACAACTGCTTTGTAATTCTGAGTTTGGTCACTCCATATTGAAGGCTGTGGAACAAGCTAAAAAAGAGTTTTTACATCCCAAAGCTAGGAATCTACTATTAGAGATCTACACAGCTAAGAAATGTGAAGCCGGCTACCCTGAGGGTGGAGAAATGATTTAAAATGACTTAAATCTCTGCCTGGCCATATGATTTCCCAGGACCGACCACAGAAAATGAGATATTGATGAACAGAAAGATAGAGGATGGAAGTAGCATTTTTCTTGGGAACCTGCTTGAAATAGCTGTGGTAACCTTCTTAAACAGTAAGAAAGAGAAAATATACAACTTCTTTGAGAAATTTCCAAGTCTTGCCTGCCAAACTGTGGAGAATAATTAGCCAGTATCAGGAGTTTCTAAGATGCTAGAGCAGGTAAGAAAAATAATCATAAACTTCTGAGAATTTTCTGAATTGAGAATTTCTCTTGTTTATTTTTTGCAAATTTTTGCCATTCTGTGTTAAAACAATAAATTACTTGATTCCTAAATCATAGTTGGTGATAAATCCAGCTCTGGGTGATCTGCTACAAGAAGACATTTTGTTTCTCTAGATTGGCAAGTCCTAAATAGAGGAAAGTGGGGAACTCCTGTAGTGCCTGGCATTTCCACATATTTCCATAGGACATTCCCTGGGTTACGGAGGTAACAGCACTTCATGAGGTGGTTTAAAATCCGGTAAAGCATGAATCTGTGTGTAACAAATGTCACCAAATAACCAGGAAAGATCCTGGATATCATTACTGTAAGTGGGAAAGGTACTTGATGTCAGGGGTCTCAGAGGACATTGCAATGGTGAATGAAAATTGTTGCTTTTTCTAGGTAGCAATAGTTCATGGAAAGGGGTAAAAGAAAGTGATCAAATATTGACAATGGGAAAATCATGCCAGGAAAACTGGGGTTTGGGTGGTTTACTAGAAATACTATAAAATTCAGTACCCAAGCACCAGCATGTTTCCAAGTGCCCTCCAAAACCACGTAGCGTGGAGACGATCAGATTCACGTTGATAGTGTTCAGCACGGTACATGACCATTTATGCTTGTCTGCAAATCATTTGCATGACTGTATTCACCACATGGCACAGTACTACAGAAAAGGTTTTAGAGAGGCAGCTTCTTTTAGCTTTTCTTTCCCATGTAGAAGGAACCCTCAACTGCAGACGTTCCTTCTGGTTTATAGTCCGTGAACCTAGGAGACACGCAGTTATAATGTGTGCGCGGCTGCATCATGCCCCTGCGTCCTCCTGTAACGTGCCAAGTGAAAAGAAGGTCTGTGGTGAGGACGGGCTGGGTTGTTGTAGCAGGACCTGCAACATAAAATCCTGCCTGCATAGCACAGAGCTGCTGTAAGGCTCCTCTGAATGACACCTAGTTGAAAACTGAGCACGTTCCCAAGAAAGAACAGTTAAACCTGCTTTTGTAATTCCCAGAGAGCCACCACTGCCCTCAGCAAAGTGTTTCAGTGACTCATTATCAGCATTATGAAAGTGCCATACCTCACTTCGAGCTTGAATTTGCCTTGGTCTGACTTCCAGCAGTTGGAGCTTGTTGTACCTTTCTGTGGCAGACTGCAGAGGCCTTTATTACATTTTTGATTCCTACACAGACACTTGTAGACTGTGATGAAGTTATCCCTTAGTATCTACCCCCTGTAGTTAGCTAAATAAATACAACATATTTAGTCTTTTGCTCTAGGGCATATTTACCATCCTTTTTTTTATTGTCATGCATCCACCCTTGAGTCAGGTGAATGCAAATCTTTTATTTAAGTCCCAGGTCTTGAGTCCACTCCTTTTCAGTTTGACTGGAGAATCCAAGTAAGAAATGATAGAACCTGCATCTATTATCCACTTTTATTTTATTGGGGGGTTTTCTAAGTGCATCTGAGTGTGCAAGCACTGCGGAGGCCAAGGACTGAATATACCCTGAATCTGAGACTCTAATAGATTGATTTATTTTTTTTTTAACCGTCATTACTTTAAATCCATTGGGTCTCCTTTCCTCTTCGAGAGGAACAAAAGACATTCCAACTCTCCCCAAGAGATGGAGGGCTTCCAAAGGAAACAAAGAGACAGGCCATGTAAAATAAAATATCCTCACCTTGCAGCACCGGGAGAGACTCAGTGTGTTTGGGGCGGGGGGATTGTGCCCCCGTGAATCGCGTGCATCCCTCCTGCATGCCGGCAGCACCGGCACCACTCGTTCCCAGAGCCGTGCGGAGGCAGAGAAACCGGGGCTGGGAGCCAGCGGCAGAGGAGGGCTAAAGCCTCTCCCTGCGGCTGTGGCAGGGAAGAACAAAACCATTGCCTTGGACGTGCGCTCAGTGTCAGGTTTGCTTTTGCTGTGTCGGGGCAGGAGGCTGCAGCCTGCTTTGAGCTCAGGCTGCTGCGCGAAACCTGTCCTCCCAGTGGGGATACATCCCCTGGCAGTGGAAGGCATCCCGCACCCCCGTGGTGGTACCCGCACTGTCGTATGAGATCCCCATTCCATTCCCCCCTTTTGCATTAGGGCTTTGTTTTCCCTTGGCGGGAGCTGGAAAACAGTCCTGTAGCAGCAAGAGTACGGGGTCGTGCCTGGCTCTGTTATAGTGCTTTCTGCCTGGAAATCTCAGGGTGCCTTGCCAGGATCACCCTCCCTGGTCAAACTTAGAGTTAACTGGCAGCAAGCCCCCTGTTGTGCCTTGCTGTTAGTTTTATGATTGATGATGCTTATTTAATTTCTCACCTATCGCTGGCCTGGGATTGTACTACAGTACAATAAGTATGAGCACAGCTATTTATAGATAGAGCAGTAAAGGGATTTGTACCCACTTGGTATTTACTTCTAATTACTGCAACATTTTGAATTAGAGTAAGTGGGGAAAAAAAAAAAACATTAAAATGAGTTTTCTAGGCCTGTGTCATTACATCTAGGCAAAATAAGCGATGGCTGGGGAGAAAAGTCTATGTTCAGATTTCCCCCAAAGCACAGAGAAAGCAAAGAGGTGTGAGCCGGGCGAGAGGCAGCGGGTGCGGTGTTGTAGCTTTCTGCCTATGTTTGGGAAACTGCCGCTGCAGAACATACGTCTGTGCTGGAGTCGAAGGTGTGATGGCAGCGGGAGATCCAACACAGACTTCTGCAGGGGTTGCCGCTCAGATCGCTGGGGTCTGGCATGTACTCTGGTTGCTAGATTGCGTACTTGCACTGCTTTCATTGCCGGAGCTAGCTGGATTAAAGCTGGAGTGGGTGTATTTCCCTTCACACTGCTGTGCAGACACACGCACAGGCACGTGTGTGCACACACACGCACACACACATGCACACATCCACAGGCAGAGCTTGGACTCACCCACCCCTGCCTGGTCTTCTCCTTCATTGCTGCAGCCAGTGCTCTTTGCTTTTGCGAACAGCATTGCGCGTACAGGTTGAGTGTCGCACCCCGGCTGCCTCTCACACCCAGGCGATCTTACGATGGAAGAATAGTTAGTTACACAGTATGGCGTGTATTGTTAAAGAGCACCCCCATATTTAAAAGTCATCACAGAACTCGTTCAGACACAAGTGTCTCCTGAACTCAGCGGTGGGTTTCGTAGACTGTTGCCTTGCATCGTTTATAACTGAGCAGCATTAGTGCAAGATGCTACTTTTTCTGGGCTTTTAAAATATACATCTGCGTGGAGAAGTGCCTTTCTCTCTCAGTTTCTCTCTAGCCTATGTGCCTCCTGGTACTACACAGCAGTCAAAAAGCGTCTGTTGTTCAGATGTTACTCACTTTTGCCTTTTGTTCTAGCCAATTTATTGATACAGTGTGAGAAAACAAGTCAAGAGACAGGACTATAATGTTTGTTTCTACGAGCCATAGTGAGTGTCACATTTGTACTTCTGACTTGCTGTCTTTTATCGCGTAATAAAAAGTGAAGAAGCCAAGTACTGTGTTATATGAGTAGAAAATACCTGTGCCCAAAATTTAACCCTTCAAACAATACACAGGAATCAGAGCATAACCCATAGAGTTTTTCAAATTATTGAAAGCACTGTAGTGCAACATTTCCTATAGTTCTACAGTCCCAGCAAGCTGGTTGTAAAATATATCTTACTGCTTTTATACTTCTAACTGACTTTTCTTTACACAATGGTTTATGGAGGCATAGCATGCTCAGCCTGCTCGTAAATTAGGCAGTGTAACTGTAATAGAAACCATGAAGAGGCTTGAGTCTTGGACTGAATGTTACCACTCTATGTGTCAATAATGACTTTAATGTGTTAGTAATGACTTTAATTGAGCAGACATTACTAGTTAGCATCTTATGGCCATTGAAGGCATTTTTTCTTACCCATTTCCTTAAATATCTCAGTTAAATTAAGCAGGCAAAATCACATCCTAGCCCACTGCATAAAACCTGAAGAAATAATTAAGGACTTAAATGAAATATTCCTGTTGAGAACAGAAAGAGTTGTGGCTGCTTTTAATGTAATATATCTTCTCATTTACAAACCTTGTAGAAAAAAATAGAAAGCATATTTGAACTCCTATCCTGTTGGTACATTTTTAACATCGGGTACAACTTTAACACAGCTCATCAGAGTAATTAGCTATCTACCATTTAAATCATGGTGAAAGTATCTTAAAACTTCTTTTGTGCTCTTATCGCTTTTTAAGGAGCACATTTATACACAAATTGCTTGGCATCTCTGTATCAAGGCTTTGATCTCCTGCACTATCAATTGTTGGCTCAGGTACAAGAGACTGTAAAATATACAAAGCTGTCTGCTCTAGACTCCAGTTGAAATAAAAAAGGAGGCTGTTTATACACAGCCACTCATTAGCTAAGTCAGTCAATATTTACATGTTGCAAGTATAATGCGTTCTTTATGTTAGATAAATTATTTAATTCAACCTTTATGAAAATTCCTTTCAATTGACTAACATTTACAAATAAATAACTTTTTAGCTCCTTACCTATAATCATAGCCTGAATACGATCCTTTTCTTCCTTTCCTTTTTTATTCCAACTGCTTGCTCAGCTTTGATAAAACATTAAGGAGTGTTTTACTATTGATACATAAAGCCATTTACGATTTGTTGCCGTATAATGTATTTTTTTGAAAATGTCATCAAACTGGGCAACTAGCTTTTGTGCTCTTACATATATTTTCCAGGTTGGCTGTTAATGCTGTAGACTCAGTACACCATCATCCAAGAATTAAAATTCAAGCCTATAGGACCTGCCAGTTACTAGCATTGCCAGCATGTGGCTTGCTGACAGAAATGCGTGTAAGGCATTAGATGACATACATCTGTTGATGACTTGTTTCTTGATTAAGGCTTTCCAACAAACTAGGGCTAGAAGCAATGGTGCCTTTCTTCATTTGTGCCCCTCTGTTAGGACTTCTTGTTGATCTCCAGCCCGACTCCACTCTGGCCCATCAAGTCAGCTGTAGGCGGAGGAAGAGCTCAGAGCTCTGTGTCTTCTTCTTATTTTAGGACTTGAAATGGCACACAAATGTCATGGTTGCAGATGATTATAACAATGAACAAGACAGTAGAAGCATCTCTTGGAAAGAACAGGGAATGAGGGGGAAAGGATTTCTGGCCTTATGTACATACAAGAAAATACAGACGTGTGTTCATGCATTTTCAGATACAGAGGGTGTTAAATCCTGAGCTCACAATAGTGTGGGTTTGGGGGTCTGGGGTTTTTTGGCATTAAGATACATTCAGACTGCTTTCAGCATGTGGCTCAGAAGCTTTTTTTTTTTTTCCATTTGTATACGCACACAAAGAAAAATATTTTCTGGCTATTATGTATTTCTAGCTGGTTTTTGTATAGTCCTATCATCCTTGTAACATTCCTGTGGTGAATTATGTTAGTGGCATTTTTGTGTAAGTGTTTCAAAATATGTTTCAGAGATGTAAGAATGCAAGTGACATTATTTGCAGATGTCACCTCTGACAGTTTTAGAATTTTTATATGTTTCTTCAGTGGCTCTAGTAATGGCTGTTATCTTCAGCATTATTATACTCAATAGTTGATTGTATATAACCATTATTTCCTTAGTGAAAGTCCTTAGCAGTATGACACTAAAGCTGTGTATGTCCTAAACAGATAAGCAAAGAGTGTTTTGTATGGGGAATGCAGATACAGGCTAGGTTTCCCAATGCAGACAGGCATATTCCAGAGAAGAGTAGAACATAAAGCAGTATTTTCCATTTTGCACTCCTTAAAAAAGGGAGAAAAAAATAGTTTTATTCTTGCTCCACCCTGAATCTTCTCTTTGTGGATATTCCTAGAAATTCAACTGGTGCCAGTGATTTATTGACACTTGAAAGATTTATGGCCCACCTACTTTTCATCTTCTGTTGCAATTCATCCACTTACTGATATTGCAGCCCAAAAGAGCCGTATAAAATTAAGCATACGCAGGTGAATTGTTAGAAGAAGGGATGTGCCCGAAAGAGCACGGTCCAATTGACTTGGCGTGCTCCTAAGCTATCTGAGGGGTTGGCGCAATCCTCCCTCGCAAAGCTTTGCTGGTTCCTAGCAAGCTGAAGGGATCACTCGCATGGCCTGCAAACACAGTGAGTTCTAATGGCGTGGTTATACCTGGGTCCCTTGGGGGGGTCACGTCTCTGCTCTGGGTCCCCCCTCCACCAGCCTGCTGTCACCTCTCACAGAGCCCAGCCGCAGCAGGCAATACATGGCTGTGGATAAGTGCCCTTCTCTCCCAGCTCAGCTTGGATGGGTAAAATCAGGCCGGGTGAAGGAGGTTTGGGAGACCAAACGAAGAACGATAAGCAGAAAAAATCTCATGTGTAGAGTGAGGGGAAAGGAGGGAGGGAGGGAGCGAGGGAGGGAGGGAGGGAGGGACGGGGGAAAGGAGGATTATTTCCAGGTGATCTGTAAATCCACAGTGATTTGGTGTTTGAGACTTATCTCCTAACAAAATCGTTGCCTGCAGAAAGAAGGATACAAACTTTGTGTTGGTGTGAGCAGTTACCCCTATTGCTAGAGCACATGGCTTTCCCCAGCTCAGACCGCAACGTCCCGCATCTGCATCACGCGCAGGAAGGGTCCTTCTTCAACCACCTGAAATGCCCCCCTTCCTTTTGTTTTCTTTGTGGATACCTAGTGCCAATATTCAATTACTGACCAGCCTCGGTGCTGAGAGAGCCTCACGGAGGCTGAGTGCAGGGAGCCTGAGCCAGCACGGGATACTAAACTGGAACATACCTCTCTGCCACTTGAGAGGTCGGCGTGGTGGAGCTGACTCATACCTTGTAGCCATCAGGCTCCTGGGGGCTGGAGATGCTGTGGAGCCAATGTACTTGATTTTAAAGTGGGAGAGAGCTGCAAGATCCTCTCTTCACACAGCATTTCCTTCTTGAAGTGGAATTACTGTTGGCTCTAAAGAAAGCATGTTCTCATACTAAAGATTACGCTAAAACCCACCATGTATTATTTATAGAGTAGCTCCCAGAGAATATTTCCTAATTTGAAGGAAAAGCTTGTGGATTTTTGATGGCCAAAAGATTTTCTACTCATTTGACCACTCATTTTCTACTCATATTTGACTACTGTGAAATGATTTCCTGTTATTAGTGTAAAAGAGATCTTTTGTGCTATTGGTCCCTCTGCCTTCAAGACATGAAAATACAGGTTTAAGGTGTCTTGTGAAGGTACGCAAAATCATCCGTTAAGGTCTTTACTATGATCCTGTGCGATTCAGACCTGTGCTGCATGATGAAATGTAATAATGTCCTTTATATTTTATTTATGCAAAAAAATGTCATTACATTTCATGCATGACAACTGATTGGTAGCTGGTAGGTTTGGGTTATTTCTCTCTAGACATATGTACCGCAGACGGTCTGTGAAAGCACAGGAGCATACTTTTAAGCCGTGTGGACAGTATATCTGAGAATCTCCCCATGCTACCAATTAATCTCGTAAAATGTTAATGTAATCCCTTCACAAATATGTAAATGCAGTGCCACTACGGGTCTGGCAAATAATAAACAATAGTTACCTTATTCTGGGCTTTTCCTTCATGTAATTCTCAGCAATAATTTAGTCCTTGTCTTCCACTCTGAAGGATTTAAATGGAATGACCTTAATTCTGGTTTTGTTTGCTCTCTATCTACTAAGCAGCTGCAGTGAAGACGAAGACAAACAGTAGATTAACAGTGGTACCTTTTATAAGGCTGATTAGTTCTTAAAATATGCTCAGTGGAAACAAAAAAGCATGAAATGAGGTCTGAGAGAGAGGCTTTTACTCTTTTCATTGAAACTGCTACATTTCTTTCAGTAACCCACAGATACTGACTTTTCCATGAAATATTTTCTTGGAGGGTGGTTGTTTTTGCCAGCACAGCCTGTGTAATATTTCAGAAGTGCACGGTACATACTTCTAAAATACTGTTATCTCATTTATTTTTCTGGTTCAGACGACAACCTCGTGGTGGATGAATTAAAAATATTTACTGATATTGAATATCATCCATTTTTTGTTGATTAGATATATATATATAATCAGCTGTTAAAACCAACACTAGAATTGATATGGGTGATAGCTGTAATGGGTGCAGCTGGTATTCCTGCAATTTACAAACACTTTGCAGAAATATATTTTTAATATGTCCAAAGTGTGTAGGAGAGAAGTGACTGGAGACAACGGGTTGACAACATGGTTTATGGCATGGCTTAACAGCACCTGACAACACCCTGCAAATTTTAGGAGTGGATGTGGGAAATGGTTTATCCATGTGGGAAATGGTTTATCCATCAGTCAGCAAGGTAAAATGTGCTTATCTGAGCTGGTGTTAGTTAAAGCCACTGCCTGATAAAAGGGTAAAATAACGCCTCAATCGGGATTCCTGTTATTACACCGATCTCCCCCAAAAGGTTACCGAAGTGGAGGGGAGAGCAGGTTGCTGATTTAGCCAGCTTGCTAAATCAGCCACATCCCCTTCCTGAAGCACCTAGGCATTCCTCAGATGTCTCCTATCGAAATCCTGACCCAGCCTGACCCTGCTTATCAACCGCTTGTTATTCTTTCAAAGAGTTGAAAGGATTACAGCAGATTAGCTAACACAGCTCCCTTCCCTATATTGTTCTGTGTGACAGTCAGTCCTATAATAAAAGTAAAATAGCAATTTTAAAGCAGGTTTTAAGAGTGGGCCTGCTTCTAATCTGCTGAATCGCATGTTTTGGTAGAATTGAATTAATTTTTGCATTTTTTAATCTGTGGTTATTAGCAGCTAGCTATTTTTTCCCCCATTAGTTTCTGGATCTGGTTTAGTGGTAATGAAATTCACCTCATGCCTAGCAAAATTCCGTCCTTTGAGAATACATTTTCCCACCTGATGTAAAGTATGTGTTTGTGTTCAACATAAAATGTGCATAAATACATTCTTCATCTCATTCTCATGTCTGTTTTGATTTTTAAAATATATAGCTGTTCATGTACCTAGCACCATCAAGAATAGCCACAAGGCATTTGGGCATTAAAAAAATGGGTTCCCAAGAAGAACTTCAGTTTGGAATTGTAACGAAATCACATGAGAGTGATTCACACTCTTAATTTCTTGAGGGGGGGGGGGGGAAGAGATAAAATTAAATGGAGACAGAAAGGAAGAAAGTAGCTGCTACAAGGCTGGGTCAAAGGCATCATCAGAGGGAAATTCTAAGGGAGAGCCAAGTTCCCAAGCAAGTCACAAACCTGAACTACCGAGTTTGCAATAATGTCGAGTTTAAAAGAAGAAAGCCAGTTTGGACAGTAACTTCAAAGCCTGTCTCTCCAATGAGAACTGAAGAACTGAGGTCCTGGAGTTGCTCGTAGAAAACAACAACAGAGCAATATGGCACCAGTTCCCTGTTTGAAAACTAAAGAATTCTTCCTTTAATTTTTATCCCACATTTGTTTTTGACTCAGTGGGCTTCAGTGACATTACTCCTTACTTATCATGGATGTTTATCTTCCTGGAAAGTTTCGTGTGTTTTTTCTAGCATCAGCGTCCTTCTTGAGGTCAGGTTGGAAAACAGGAACCACTCACGCCCAGCATTCCACGGTGAGCGTCGAGCCTTGTGCGAATGTGCGTCCAAGGAGGTGGTTCTGAGGTGAGCAGGCTCTGACAGCCACCACACCTCCTGCCTGCAGAGCACCAGTGCCTCCCCGCTCGGGGCACGGCCCGTGCCGGCCAACCCGTCCTGCCAGCCGGCTGGGCACCCCCGGGGCTCAACTGGGCCCATTCCTGTGGGCCTGCTTTGCCCTTGGCCTGCAGATCTGGCCTTATGGGAGGCCCTGGGCCAGCGAGGACATACCCAGAGAGCTAGAGTTTAGTCCTGCATCTTTTAACGTTGCACGAGTGGTTGTAACAAACTCTCGTGCTTTTGTAGGCCAAACTCTGTCCTCACATTTTTTTATAACAAAGTCTCCTTTGAACTTTATTTTCATCTCTCTAGTCAAAGAGAGGTCCACCTGCTCGGGGGAACTGGCAAGCGGTCTTCATCCTCATTGTCTTCAGCCCCACTGGTCACTGTGTTTTGTTTGCAGGGCACGGAGCCATGTAGGACTAAGGGCTGAGGAAGCGTTGTGTTTTCTGCTTTTATTAGGAGAGATTTTAGAAATTCTGGAAGGGGAGCCATTCTTATTTACCAGTTGAACTGTGGGTTTGAGAGTTGAAATGTTGGCAGGAAGGTCTGAAATCACTTTTTGGGCCTGAGCAGTTGCATGGGAGCCAGCTGTTCACCACCCACCTGGATGGGTGTGGAGAGTTACACATCACTTTTTGTGCCCTTCAAGTTAAAGAGATGTGAGACAACCCTGGTCTGGAAACTGCATAGCCACAGTAGCTGTGTCACTGTGGCTTGACCTAATAAGCCTTGCGGAGGTGCAGAAACACAGAAGATTCAGCAATTCTGTCATTTTTCTTGATCCCTGTCTGGAGTAAGTCCCTTTTCTCTCCCTCTGTCACTTGCAACTGTTAGGTATGCAGAACAAACTCTTATTTTCTTTTTGTTGCCAAGTTATTAATTGATGTTCAGGAGAGGATGGGAGGAAAGAAGCTTTGTCTGGCTCTGAAAAGCACCAGATGTGCTTTTTTGAATCGAGGAGAGGAATTAATTAAATTGAGGTAATGATATTAATCTGTCAACTGCAGTTAAGGTTGACTGTAACAGGAGGGGGAGCTCTCAGCGCATCAGGCAAGGGAAAGGGGGCTGGTGGGGAGCTCAGCTCTCCCAAACCAGAGAGGGGCTGGGGACCCTCCTGCACTGCAGCACGAGTCGGGGAGGAATGTCTTGTCACCCCCTTCACCAAAATACCTGTGTGACTCTGCTGGGCTGCTGCCACACTCAACCCAAAGGCAGAAGCAGGAATGAATATTCAGATGCATGCGGGTGGAAATGCTGACGGGAGGAATGAAATACAAATTAAGAAGCATTGGGATTCTTCTTAAAGTGTGTCTGTTTTGATTGCTATTTCTGTAGATTTTTTGCTATGTATTATATTGTTTAACAGAGCAAAAGAAAAACAGAATACATGTTTACTGTGTACTAAGCTGTAAGTACCTTTTTCAGACATCAGTAATCATCCTTTCCAGCTGAGAAGGCAATACACTTGCAATAGAGCTCTCCAAAAAACAGCAATTGTCCTATTTCAATGTTTCTGAAGCTATCCCTTATGGGAAAGCTCTCCTGAATTTAATAAGGGTAAAATGAACAGGGCTATATAGTAATTTCATAGAATTAAAAGAGAATTAGGAATTTAGCAGGAATTATACCTCTGCCGTAGATGAGGCTGGCATTAACGGATGCGAGGCTGCGTGCAGACCTGCCTCTGCCGTGTGAGTAAATAATCTGTGTGCATGTATGCGAGTGCCATAAATCCGGATTTACTACCCAGTCTCAGAGGTGTTTCTGCCGCAGGTGCCGAGCACGTGTCCGGAGCACCTCGCAGCAGAGGAGCGCCGGAAGGCAGGATCCCTGCTGCGGCCAGACCCTGCTCTCGCACGCGCTTGTGAAATGCGGGGCCAGCTGGAGTCCAAGGTGAACTCTAAGTAAAGAGAGTCACTGCACTCCAGTGTTCCTTGGCAAATTGTATGAAGACTACCAATTTCTCTAGCTTCTAGAAGTAATTTCTGAGAAAATTAGACATTTCTGAGAAAACTAGAAACGGCAAGGGATTTGGGGATGCAATACCCATGGGACCTCATCATGGCACAGATGCCCAAGTAATTTTGTTGTTTTGAAATCCCCACTCAAGCTTTAAAAGCACATGGACTCCGTGATAGGGCAATCTTTTTTCCCCAAAGGACAATCCATTTTTCTGTTACACATAATAGTTATTAAAAAGTTTCATCTTCATGGCAAACTTATTTTTTTTCCACCTTCACCTAAATTATTTTGGCATTAGTCAAAGAGCTACTCCTTGGATTACGTGTTTGTATTGGTACCCCTCCAAGGAAATCGGCATCTCCTACTATTTCTTTTTAGATTCCCAAGCTGCCAAGTGGAAGAGCTGAGCACCTGAGAGGCAAAGACTTCCTTCAGGTGCTAAGTGTGTGCCACCAGCAGTCCCCAGTGCAGGAGACACATGGGGTACGGGATGGTCCCAGCCCTGCGGGGCTCAATAAACAGTCCAGACAAAAAAAATCTCACTAAATAAGGAGGAAAAGGGGAAGCGTCATTCTCATTTTACAGATGTGAAGGGGGGGGAGTTTATGTCAACAGGTGTTACAACCCGATTTAAGCCGCTCTCTGCAGTTTTTCAATGGCCTGTGCCAGCAGTCAAAATCTTGCCTCATTCCACGTGTGGGGGGTATTGGGCAGCTGAACCCACAGCACGTGAACCTCAGCGGCTCCGCATCCACAGCTGTTTGAGTGCAGGTTCTGGCCCTGCCAGCTTTACAGGTAAGCTAGGTTACCTGCGATACTCGTTTTTGCTTGCTTTCTTTAAGACTCTTGAGTTTTATTGATAAATTAGTGCTGTTTTGCCTGCAAATCCATGGAACTTTGGTGACATCCAGTGACAGGTTCTGCTGAAAGGTGTTTTTTCCCCCCTGGAATGACAGGAGAGAAACGCTAGTACCCTGCTGGCTTCCCCTAATGGGATCAGCAGATGAATTTGAACACTGGCTGAAAATCAGAGACTCTCAAACCGTATACTAGTGACTGTTTTAAGGCAGTTGCGATTTACATTAGGTTTACCTTCAATCTTTAGCATCGAAATTGCTGTTGAAAAGGTGTTCATTAATCACAATTTAAAGCCACTATCTCGTCTGGCAACCCGTTTAAATAAGCTACGGCTCTTTGAAGAACTTTCTCAGGGCTTCTCCCCTAATTTTCCTGAGGTGTCCCTTAATGAAATTGTCTGAATGTCAAAGTCAAACCTGTGAACAGTGCCTGATGTTTTAATATTTTTTTCAGGTAGTTTAATTAATATTGGAGTAAAACCTTATTTCTTGGGGGGGGGGAAGGAAAATCAGTGATTACATACTCTGACGGCGATATAAAAAGTAATAAACTAACTGTGGTGGCTTACTTAAAAAGGCAGACATTCATGGATTAAATTTTAAAAACCAAATTATTGCATTCACCTCCTAAAGTGTAGTGTTTTAAGCTAGACAGAATCCGGGGTTAAATGACATTGCAAGCTGGAGAGAAATCAATGAATAGTTAAAAACTATATTCAAGCTAAATTTCCAAATGGTTAGCATTGTATAGTAACATCCAAATCACGGCAATTGTTCTTGTAATAAATATAATTTCTATAGCATTTCCGTGGATTATTCAGTTAATCGCCAGCGCTGTTTTACCTCTTTATAATAATGCGCGCTTTCTTTTAAAAAAAAAAAAAAAAAAAGGAACTTGGTTATTTCTTTGGTCAGGGCCTATTTGCTCCTTTTTTATGTGAGATTTTCAATACTCGGCAATGATGCCGAGCAAAAAAGGTCCATCCACTTCACTTGTGATGCCTCGTGCATTACCTAAAGCACAACAGAACAATGCCAGACAACAGAGCCTTTCTCCCCGCTAACAATGCAGTCACCATGACAACCAGCAGAAGAACGTTTGGCCAGAAAAAGCTGGGAGCTTGGCGGACCAGCCTAATCAAAAAATGGAATAACATGACAACAATTACACTGATGAGTGAGAGGGAAGCTACAGATGCATTCAGACACCTATGGCACTGCCGGCTGGATGCATTCAGCTTTTTTTTTTTTTTTTTTTTTTTTTGTTTAGTGTCTTCTGTTTTTTAAGAGCAGGTAAATAGACAAGATCGAATTGTGTAACAGAATGTCAGTGCTCTAGTTAAATTGAAAATTCTTTTTCTTTTGCTGTGCTACTTCAAGCACACTGAAGAGGCTTTAGGAGAGATGAGGTTTTGAAGTGAAATATGTAATAGATACAATATGAATGTCACAAGGCAACTTTATTTAGCTTTAAAAATGTAAACTCGGATTTTCAAATGCGCGGATGCAAATAAATATGACCGGATTGTGCAATGAATAACCGACCTCGCCTTTCACTTTAATTTCAGAAAACTGGACACGTGTCAAGCACTGATTAGAAGTGATGGCTTGTTGTTTTTAAACCAACCCCTTCTGCATATTAGTATCCGCTGTAAAATTTATCACGGCATTTTGTGCAGAACTCTCTTCCAGCTCCAGGGAAACTTGAACTGCAACCGTACATGTGCCACAAATCAAGCAACAGACATAACAATGTCCTTCTTCTCTGAAATATCCCAAATTTAGCACTGCGCTAATAGCCTCCTATTATAAGCTCCCAATTGTATGGTAGAAGTTCTGGTATTTTCTTTATAGGAAAGGGGGAAGGGAATTTTCACTGCGATTACTGAAAAATGTGTCTGTGATTTCTACTGTTGAGAATAATTTATACATTTTAGGGAAAGGGAAGAAGGAGGAGGGAAGCTACTGTTTTTAAATGGTGAGGTATTTGGGGATAGCCAGGAGGTGTTTTAGTGATTTGAAAACAGTGGTGGGCACAAAACCCTGGCCATTTCTTTGTGTTTATCTAACAATGGCATGCTGGAGTCATGCGGCCAGTCCTTTCCATACTACCCCCTGCCTTAGCCAAAACTGCCTCTATACTCCCTCCTGCCCCCTTTCGTGCCCTTGCTGGCTCCCGGGTTAATCTTGCAGCCAGCTTTAGATAAGATATCACGTGGAATTATTAATTATTTAAATGCATAATTAAAACCGCTATCTGAAAAAATGCCCAGGCAAACCCTTGCCCCTGCTTGAAGCACTTTGAACTTGACTGATTGTGTAAAGGAGCCTTCAGCCACTGCAAACAGAAAGCCAGGGGATTCTCCTACCAGGAGCAAATCTTTGCCTGGCACAGCCGTCGGCACTCATCCCTGAGCCTCCACCACGCAGGACAGGGAGACTGCTGGGCGCCAGGGATGGGCCATGCACTGCCCAACAAACCGAGGGTGGAATACAAGCTAACAGCAAAGCCAGGCACTGCTTTACATGCAGTGGTCATCACACACTGACATCATCTCCTTATGTTAGGAGCATAAGAGTTTTTAGGCTGCTAACTTTTACTGCTCTGCCACTCTCCCACTAAATTCTGCTTTCCCACTTGCCTGCCAGGTTCCTGGCACCAGCTTCGCATCTGAATTCAGTAGGCAGCTAGAGATAGCCCCATAGAGATCCTTAATCCCATATGCTACTTGTTTTGTACGTGTACAAAACTCTTTTCCTCTTGCCCTCTGAGATGTTTGCATTTCACTCGGATATTGGTGCTGATCGTCATCTCCTTTGCGCAGTCATCTAACCCCCACCATCCCCACTGAAAATGCCTTAAGTGCAGTTGAGCTCAGGCTTTTTGCAAGTAAACTTCCCAGACCAGCAATGAGCTCATCTCTCAACATAAAAGCACTAACCCCAGTCACACCCATCTTGGAGTTGGGGATATTGGTACTACAAGGAGGGACAGAGGCAAATTAGGAGGTGATCTTAGGTTGTTTGTTGGGTACCGTTTAGATTAAATTAGATGAGGTGTTGGAGACATTAGATAGAATAGGTCTGGGTGATAATAGTAAAGTTTAGCAGAAATCTTGGGAATAAGACAGAAAGGGGGGGAGACTGGAGAGATTAAGAGAATAGGGAGAGTGTTGAAGACAAATTCAGGTCAGCCAGACCTAGGCTGGAGAGTGGGGACAGAGGACACATTAATCCAGAGAAGGTTAGAACAAGGCTGGGGCCGTAATCATGGTTCCGCAGCAAGCTACCATGCTTGCCCTGGCGCCCTGCTGCGCTTGGATCTGTCCCCTCCTCTTGCACCAGGCCTGTTGTTGCTGCACCTGGCCTTCTCCAGCTTGCCTAATGAGTGCTAAACACTAGAAGACCTGAGGGTTTTTTTCTTTTTTTCTTATTTCTTTTTTTGTTTCCACAGAAGACCATGCCCTCTTGCTCTACTTCGGGCTCTCCACCCCATTAGATACCTCAGGCATTCATGAAGGGAGGCAAGGAAAGAAGACACATCACAGGAGAGTCGTCCTTCTTTCTACTAGAAGTGGGGCAGCAAAGCCTCCACCTGCCTGTCAGTGCCCCGTGAGATAACTTGAACAGGCTGGTATATCCTTGGGGCAGGCTATTTTCTTTAAAAATCTATCTCTGTTAGAGAACTGTAAAGGTAGAGGCAGGTGCCTGATCAGGAGGTGGGAAGACTCTGGAGAAGGCGGCCCCCAAGGCGTGTTGGGTTGTTACAACATCTCGAGAGAACAAGACAACATGCGCTGGTACGTCAAATCAAATAAGAGAGATCTTGCAAATGTAAGAATTGGAGGCATGCAGAAGGAGCAAACCACAAGGAAAGGGGACTTACGGTCCCCTTGCAAATCCCCAAGAAAGCAGAGGATAAATCACGAGCTGAGAGAGGTGGCTCCAGCCACGCTGCTCCTCTCGCGCTGCGTGTGCCTGAGCACGGGGGGCTGATGCTGTCACACATCTGCTCTGACGGTGGAGGCACTCGCTGATCTTGTCTCCTCCTTCCCCGGCTGTCCCAGAGAAAAAGGGAGCAGGAGGACGGGCTGTGCGGGTGTGCCGCACCGGTTTGGCGTGCCACTTATGCCAAAAATTGTCTTTACTAGCTCTGCAGGGCATGACTGATACTATGGACTTTTCACATCATTAAAGGAAAGATTAAATGCAATCACTTGAAAGGCTAATTCTGGAGGGATTCTGTCAATAACCTGCAGCCAGCCCAAAAGCTTTTTGAATAACCCAGTTTCATTTTGCCTTTATCCAGTTATTTATCCATCTTTCAGTTCCTGGGCTATTCCTCAATTTATCTTAGTAAACTAACAGTTTCTTATGTTCTGCCACATCAAAGGTTTTTGTAAAAACTTAGATCTACCATGTCTATTTTACAGAGAAGAAAATTCTTAATAAAGAAGGCATGATCTATTTTTGGTAAAGTAAAACCAATGTTGCATTTTCAAATGTTTTTAAACTTCATACATCTAATCATTGTTTTTTCATGGGTATAAACCAATATCAGATAGCCACCAACCTTTAAAATTATTGTACTCAAAAGGTAGGTGCCCAGGTAACCCAGTCCCATCAAGTAACATGTCAGTTAATATATCTGAAAATACAGTATCAGCTGCTTTTCTAAGCAAAAGAGAGGAGAGGAGAGGAGAGATAGGAGAAGGCACCAGAATAATGTCCTGGGTAGAAGACATCAATATGGCAATGAGGGCTCAGAGCATGGGAAAGACAGGAATAAGGAATGGGGAAGGAGTATCCCCAGAAGGCTCTAAAGAAGATTTTTACTCTAAAGAGGATATTTACTCCAGAAGCCTCTCTTCTGGATCTGAGCTGCCTGTTTACTTGAAGTAAACAAGCGCTTTTATTGCTTGCACATGTATGCAACCCAAGGGGATGCTCCATAGCAAAAAAATAGTGTATATAATTTATACACCTTGAAATGTGGTATTTTGTTCCCCTAAAGAGCACCAGAAAGCTTTACATGCTACTGAGGTCAGGCTACCACTGGTCTGTACTAGCCCAGGGCATTTTTTTACTGTTTTACATACAGGTGCTATGTTTGCTCTTTTTCAGTCAGACAATACCAGTCTGACTTGATAGATTTTTATTTTTACTCCTTTCTATAGGGCTCACAATTTCACATGTCAGTCCTTTCAGCAGTCTGGGATGAAGGTTATCTGGTGTACTTTCCTTGAGCACGTTGAGCTCTTTGAATTCTTCTTCCACCTAAGACAGAAAATTCTACTCTGTTTCTAGATACTTTTCCCACTAGCCAAGCTGATTTTGTTCACAGCTTCTATTTTGTTGTCCTAACTGAAATCCAATGTAAAATAATAATTTAATCTGGGGACCATACAGATGTTATTTTTAACTTCATCCTCTTTTCTTTGCTCTTTTTTCTCTCTTTATTGTTGAAAGCAGAGAATATTTTGATGGCTAGTTTCCACTTCCTTTGGAAAAACATTTTGGGTAAACCCTGACCCTGGTCTTCCCATTACTTCAACACTGTGAAAATGTTTGCTTTCTCTTTAACACATAGTAAATGAGAGGTGTTCAAAACATGCTTCTTGATCGTGCCTGATATTACTGAGCATAAAATACTCTCTGTGTAAAGTATCCATAAAAACAGTCAAGTCTGTCTTTATGCTTAGGAGATGTCTTAGTAATACAAATTAGAGTATTATTGCTACAAATCTTTTATTAAAGTATCAGCGCACGCGTTTTTTTCATTGCTACTTCAATGAGAAAAAAGTGTGATGAATACAAAAGACAGAGGAAAACATTGGTGCCAATGTTGTATATTGTGCCTAATGTACAATTGTATATAATCCTATTGTATTGTACAGAACGTACATTATAGTTTGTGGTATATATACATGCTAGGTTAGATGCTGGCCCTAACGAATATGAAAACAAAACTCCAGATAGCATTCTGTTTCAATTAATGGAAAAGTTGTGTGGTCAAGTTTTCACATATTATATTGTTTTTATTAAAAATATAGAAATATTTCCCCCTTGCATGTCATTCCAATTGTTTTTTTTAAAGAAAGGACTGTATTTCTTAGCATAATATAATCTTTACAGTGCTGCGGGGGCTTTCAGGGTTCAAACATCTCATTTCTTTTTAATTTTTCTTCCCCTGGTATTTAAAAATCATGATAACTGATAAAAAAACCTCTGAACTCAAGAAGAAACATGGGGTTTAAGTTACAAATAGAAGATTGCTTAGTATGTTAGTGGAACGAAATAGTAATATTTACACAGTATATTTATTCTTTCACTTGAATTTTTCCTTTCTGCTTTTTATGTTTATCTTTTCCATATAGTAGCCATGTTCTGATCTGAGTTACATTTTTGGGCTTCTGGTGTTTGAATTTCCCATCCATAATTAATATTACTCTAATAATCTTTAGGAATGACTTAAAGTACTACCTTTCACCACGGGTTGTTTGGGGCTATTTTTATGGACTAGGGCACTTTTAGCAAGGGAACGATCTGCACTCAGAGCTGCTTGGAGTACAGCAAAGCCCTTTCTTCTCCCCGCTCTGCTCCCCTCTGTTTCCCATCCCCAGGGAGGATTTTTGCTCTTTTGTACTGTCCCAAACCATTTCCATCCTTAGGACAAACCGCAAGGAGAACTCACCAAACTGCAGCTGGCAGGGGTATTTGCAGATTTCTGGAGGACAATGTCAGTCTCCGTCCATCCATTTATAGTTGGTTGAGTATCTCGTTGAACTTTCAGGGTTAGGTTTTTTTTTCTTTCTGCCCCTCTTATGTGTTCTCCCTGTCCTGTCCTGATCACCTGTCTTCTCTTCCTTGTCCAAGGCCCCTCACTTTTCTTTCCATTGAACCTCTTGTAACTAACTGTAAATAAACACTTGTGCCTCTTGCAGCCTGGCCCAGACAGTCTAGCTGAAGTAAAATCTAAGCTGGTCTTAGCTAAGGAGTTTGTTCTTTGTAAACAGCTGAGAGATCTCTGTTATCAAGGGATAGCAGAAAAGTGGTTCATGTTTCTAAATGCACAATAGCAAGAATGCTGAAGAGGCATGAACTACCACACTTGCAAATAAGGATCCTGTCTCAGTTTTCAAAGTTTTTGGGTCATTGTATCCAGAAAAAATGCCCTATAGCTTCAGTGACTAAGCTTTCTGGAGGAAAGACAAGCCAATAATCTTAAATAGCATGAGGAATGCTGGCAAGCAAACCACCCCTGAATTTGAGAAGAGGTTGAAATGCTACAGTAAGAATAGCAGGCTGGGAACTTGATACAGCCTTTGCCTTTGTTATCTTTTTTTTTCAGTAAAAAGGGGAAAGATGGATGATGTTCAGCTGACGGAATATCACCAACAGACACAGTTGCTGCTTCTCGGGGGACTAGAGGCAGCAAGTTGCTCACTTCTTTGAACAACCAGCAGCAGGAGTGGTTCCTGCGACACCTGCCCTGACCGGAGGAGTGGGCTTCTAGGAGGGGTCTTGCTGGACCTGCAGAGGTGAGCTCTGGGCTGAGGGGAAGCTGGAAGCTAGAGAGGAACGCGGTCCTGAGACTTTCCTCAGCAGCACCAAGTAAGCATTGCGCCACAGAGAGGATCAGCTCAGGTCACAAGGGTGATGCTGTGGTCCCCAGGACCCCAGTGTGGATCTCCAGGCGTGTCTGGTAGGAGAAGCTCAGCAAGTATGCTGGGCCTTGAATAAGGGACAGGCTAGCTCACATCTTTCCATGAAGGGAGGTATGTCAGACGAGGACTTTGGCCAGGAGTTGCTATTCCTATGTTCTAGATCTAATTCCTGTGGAGTGGGTATGTGCGGTGACCCACAGTTGTAAGTCTGCCTTCTTGTTTGGAAAGGATCGTGGATGCAGTGATTCTGGAACAGATCTTGGTTGGTTTAGACGCTATTGCGTTTTACTTGAACAATAACAGAGCAGAAATTGCTTCCTTCCCTCTTACTTCATTCAAGATCTTTCTAATCTATCTTCAGTCCTCACTACCTCGCTAAAAGCTCACGTGACTTCTGCTTGGCCAAATCTTGGAAAACTGCATTATTGCCCTTTTTCTGCCATTAGCAATCGTCTCCTCCTTCAGCTTCAGCAGCTGTCATTTACCTTCTAGGTCTCCAGTAATTCACATGAAGAATTGTTCTCAGCCTTTTCTTTTTGTTGAGGTCTCACAAAGCTTTGTGTCAGCCCCTTTTCTTGTCTCTTCACGTTAGTCTCTCCTGCCAGACATTAAAGGTACTCCCATCACACCTATCTGCAAGCTGCTGTGGCTAATAAACACTAGGAAGGAGTGAGTCACAAAGTCACCAGAAACTAGGTGACACACAAACTCCCTCTAAGCAGTACATAGTCATTGCCTTATTAAAAAAAACCCAACATCGCTTCTTTTTGTAGAAGATAACCGTTAATTGATGTCTTGAGAAAAACGAATGAAATTTGGGGGTTTCTCTGGTTTTGCTGAACTAAATAACAAAATGCACTGAGATCAATGGCTTTAAATCAGACTCTTACGGAAGATATCTTTTTGTTCAGTGCAGAACTGGGAACATTTCTCTCCAAAAGACATATATACAACCTTAAATAAAATCTAACGCAACAAAACAGCAATTTGAACTCTGAATTGTTTTCCAATATCTGGCTGTAGAGGCATATAATCACTGGTGCTGCATTCTTAAATTGAAGTTAAAAAAGGTGGATAAAGAAATAATATCTAAATGGATATCAGTGGAAAATTTATTTAAGGAGACTCATCTCCTAGGTGGATAAAAATAAGATATTCAGGTAATTTTCAAAATGCAAAGCTATCTTATACAATGGAGACAGCTAAAAAGTACCATTTGCTAGCCCGCAGTGCATGATTTGTAGTCATCAGGATCCTGCAGGTAATTGAGGATATCTGCATCGACGTATTCTGCGCTACTGCAAGAATATTATTGTAATGAGCTGGCGGGCGTGCACGAGTGTAATTGCCCTCTAGTGCACAGCCTTGGAACTGATCCCAGCTGTGCCATGGGGCCGCACTGCTCAAGAAAGGAAAAAGATTCTGAAAAAAAGTCTCAAATGGGGGGAGACAAAGCCAAACCCCAGCAGCGTCAGGAGGCTCTGAGTAGCTAGCCATGGATGCGATAAGGGAGGGAATCCAGTTAGTGCGCACCAAAACCATCCTGTGGTCTGAACCAACACGCGGTAAGTGGAGACGACTGGGGGATTTGCTTCAAAACCCAAATGCTAACACAGACATGGCCATTAGGAGCCTAGATAACCGTGGGCCTCTTGTTCTGCATCACTTCCAGCTGTTTGCGCAGGGTCGTGTTTCGTGGGAGGCTCAGAGTGGAGTTCCATAACCTTGCATCAAAATCTGATCTTTCTGTTAGTGCTGACAAAAAAATGAAATGTTCTGAAGGTGCTAATTCTTTCCTCATATGTGCAAGAGAATGAGCCCTGTTTTCCCCATGCAAATCACAGGTAAAATCCCCTCCGTGCTAGTGAGCAAACATTGAACTGAAGTCTGCAAGTAAGTTCATAGCTCCGGCCTCCAAGTTGGGTATTTTCTTTGTGTTATTTCTCACTATGTAAGATGTAAGGATTTGCCAGTAAGGGAAGGGAATTCCTAGACAAATCATTGCACAGTGCAATAACTTGTCTTTTTATGTGAAGAAATTATTTGGTGATTTGTGTAGCGCACGTACACATCTCACTAGTACTGTTCACGGATTTGAGTCCTCTGTTGGTCCTGGTACTGTGTCTGGTGTTCCAGTTAGTGCGGGTTATGCATGGTTATCTGCCTTCTCTCTGCTTTACTCGGTGTTACCTGACAGTTATCCCATGGCCTCTAAGGGACTGATTTCTGGCATTATTTCAGTTCCTTGATTGCTGTGATAAGCTGCTATGGTTGAGGTAGGAATAAAATCATGGAAAGACTTTCATTCAGTGTTTTCTAAATTTTTCCTTGGTTCATTCTCTCCTTCATCCCTCATGTTGCCATCTCACAACTTCTGAGCCCATTGGCTGTTTTCAACCGCATTGGTTAGAGCTTCCTACAAGTACTGTAAAAACTGGTGGTTGGGAAAAGGACGGTGGCGCCCAACATTTTGCTTTTCCAAGGCTGAAGCTCCAGCTTGAGCCCACCAAGGCCTGTTTGCTTAGCATGGGGCCTGGCCAGTCAGCTGGGTTCAAGCTGTTGAATCTTCTTAAGGTCTTTCCAGCATGGGATGAAGTCTGGATTCCTTTCAAGTCAGTGGTAAAATTCCTGCTGGCTTTCACAGAATTTTGTCCATAGTGATTTCAGTATATGCCATCTCTTCACTATTTGTCTTTACATAAGACCTCATCAAAGTTTTAAATCTGCCAAAGCTGTATGTGAGAGTTTGCACTCTTAATAGTAAGATCTATGTGTTTTTCAGTCATCAACTTCAAAGAAAAAAGACAATTTCTGCAGATCGTCTTCCTGGGTTTTGCACCATTGCCCTTCCTTTCAGGAAGAATAAATACATTTCCAATGCAGGTAGATCCTTTCTACAATAGCACCTAAGAAATGGCCTCTGCCACCAGACATTTGCAGCAAAACTGTGTTATTACATTTAAATTTCCAAGACTCAGTAGCCAGCAAGTTACTAGAGTTCTATTATGTTGTGATACATGAACTGCACATTGTTATGGTAATGACATTTTTCTTTCTTCCCTTTGAAGTAGCAGTGTAAATACAAAGAATATCACATTGGTCTTGGAATGATATCTCCTTTGCCTCCACTCCCTGTACCGTGCAGTAATCAGAATTGCATAAGAAATAATTAAAATGCGATATAGCTCATTCAGTGTTCCTGCTAGCTTAACAAAGGTCAAAACTAACCCAAAGCATCTGTAAGCATTAACTTCAAAATAAGTGAAGGGAAATATAAATGATACTTTACCTGGCCATCAGGCATGATGCCCAGGAAGCTGGTCTTCAGGTTCAAGGATGGCCTTGGGCCAGAATCCAGATCTACAGAACTGCTCTCTGAAAGCATCATGGTGGTTTACAGTGGCAGTAAAAAAACCAACATTGTTTCTTCATATAGTCCTCATAAAATATTACAGCTGACCAGATGGTGGAGCAATTACATTTCCATAGTTCTAAATGGCTATTTAGCTTATCCACTTGTGAACTGTTAATTAAAATTGGAAAAGCTACCATTCACGTTCAAAGGGAAGATATAACTATATGGGACACGCTTAAACTAAGACTCAAAAATTTTCTTAAACCAGAGATCCACTTCCTTCACCTTCCCACCCACCTTAATAAGAAACAAACAAACAGACTTTGACAGTAGGGCTGTGGCGTAAACCGATGAAAGGCAGGAAAATCGGGGCGGTGAGCTGTCCTGCGGGCACATGTGCGCAACACAGCACGTTGTTTGCTGCAAACGAGCTGAACCCCTCCAGCTGCATGGGTGAACACACGCTGCACTGAAGATCACTCACACACAGGGAGAGAGGGCTGAGCGGCTGTGTGAACGCAACCCCCTCCCCAGAACCAGATAGCACCGACACTAACAACGCCCTGTGCCATCAGGTCACGTTTGTGTGGGTATTTGTCTTAATTCAGCTGCAACACGGATAGTTTGTGGGTTCAGCTTTATGTAAGAGTTAATCTATGTGCTACTAAATTCTATTACAAACTAAGGTTTAATTTAGCCAAACAGATACGCAGTTCGAAATACGTATCTGTTAGGATAATGATATATATTCCTATATTGTTATAAAGTGAATTTTTGCTCCACTGCCTTCGTACAGGTACACGAGAGAATTCATTAGCAAACAGAGGAGCCTTAGGGCTGAAGTGAGTAAGGCAGGGAAGGTTTTTAGGAGGAAGCAATATCTTTTATTGGACAATCCAATTTAAATGGAAAAAGAACAGGCAATACTTCTTCACGACTGAAACCTATGAGAGCAGAGGGGGTTTTAATGTAGCTTAATGCATTCACTTTAGACCACTCTCCTTAGTTAGTTCAAGTTAACTTTCCCGAGTGCCTCTGTTCAGGCTAACCCTTAGGCTTCTGAAGGTGGAGCTGTGATGTGCTGGGAGTCCTCAGCTCCCACCCAGCCTCCAGACGAAGCCATCGGGGTCTCAGCCCTTCTGCTGTATCGCTCCTTTGAGAGGGTAAGGCACAGGCTCCCCACCACCGCCGGGCATCAGCCGCAGTGTGCCCTGTGGTACCCGAGGGCAAGGAGGACGTGCGTGCTCGCCCGTGTGGTCTGTGCTATGGCCTGTCTCCTTTTTCGCCACTCCTGGTGAATCACCGTCCTAGTTCTGCTGGAGGACTGCAACTGCCTCAAGCCTGTATGGGCTTCTCTCTGCCCATGGAGCAGGAAGGCACAGTCTGCTGTTATTGTCCATGAGGTTAAAAATACCCAAAACAGCTGGAAAAAGAAAACGTAAAGAAAAAAAAACGAGGAAGGGAAACCTATGTCTCATCCAACATACAATGACTTCGGCACCAGCATTGCTCTGTAGTTAACATGACCTTGGCAACCTGAGTTCATTGAGAAAAAAACAGACTTCAAAAACTGAAGTGGAGTTTGATGTCATTTGAAAACAATTAACATACTAAATGCTTTTCTAGTTTAACTACGGGGGTGCTCAAAGGATATTGCTGATCATTTCTGCCCATTTGATTTGCCAGTCATTTTTAAGTTCTCCTCCTGTTAAATGTAAACTGTTCAAGGGAGCCGCAGGAGAAGTGACCCGGACAGCCATACCACAGTAGCTGCGCCATTGCTGTTTGGGAGGAATCAGCCAAGTATGTAATTCACAATTTTTCTTCTTCAAAGGATTTCTGAAGTGTCTGCAGTTAAAGTACCCTATGACAGCACCTTAAAATGTATGGAATTATACGTTAGAAATAATGGTCCTATCCATTATGGAAGCTCTTTAACTTAAAATGCCCTCTCACAGAGACCACCCTTTATGACTTGTCCCCTGCTTCCGACGAGAAGCTCACAGCTTTGTGCCTGCCCTTGCTCCAGACCCCCACCGTCCCTCTCACGCGGCAGCCCTCCCGCAGCCGGCCGGGGAGGAGGTCGCAGCAAGGCTCTTCTCAGTCCACTGAGCGAGAGCACTGCTCTTCCAGAGGGCAGGCATGGTACTTGGCTTCCCAGGCAATCTCCAGGGCAGTAATTGGAGGTAAATAAAATGGCAAGCAATCAGCTGAGGCAACCTGGTTTTTTCCCTTGCCGTGGCAATTTCTGAATGCAGCCCCGGAGCAAGACCTCCTTCTCACAGCGCCTGGCTGCTCAGCTAGGACCTCACTAAGGTCCGTCATTTCCTGATGATTCCTTAGACTTTCTTTGTCATTTCCTGGCTCCTGTATCCCTTCCTTTTAATGCTGTAGCTGTCCTACAAAAGTATCTCAGGTAGTTTAAACTCTGCCTTGAATGGCACTACCAGCACATAGCGAACCAGCCCCCACATTCGTATTCAAAGTCCTGGATGGACTTGTACAACCTGCCCTGAAGCCCGTTTTTAGCTCCATGGCTCCACTCCCACATCAGTGAAAGCTAGCACATGATGTAAATATGAAGAACTGTATTTCTTAAAAGCATTAGAAAGCATGGGCTTTCAACGAAAAACGAGGGACAAAAGCAGAACTAGCTGCTGCCTCTTTTTGGAGCCAGTCTGTAATAATCCATTAAAGGAAAAGAGAGCCTGAGCTCCGAGAGCAGAGCCGGCTTGAGCCTTCACACCAGGGAAGGCCAAGTGGTTTGACTTCTATTTTTAACACTTTGTTTATAGTGAAAAGCAAGTGAGTTGGGTTTAGCTGTATTTTACAGAAAACACCTCTTTAAGTGGGAACTATACAAAACATATTAGCACTCAAAACTCCCAAATTTAAGAGAGCTATAATTAGCATTGGATGGAAATGCTTCAGTGAGGCAAATTGCAGGTACTGTCCTCACTTTTCTTCATCCAGAGAATCCCAAGTTACTTCACAGTGACTTATTGTAGGAACATTTTGGTGGCCATTTTTTGTTCAGCAGTGTTTGCGCTCATTCTGCATTTAGTGAAGTGGGGCGTCCACATGACTGCGTGTGCTTTGAAGAGAACAACTGAAACCGCTGTACCAAGAGAGTCTGTGGGTATGACCTTTAGCAATATGTTAACAGTCCCACTTGCAGACTATTTGCAGGAATCAGTTTTCCTTTCCTTCACTTCAAAGTTGGATGCTAAATTATATGACTCTCCAATTCTTTTGACTGGTCTTTCTGTTCTCTGAAGATTGACTCATTTCCTGTATTTGAATAAGATAGTAAAAGTGGATATAAAATATTATTTTGCAATTGTAATCAGAATAGCTCTCAGTGCAGATATTAATAGTGAATTTGAAGACTCTGCCCAATAACAGCTGAGTTTATGGTTTCATGGGCTAGATTCTGCTCTCATTTATTTCATTGTAAACCCAGAGTAACTCCCAGAAGTCAACAGACTTGCTCCAGATTTCTGCAAAGATAGCGGAAGTCTGCCTCTTGCTCTGCGGTGGTGGGGGGTGACGTCATCAGTCTGGGTATATGAATCAGGGCGTAGATGAATCAGGCAAAGTTAAAAGCAGCTCGTTCTCTAAACTGAAACCTCTGCTTTTTGGATTCATTTGTATAAAGAGATCCATTACCTCACTGCTTCTCTGAGACAGGTAGCTCCTATTTAAACTCCATCACCTGTATCAGCTTTTACTTGTCATTTTCTCACTGCAGTTCACACAATGTTCTCCAAAACACTGAAGCATGAAAACTTGCAGAATTCAAAACAGAGGTACAGAAACAACAGGCAGAAATGAGATATCTTTTATCAGCAAGGCATGTGGCTCTTAGTACTTTTAAGGAGAGGCTGTTGAGCAAGAGCTCTTTTGGAATGCAGTTTGGCTGTTAGTTCTTGATTTTGCCAGCTGCTATGTTGCTTCAGACTTCGCAGAAGTGTGTGCGTTATCTACGTGTGTGCGTGTTTGAAGCAGTGTGGGAGGATCTCGCGCTGAATCTTGTTTTGCTGGTTAGAGTTCAGAGGCTGAACTGCAGAGAGTAATGCTGAAATTTACCTCTCTCATTAATTCAGATCAGAAGTGTTCCTTTGCCACACCTGCCCTAAGCATACAGAGGAAAAACATCAAAACCCATAACTCATTGGAATTTCATGATCATCCCATGCCAGTCGTTTCCTCTTTTGATGCAAACAGCTATCGTGGCTTCTTTATTCAGCCTAAAGAATGAAGAGACAACACAAACCTGTCTTTGCTCAGTAGAGGACAGTCAGCAATGGGGCAACCACTGCAATGCACATTTTGAGTTATTCTTTGGTCTCAGAGAAGTTAGATGTTAAATACAGAGCTTCACATTTCTACTTCACCCCCTCAATTCTGCGGTAACTTAAAGGTACCTTTGGTGTCTCTTTCATGAGCTACAGTGTGTAAAGTGCATCAGTGGTCTGCTTGTGTATGTTTTCCATCTTTCAAAGATTGCTATTTCACATTATAAACTGACTTTCAGGGAGAGCCAGGGGTGAAAAAACCCACAGAAAACAAATGGCTGTCTTATGACTAGATACATTAAAGCCAGCACTTAAGTAACTTTTCTGAGCTCAGTATCTTACCCAGAAGTGTCATCCCAGACATATGTTAAGAATACCACTGGTCTTTTTTTTTAAGGTTCGTAGGGATGCGAGAGCATTCTGCAAGCTCCTGGTGGGTCTCAGTTGTCCCAAGTGACTACAGGAGTGAGGGTTTAGCTGCAGTTCAAGTTTCATGTGAATTTCTGGACATTGCAAAACAGCAGATTTCGAAGCATGGTTACATGCTCAAGCTGGATTTTGAAGCAATGCTGTGAGAAGTCTGCACATGTTTATCCTGGTGCTGTGCCCAGATCCAAATCATATCAGTCCTGTGATTAAACCAACAGGACAGACGCAGTAATTTAGATAGAGGTTGCACATCCAAGGTTCTGTGTATCCTACCCCCAGTGTCTGCATACCCAATGGATTGTCAGGAATCTGCACCTTCAGAGGGATCAAGTTTTAAGTAAAATGAGAAAAAGTCCTGATCATATGGGCCAAAATTTGCAAACGTTACTTATGATTAAGTTTTGGGACAGACATAGATGTGGGGTGGAGGAAATGGTAGGAAAGAGGTTCCTGGAACTCTAGGGTTCACAGAGGCTCCTAACAAGGTTCCAGAGAGATGGGGCTGCCTGGGTACTCATAGTAGAGCAAGGCCATGCCACAGTCCACTGACACCTTCGGAGAGAAAGGAAAGGCAAGGCAGTCCGGTGTTGAGGTCCTGTTAGAGAGTCTGCAAAGGTCAGGGAACTTCAAGGTTGTCTCTTGACACACATCAGTCTGCATGGATAACATACAGTCTTCACGCCCCCTCAGCTTCTCAACTGGGTGTCTGGCTCCTGGGCCTTCTAGATGATCCAGAGAGCATTACTGGCACGACCAATGCCAACGGGACTGCCTCAATTCCTTAGTCCGGTGCTAATCTCATTGCCTGCCCTTGCGGCCCTTCCAGCCGCCATTCATCTGGCTGAAGGCCCTGGTCCTCTTTGGGAGGAATTCTCCTTGGAACAATGAATATGCATGACACATGCCAAATAATAATGAACTACGTGATTACATAAATGGGACTGTGGGAGGTAGGGCTGATGGACCTAGCTGAATGCCAGGTCATTATTAAAGCTGGGTTTAAAAATGACACCATTTCAGTGTGTCATCTCTTGGCAGACTCTGCCTGCTCAGAGGACCCTTGCAAGGGATCTCACTGGGGGCTGCTGTAGAGTGGAGAGCTGTCAATTCATGTGAGGATGTCTACAGGCAGAAATATTTTATTAATGGAGTGTTTGGCTCTTTTGGATGCTGTGGGAGAGCAAGGAGGCTTCGCCAGCACTCTTCTCACCTTGTGTGAGACAGGGCGACTGGAAATGGTTCAGTGCCTGCAGGAGCTTGTAATCGTGGCAGAGAACAGTTAACGTGATGCTTTGCAATACAGCTCTAAGGGATGGGGAAACCTTTCTTGTCCGAAAAGAAAAGCTGATTATGTGTTTCTTGGGTGTCATATACGTATATTAGATAAAACTTAATTCAGGGGAAAAATGCATGCTAAGATATGTTTGGCACGTACAACAAAATGCGCCGATGGACATAATCTGACATGGAGTAAGGCAGGTGCAGCTATTTCTTGACGATATCTCTCTCCTTTGGTTTTGACTATGAATGCAATTATATTTCCAAATATGTACTTGCTGATGTTCTCATTTCTTCAACACTGATGACATAAAAGATCTTTGCACTGGGTATGCTGTTTGCTGAGGAAAATTCCACTTGAACTCCAGAGCAATCTGAAGAATTCTGACAGAAAGTTTGAGGGGGGAGGATTTTACTTTGCACTCTCTCTTGACTTAGGTCTGCTCCCTTTGAAAACAGCCGTAAAGCTAACATTTATTTAAATGGAAGTGTAAGTAAATCGATCCTGATTGCTTTTAGAAGCCCTGCCCTGAAAATTCTGAGTTCGCAAAACTTCTGATTTTATTTCTACTGCTGCTTTGTGCCTTACAGTTTAAAAAGAAAGACCTGCCTACTTAGATTTTCGTTAGTGTGAGTTAAACTCATTTATTGTAATCTTTTTTAATGAGCAGTGTTGTTTCCCTTAGAATTGTAAAGTCTGGAAAAAGCAATGCTTTCAAGAGCTTGCACCTAGGAAAAAGAAAGGAAACACTGTGCTAGTGTTGAAACATCTTGTTTTAACATTTTGGAACAGGTTTTGACAATTAATTTTAATGTGCATTTTAAGAAGCAATATGTAAAGAGAAGCAATATTAATTTTAAAATAAAAATCTGAATGAAATATTTAAATTACTTAAATAAATCATTTTTACCCAGCAAAATTTTTCTGCTTGAAACTTCATTTGCTGGTTAACCTAAAAAATATTTGCCATCTGTTTGAGTTCCATTTTGGAATTTCCTGGAAAATAGAAAACGCTGTTCCTGACAGTTGTAATAGGTCGGAGATGTTTTGCTTAGCACTGCAGAATGAAAGGATTGTTATATTTGCAGGGCTGTACTCTTTCTAACAAGATTTGTTATAACATGGTCAACTATAAGGTATTTTCATCTTCTGGAAGAAGGAATGTGGCTCTTATTTTTAAGGAAGGGACATGCATTTTGGAAAAAAAGGGTTGAAATAATTGGGGCTAAAAATAATTGAGCTCTTAGTGTGGGAGCTGGCAGCTGAGAAGTTTTTGGAAGGATCAATGGAGAAAAACTAAGTAGAAGCCAGAGCCCTAATATTAAGCATTAGTGAGATTGCTACTGGAAGAAGAGCTTGTGTTTGTCTATCTGCCCTTGAAAAGGACCCTGACATAGAAAAGAGTTACAAGAAAAAATCTGGGAAATCTGCCTACAGTAAGAAAGTCTGTCTACAGTAAGAGAGTAAAGAGATACCATCTTTTTTAGTTTATCTGGAAGAAGATGAAGGGCAGGCTTGACCATGGTCTGTAATTTCTACAGAGAAATGATTTCTGATAGCCCAGGGCTCTTGAACTTTGCAGACCAAGACACAAGTAGGTAGAAAAAATTCAGACTAAAAATACGGCAGTTTTGTGGTGATGCTAATTAACTTTCAGAACAACTTGCCAAGAGATGGAGTGGATTTTCTGTCATTTGAAATCTCTAAATCAGGATCTTTTTTTTTTTTTTTTTTTTTTTTACTGTGTGTCTTCCTGCTCATCCCTGGGATATAGATAACGCACAGGAATTACCAGCTGGAAACCTCTGTCCCATATCACGCAAGGGATTAAGACAGTCCCTTCTGGCCGTAAGTCTGTGCATATATATTTTAGATAGAGCTGACAAATAAAAGAGTAGAAAGAACAGGACAGAAACGTGCAGAGTTTGATAGTAGAATTGTCTGGTTACTGCAGATATTATGCTTTAATATTCAATCTTTGATTCATTTCTTTTGGGCTCAATCTTGAAAGGCTCAGGTCTCAAAAATTAAACTAAATAAGAAGGGAATGTAGCTGGAGGGATCTGCCACGTAAGGCACAGCCAGAGGGGCTGGGGGGAGGGAGGGAAGGTGGAGAATTTGTGAATTAAGAGCAGGCAGACAACCTGCTTCTCTTTACTGTTGTTTTTAAATCTATAGATTCCAAAGGGAGTGCATTATATTTATATAGATGTATAGAAAGAGGCTTTTGCTCTAAAAAGCTCCTAATGCTGGTGAAAACCATGTATTGATTACTTAAAGAAAGTTAAAATAAAAGCAATTTTCCCCCCTTTTCCACACATTGCAGCTTTTGGCCTATCCACTCACAGCTAAAAAAGCATTCTTTCCTGATAATCAAGCTTCAGCTGTCTGAATTTCAGGCCGAGCCTCTCATCTTGAGCTTTGCTGAAGAGCTTCTTTAATTAACCATTATACCACAGATGTTATTGATTTTTTTTTTTTTTCAAATCTGGTTGAAACATCATTGTGCTGGATCGTCGCCAAGACGAAGGCCTGAATTTTTTGTGCACTGCTTTTACTCCTTCTGCATACCTTATTAGTCTCCATGTCTGTTAAGTGCAACCCTTAGTATTAACTCAGAAAATACAGCATTGATTTTTAGCCTTGCAGCCGTGATCTAAGGGCTCCTAATTTGGAATGTGGAAACCAGAGTTCTGCGAGAAGCTATGTTACTGTACACTTCCTACAAGTAAGACCTTTCACTCTCTTTACCTTTTTGTCAGACTTTTGATGTGGTTTAAAGTTCTTGGAATTGTTTTGTTGCAAGAGGAACAGAGCACCGCGTCCAAAACGTGCCTGCTTACCTGTGTGTAAATAAACGTATGTTTATATATATGAAATAATACATGAGTAAATAAAAAGTCTGATATGCAAACGTGCTGCTCACCACAGTTTCTAATGTTTTCAGCCAGGCTGTGGCAGCTCAGTTTCTCTGCAAACCTGTTTGCTCCCCTTTAGCTGCATGAGTGTAATTTGGGAAGCTAAATTTTGCTGCCCGGGTTTCAATGTTTTGGTGGCGTTGTTTTAAATTGGACTGTATTTTCCTCTTTTAGCCTGTCATGGGCATATTCGGGTCATAATTCTTGAATTTAAGGACTCAGTTAAATAAAGTCTGCATGGTCAGGGGGGGTTTATGCTTTAGCTTGGGGGAGAAGCTGAGTCCAAGCCTTGAGTGAATCTCAGCCTTCCTAACAACAGCGCATTCCTTTCAAAATACGTCTTCCTCTGATGATGAATTCAAGAACTAAAACAACGACAATAGGTTCTTAAATTCTGATAAGATTTCTCTGAGTTCAGTGATACGTTATTTAAACATAATTTGAAGCTTTTAAAATACTGTAATGGCACCTCTTGACCTTTCCAAAATCACATGGAGCAAGAGATGGTGAAAAATGTTTATTTACTCTGCATTAGAAGCTAAATCCCTGTTCCTTCTTAGAACCGGTAGTTCTTTTATACTGGGGAACTCATGCATGGCACTTCCATTCTTCAAACAAGAGCTAGACAGTCCTACTTGAACTGCAGAAACAATGACCTGCAGTCTATCCTATGCCTGAGTGATAAACAACAATGCAAAGCTCTTGACAAGCTCTGGCATCAAGCGTGGAGTCTTGCAGCTCAACATGTCTGCTGAACAGAAGTTAGAAAAAGAAAAGATCATCTTGTAAACAATTAATTAATGTTTGTCATGAATTATCATTTTTACTTCCTTCTCAAGAGGCTCAAAGGGAATAAAAAGGCATTTTTGCAGGTGGTGGCATTCAAAGTAAGGGCAATCAAATGTTTGAGAGCAGTGGCACAGCACTTTGAGTCTCTAAGGGTGAATGGTGCTAGGATTAGAGCACAGCAGGGGGTTGAGGGTTTCAGGTGTGAAGCTTAATGTTTGTGATCAGCAAAAAAAAGTCTTGAATTTATCTAAACTGCTCTTCTGCTAACAGTACTTCTAGCACATAAATGTTCTGAAAGTGACAAGTGTTCTCATTGCTCTTCTAATGCAAACATGATCTGCATTTGAAAGATGCATCCCTTTTGCCTAAATTAGAATGTGCATCACAAAGAGCGTAAGATGATGACCCAAAACCAGTTCTTTACGCGCTCTCTCTCTCTCTCACACACACTCTCTCTCTCTCACACACACACACTTCAATTCAAGATACAGCCACAAAAATGCAAACTTCCACTCCTTTTTAGACAGCTACCAGAGCTGCCGCTCTGTCCATTATTCTGCCTGCACCGCAGGTTGGTAATTAGGATGCTTTACCACCGGTGCTTCAGTTCTTATCTAGCATCATTCACACAGAGTTTCGTGTCTTTGCAGCGCTGTGCACAAGTAGATCAATTTTATTTCGGTCAAGCAGTTTTCAGGGATTTTATGCTGTGCCATCCTAATGCATGCACACTCCTTACCTCCTCCTCCTGCTTCTATTGCTGAGCACCACGGAGAAGATAGCATGACAGGAGTCCGAACAATAAGTTTAAGCTAGTCTGAGGAAATTAATGGGTTTAGGATTTGTGTAGAACGTTTGCTATCCCTGGGAAAGAAAATAAGGTTTTAGTAAATAAGACTAATAAACGGATTGTACAAATTAATTTCTGTCTCTCCTGAGACCATCTATTTTGCCTTTTCGGAAAATATTTTTCCTCTGTTTAACATTAAACAAAATCTTAGTGAGCCGCAGGAAGAATCTGCCCCTAAGAGAAAAAGCATTGTGCAATACAGGTTAGAAATGAAAGCAGCGAGGAAAAAAAACCTCTCAGATGTATGTACAGATGTAGGGAAACCTGCATGGATGGTCTATTTTTGCTTTAAATGTTTTCATGATGCAACATGCTATTACAATTTGGCATCCGGAAGGAGCGTGCTGTGTTCTAGAATCTGAGAACTATTGAGGCAGACAGCGCAGGCGGCAGACAGTAACCCTAATGGTAACTATATATATGTATTCCTACATCTTAACTGCACAATCAGAAGAGGGAGTGTTGCCTAATGATTTACTTCATGGGCCTGAGCTGGCCGTGTAAGATTGGGTGAGTAACTGCAGCTTTCAGTTCATAAGCTTGTCTGGTTTTAGAATAAGATTTTTAATTAGTATAGAAGCCAATTATATGGGAATTTTGACATTTGTCATTGTCATAAATTAATAAATTAGTTTCGTAAGGTACTATGAGAGAGAAGAGGAAGAGTGGTAAAGTAAAATAACTTCATTATTTCCAGTCTCTCACATAAACGGATAGAAACTGACAATAATTGATTAGTATATGTTTTCATCAGCTAACGTCTGAAGTTCAAGGACTAGATTTCTATTCACCCTGAGGTCCTTTCACCTCCCTTTGGCAGAGTGTCAGGGACTCCATGACGCAGCACTTTATCACCAGAAAAATCTCTATTTGTCAAAACAAATTAGTTTTAATCTGTGCTGCGGAAATATCCGTTTCTAGGCAGTGGTGGCAGGAGAAAGCGTCTCAGCCCTAGTTCAGCCCAGGGGGATGCTCAGCAGGAGTAACCAATCTCCGGCTCAGAGCTCTCACTCCACTTGATTTAGGCAAGGGTCTGGACGTGGTCCTTCCTACTCCAGTGAGTCTCTAAACCCCTCTTTCGAGTGCCCATCAGCTGGGCTGGAGGGAGTCTCGGTCTCTCCGTTTTGGAGTTGTTCCTTTTTGGGACATCCCTGACCCTCGCTCGAGCAGAGGGCTGATCCCCAGGAACCATCCACGTTTTCTCACCCTTCCTTGCCGATTCTTTCTTGTTTGCTTGCTTTTTGCAGAAATAACTAAATCAGAAAGAAAGGTCTTCCTGAATCCCAGTGAGTAACGGGGAAAGGTTTGCAGCCCAGGAAAAGTTTTCTGCCCAGTTTAGTGCAATTCCCACGCAGAGACAGTTTTGAGTAGAGAGCCCGTGACTTGTGTCCCCACTTTAAGGACCCTTTTACACCATCAAAGGGGGTCTCAGAAATAACAGGGATCTGGTCCAAAATGTTTCTGCCTGAGTTCCTGTTGCTGGCCACTCATTAAGGTGGAGGCAGGAAATAAAAAATACCGGAAAGTGCTCGCTCTCTCCCACTGCCCCTCCTCGCCTGATTTCAGACGTTTCTGAAATAACTCCCCCCCCCCGGCCCCACCCTCGGAGGGACCAATGTTTGAGGGGGGGGACTGAGCCGGGACCTTTCCTCTCCGTCGGTCAGGCCCCGTGTCAAAACACTCCTGACTCCCGGGAAGTCGGCTCTGCTGAATCCCGAGGCTTGCCAGTGCCAGTCGCTGCTGTTTGAACTAAGTCCTGACCGCAAAATCAAAAGTGGGTCCAAAGAAAGCTGTAAACAGTGTGCAATGAGCCATTTGAAGGCAGCTGATGCCTCATTTGGGGTGACATGTTGTGGCTGATGAGTGTGGATGATGTGGGGTTTTCGATAAGTGCCTCATCAGTATCCTCATCATGATCGTGTTGCTCAGCCACGGCGTGTGCCCTGACTTGATTGTAATTGCCTGAATCTGCTCCTGCTGCTCAGGAGCGCACAGTAATATGCAATAAAACAGCAAGAAGTGAATGTTAACCATCTGAGTTCTGACATGGCTGCTTGCAGTTCAAGTTTTCCATTAAGGACAAAAAAATCTATATAGACACACAAATATGGATATATAATTGCATGTTTAGAATAATTATTGTTTGTATATGCAATAAACTCATTTTATAAATAATGCATGATGGTCATACACAGATATGTAGATAGATGTATCTATATACATCTTCCCCCTGACACCTGTATATACCATATACAAATGAACATCACATGCTCATGGTGTGTAGGTAAATAGTAGGGGGATGAAGAGCATCAGGACCATACTTTCATTCAAATTTTTTGGAACGTAAGCAGAACCTGTAGTTAAATCTATGCATAGTCTTCATAAATCTTAATAACACGTGTGCATACAGATAAGTAATTGATTTTTAGATGCATTTAATCTACTCACGTAAATGTGTGTGTGTGTGTGTGTGTGTGTACTTGTGCAGGTGTGTGTGGGGGGAGTGTAAGGTACACATGCATACGTGCTTCATACCGCTAAATTAGTCTTTGGAGAGAACACGATTTATTTTCACAAGTTAGCCGGTTTGGATTAATTCCATAGCATCACTGGCTGGAAGAAAAACCTAAACCCCAAACATTCTGAACCCTGTGCCTGTGAGTCTGGCACTACAAAGTACTGGGAACTTGTGCCCAGGGGAAGCTCTTCAGATCAGAGACTTTTTGTAAGGTGGGAATCGTCATTACCCTGTTGGGGTCCCAATGCGTGAGAGGGGTTCCGAGGTGGCGTGTTCATGCCCAACAGTGGCAATAGAAAAAGCAGGTTTGTTGATGGCTTGTCAAAAAATAGAATGTAATCAGATCAGAATGTGGGCTGCGCTCCTTTTTAATAAACAAGTGGCATGGGTGGTGTTCTTGACTTTAAAATTTTGTTCAGCTTTGGTTATAAGTCAGAAAGGTAATAAAACAAAGAGATTACGGTTGTATAATCATAATCTGTGGTGTCTCAGAGTCTAATACTACACCCTTGCAGTCAACAGCCTTGGAGTTTCTGTATGCAGCTGGTTTTTTGGTATAGTTTGGGGGACATTTAAATCATAAAATTTACACAGGCAAACACTGTTTGCATTCGGTTAATGCCTGATGGAATGAACACGTGGGTTTTCATCTTCGCTGCATTATTTAAGCATTTCGGTAAAAGTGCACAAAAATGTTTCAAAAATGTTATTTGCAGCTGCTGTTGTTACTGTGCATCGTCCTGTGTGCTCTGTGCCTGCGTACGGGGGCTTCCGCTGTAAGGTACGGGTCCCGCTCCACCGAGACAGAAAGATCAGTGTTAAAGTGAAGGCGGAGAAGAGGGAGATTGTTATTTGCAGACCAAAATCACCAGGGCATAAGATTTTTGAAACCCTTTAAAAATAATTCTCTTTCCCCAACTGAAGTGAAATTTGCACTGCCTTGGAAATGTCCTTAATATCTTCATTATAGAAAACAAATCTGTACAGATTAAACACTCTAAGTCTGACCATTTGAGAGGTAAGACAATCATTATAATTATAAATACTTCTGTTGTCATGTGTGATCAAGTGGATTCGCTGTTGTAGCTTAAATATATTAACTTTAACCCTTTTTAATTACGGATTTAGCACAATGCTGACGGAGTCTCTCCTAGAATCCCGCATTCATCCTGGGCCTCTCTTTATGCTCAAAATATATAGACAAATAGAGAGGAATTCCAAGGAGGATAAAAAACATAACTGAGAAGTTGGAAGGATTTGTTTATGAGGAAAGATTAGAAGAATGAAACGGGGAGCTTTAGTTAAACGGGATTGAAAGCAACTAATCTGTGTAGCGTTTATAGTTTCAGCGGATGAAACTCATCATTCCTATTAAATTAACTACGCTTCATTCTCCAAACTTGTATATCAGATACCTGATTACTGCTTTGCTTACTAAAAAATAACTTTTACTGTCAACGATTGTGGTTTTTCATCATTTTAAGAAAAGAACCTGCATTTGCTCCACAGAGCAAAGTGATAACAAAGGGATGGGTTATAACAAGGTACAGGCATATGGAGCATTCAGACAAGGAATGGCATTTCTTGACTTGGTAAATATTGATTCTGACTATCAGCAGAGAGAATTTTTTAAAGGGAATGATTGCTGGGTAAAAGCCCAGATTTTCTCTGTGTAGCACCTACAGGTAGTAAAACAGCTTTTCAAAAGGTGGGCTAGGATCTCCGTTGCAAGAAAGACAGACTGCCAGTCTGGATTAAGAACTGGGACAAGATTTAGCACAGAGAGCAACCTGACAGCCCTGAGTTACACAGTTTTGCTCTGGAATTAAATCATTCTTGCACTTGGTATTTTCCCCTTTTTTCTTTTTTTTCCCTTTTTTCTTTTTTCCCCCTTTTTTCTTTTCTTTGTCTTTTTTCTTTTTTATTTTTCTCTCTTTTCCTTTTCCATTTTTCTTTTTTCCTTTTTTTTTCTTTTTTGTAAATAAAGTATGCATTGCCTTCACATGCACACAAACAACTTTGGATGTGATTTATTATTATCGTTAGAAACTATCTTGAGAAAAATATCATTGTGAGTTTTGCCAGGGACTTTCTTGACATTCAGAAAGAGGCAGCGTGCGTCTTGAAAAGTTTTTATACTAATTTAAATTAACTCAAAAGCAACAGCTTTATGCAAATGCAAATGAAAATTAACGCAGTGATGAATCAGGCGCCATATCTTGGACCTTTCTGAGATCTAAATAGCAAACCACAGAGTCTCAAATGCAAGGAAGATGCAGTCTGGTGTGAACAGGCTGATTTGTTAACTTTGCAGGATTAATATATCTTCACAAGAAAAGATTTCTTAAGAAATGGAGGATAAACAATTCTTTCAAATTGCAGTTTCTACGTAAAACCCATGACAAGAAAAATGGTTTTTTCTCCTTGAAGGTTTCTGTAGCATCAGGATTCCTTTGCATGAAAGAAAAACTCCCTAATAAAAAGATACAAAGGAGAGTACAAAAAAAAAAAACAAACCAGGATGAAAATCTAAGATTCAGCATAAATCAATTGTAAAAATTCTTTTTCTAGTCCTCGTGTTCATAAACAAATGCACTGGCCCAGATTTTTTGATCTGTATTGTTTAAAACTCCTGTCTAGTCTTGTTTGTGCCAGCTGGGATCAACCAGTTTGGTATGTTCGGGTGCCACTTCTAATTCCAACCTGGTGCTCTGAGCCCACCCAGTACAGAAATGTTAATGCAGCATTTCTTGACCGAATGATGAAAGAAATCCTTCCAGAACCAAGCTGGGCTGCAAATTTGTCCTTTCCTCCCCCCGGCAACCCTCCTTTCCTGCAACACACATGATATTACCCCCCATTTTGCTTTCCTCTGCCCAAGCAGTATTCCCAGGGGGGTGGAAGAAACTGTCCCGTGGGCTAGATGTGCTTACCAGGTTGCCATCCTTGAAACAAAAGAAATTTTCTAAGATCTTCATTTTGCTTGAGCAAGCATAGCAACGACTGAACAAGGAGTTAATTGTCAGTAACAGAGGATTTAATGCTGGGTAGGAAGAGTGACATCAGATAAAAATACGATTGTCCAACAGTAAAGTTAGAAGTCATTCACATCTCCTTGCAAGTTGAAAAGGGTATTTGACTCATAAAGAACTTCTTCCTTCTTTAACAAGCTGTAAATTCAGAATTAAACTTGGAATTAAATTCTTAGTTATTTGGAATTACCCCTTTTGCACAGTATGTGTGGAGGTTGCAAGGAAGAAATGGGCCCGTGCTGCACCTCAGGGCACTGTTTGTACGGCCTTACTCCCGCTCTGCAACGACTTTGCTAAAGCCAACGCACAGGAGGATGATTTGTGACCCTTCGCCTGTGACGGAGCTTCAGGCTGTCCCTTTCACCGGCTCTTGTTTTTCTGTTCAGAGCACAAGCCTGAATCCGACTCCTTGCCACCACCACGTAAGGCATCTCTCAGAGCACCAGCGGGGCTGGGTGGGCTCTTCACACCATCCCTCGCACGCCTTCTGTACAAAGGCCCAAACCTTGTGTCTGTATTACGTCCACCGGTAACACCCAGCTCCTTCTCGGAGTGCTGCTGGTGTGGTCCCCGGGCAGGGGGGCTGCCCCTGGCCAGGCCCCCCTTGCTCGGAGCAGGGAGCCGAGCTCAGCCTGTGCCGCGGGGCGCAGCGGAGGGCGGGCGCAGCTGCAGTCTGGGTGAATTTTTCTCTTGCTGAATGATGGTGAGGGAAGGGATTCTTCTTGCCTCGCCGTGGCAAATGTTCTGCCTTCACACCGAATGCATGTCCCAAATATTTCTGTGTTCTCAAGATAACTTCAGAGATAAGGGGTTATTTAACTCTGCCAAGTCGTGGCATTTGTTCTACAGGATGCATAACTGCCAAATATTTATGCGATTAACATCTGAATTCAAGCATACTTTAGTAGTACAAAGACATGATTAGTCTCACCAGAATATGATTTTTTTAATGGACGTGGCTCCCACTTTCCAGCAAAGGTTTAATAGCTGAGTCCTGCAGGGAAGTCTCCATTTACTGAACTTTCATAGCTTTAAAAATATCCTAGGGTACATTTCCTAGCATGCAGCATGGCACAACACAGAATTTAAATGAAATGCAGTCTCAAAACGAATGAAAAAAGTGTGTAGTGTCAGTCACTACCCTCGTCCTTTCCTTTTTTTTAGCCAAAATCGTATAAATGACTGGTTCTGACAGTGGGCATGGTTCCAGTGCTTGGGAGCAGCATTTTTACTCTTCGGCCTGAAGAACGGGAACAGGGGGCTAAGAGGCTCCGAGCACGCTTTGGGGTAGCTCCTCAGCCTTCTCCACTCCTCTGGAGATCTTCTGGCATCTCCCGCGTGCAGGGGAGAGGCACGGAGGCAGACCGGCTCCCACAGCTCTTTTTGAGCCTCCTCAACCCCAGCACACGTGGGGAGACAGGAGCAGCGGCAGTGGCACGGGGCCTTCCCTTTCGCCCCGCCGCGTGCACCTGCCGCGCCAGCCGAGGTCCAGGCCGCTCTGTCCCCTACCAGGTGTCCCAAGGGACCCGGGCTCCTGCTACACAGCCTCTGGTAAAAGCTCCTGGGCTGCAGGAGCCAGCCATCGGGACTTCCCGCAAACTTCTCCCATTCTGTTTTTTAACCAAATGTACTCTTCTCCCTTCGCACCATTGCCCTCAAGAGCAGAAAGTGGCTCCTGAGCCACCTCCCAGGGAGTAGAGGCCAATTTGCGTGCCAGCGCATTTGCAAACAGAGAAATGTAAATAAAACAGCAGAAGCATCTCAAATTCCAGACCCCGCCACCTTCCGCGATTTCTTCACAAAATCAGGTAAACTATGAAAAGACCCCAAAGTTGGTTGTTATTATGGGACGAAAACCCAAACACGCCGGAACATACGTAACAGGTTTCATCCCTAACGATGATGAGGACAGTCGGTGGTCAGCCAAATTGCCTTCCACGCGCAACCAAGGGCTCAGACTATGAATCTGATATAAGTAGCTGGGTGTGCAATAACTGCAGAATCAGCATCTTGTTTTGAAAGGACTCCTGCAAATCCTGCAGGAACATTTCAGTACTACATGGTGTTGCTATGGGCACCAGAAGGAAGCTTAATATAAGAGCAACTGTCTTAGGAATTCATGGGGGATGGGTGTAAACAGAATACGTACGTAGGAACCGGAATGTCCCTGGCACTAAAAGCCATATGGCATTTTGGGGGTTTTAATGTTCTGCTAATAACATTTTAGCATAGGTCTTTCCAGAGGGAAAATATAAGCCGGTACCTTTTTTCAAGTTGCCTACAGTGAAAGACAGGTAAATAGGTAATCGAGTTCTGTAAGGTATATCCGCATCCCGTGTAGCAGAAGCATAATGAAATCTAGATGTTCCAGATAGATATAATTTCTCTGTAAAAAAAGATATTAAAAACAGGAATGGAAAATGAGGGAAACAGAAGAACTGCAGTTCCCTCTAGTATGCAGGAAAAAGGATCCCACTCTGCCTTTGAGTACAGTTCAAACTTTAGGCAAAAATCACATTGGGAAGGGACAGCTGGATGATTTAATTCATGGCTAGATTTCTCCAATTCTGGCTGTCTCTCCACCGGTGTAGACTACCTAAGTGGATGAAAGGAAAGGAAAAGTAAACCAGTGCAAGTATGTCTCAAGACAGACAAAGAGAATGCAAAATTAAATTCTTGGTGTGAAAACGATGGGACAATGCGCCCCTCTCCCCAAGATACCTTCAGAGAGGATTCCATTTCAGTGCTTGCTTGCTTGCTTGCTTGCTTGCATTATTTTTCGTTGACGCGTCCCAAAGAAAGCCTGAAAGCCTTTTATTATTTCTTATTTTCTTTTTCTTTTTAATATGTGGTGTAAGTTCTTTTTTTATATATATATTATTTTCCTGCCAATGTTAAAGCAGTTCCCATTTTTCTAGTTTGTTTCTGACACCTAGCTGTGATCAACAATGCTTCCCACTGAATCACTTCTTTCATCTATTCAGCTTCTGTTATTTCCCTTATCTCCTCTCCTCCCTTCACCAGCTTACCTCTCATTAACCCTCAGGGTTCCAAACATATTGTATCTCTCCCAAAGATACATATTTTTATTCAGACATAAGTAATTTTTGCTCGCTAGCCTCAGTTTCCATAATTCCCTAATAGAATAGCTGTGTGTAGTACATACTCTTTATGGCACAGTGAACAATAAACCCGGACATTAATTTATACTTGTGCATTGTACGCTGTTCCACTTCACCTTTTTCCCCCTCTGAACTGGTAGTCAGATAAAAACTCATTCTTCTCTAACACAGGAAATATCATTCAATCCACATGTAAAAATCTGCTTGGCTAGCAATTTTGTTTGACCAACAAAACTATTATTTTCTAAGAGTCACTTTAACCCATCACGATATATTTAAAATCATGTTTTAACTTTTAAAAGTAGTGGCAGTGATACATTAAGCTACATTTCTGCTGTTATAAAATATACCGGGGGGGTTCTAGGAAATAAGCTCTCTCTTATGTATACCAATATACTTATGGCTCGTTTTCAGATGTACAACTCCCTTTACTTTTCTGAGGATGAACAATATGCAAAACCCGAGAGATGTAACTCCTGAGATTTAGCTATAACTTTTGTGATTGAAACTAGTGAAAGCAGCTGGAAATATATCCAGTTATTCATGTAGACTTCTCTTTCTGCTATCCCTCTAATTAACTGCATGAACCTCCTCCAATTCTGCAGTTCTTTCCCAGCTAAAATTCATATAAAGTTTTCAGCAATGCGTGTTGCGTAGCATGAGGTGAGAGTGTAAATTCAGATGCACACACAGAAGGCTCGTTGCTCATCCTGGTAAATAACGTACCTGTGTCAATAAACTTACGCAGGCATCTGTATTTAAGGTAATATATGGGAGATTACGTAAATACCTTCAGAATTCATTATGGGTGTAAAAAGAAAACATATTTTGGAAAATGCATTTGTTCTTTGCCACTTCAAACATTATTAACATTGGCTCTAAGCAAAGGTTATTTAACACTCTTGGAAAGATTTGCTTTGTTAATACATTAATGGGCATGTTTATTGGAATCAGGTGGAAGTTTTCATGTTTTATATTAAAGATACTAAACTGTGTGAATGGATTCATCTGTCTCAACTTAAAAATTAGCAGCTGGATGATTTGATGTTTATAAAACACAAATGATTTTTTATTTTTTTAATTTGGGCAACATTTCTCCTGATTTTATTATGTAAATCATCATTATCGCTTGACTGTATAAAGTATCTTTTACCAAAAAAAACCCCTTAGAAAAATGAATACATCTTTCATATTTTTAAATGAAATATTTATACTGGTTTATGGTAAATTTTCTCAAAATTCAGTGAGATTCTAGCACATTTCAGTGCAGTCTTTTGAGCAAAAGCAAATTACACCCAAGAACTTTCCTACAGACATGAAAAACAACTGGCATCACTAAAAATTTCAAATTCGTGCCAGGAGCAAAATAAATATTCAAGTTACATTTGGTGCGAGTAGTCCTTGCTAATATAATCCTCAGAGATACTCAGTCCTGTATAACTTAATCTCTCCTTCATCTTCTATTTATTACTTCAAAAGGTTAGTTTTCCATTACAGAGGAACTTATTGGTGCATCAAAGGTTTAATTGAGCTCCTTTTAAAGTATCCTGACTGTCACTATAAAATCATGCGTCCGCAGTAAATGCGTTTATAGAGAACTTACAGCTTTAAATTTCACTTAGAAAAAAAGCCTTATACTTTCCTGCAGGTTCTGAATGCAGATTTACTATAAAATAAGTGAATAATAATACCAGGTTATTTTGGAAAGTGTTCTTTCATGCAATCTCTGCATTTAGCACAATCCCAAAATGGCAGCCCAACAGGTGGTCCTTTCACAGCCTTCAGCCCAAACAATCGGAACAAAAAGGACACCAAGAATCGAATGTTCTTCAGGATTTAAAAAGCTGTTCACTTCCCTTTGTTCATTTTCAGATTTAGCCATGTTCATTATTGTTAAGCCACAAATGCAGGACATTCTTTTTTGACATTTTGCCATAAATAGACACTGACTGAGGCTGACTAGCCAGCTAGCTGCTTTGTCACATGCAAGCGGAAACTACTTCTTCACAAAGCGAATGCATTCCTGGTGCCTCAATGGCCCCGGCAAGCACCGGTTGTGACATGCTGCAAATCTGGCAAAGTCTAGGTTAACAAAAGTATGGGTGACAAAGGCTGGAGTTTCTCTTCCTATATTTTCTTCCACAGTAAGTATTTAATTCTGGCCTAATGAATTTGCCTGGAAGACTGGGTGTCACGTTGACAGGCTCTTGAATGTCTGAAAATATACTTCTGCATTGTGGGCTCTCTTTGGAGGGAACCGTTAGTTAACCGGTAATGATGGACTTCAGGGGCGAAATCTAAGATGAAATACTTGTTTCTCGGTATTTTAAAAGTTGTGAAAGTTCCTTGTTACAGTGATCGCAGTCTCAACAGACGTAACAAAAGATGGGCCCAGTCCTATGAGACTTTAATGATGCAAGGAGCCTTTGCAGCCGCCTTCACTGCGCTGCGAGGAATTACTCACACAAGTAATGGGCGCAGAGGCACAGAACAAGATTTTCTCCCTCCTGTGTGTGAATAAATGTGTAAAACACGTGTTTTGTAGAAAAGGCAGAGCTGTAATCATACCTAACTGTTCAAGTATAGTAAGTGAATTGATCTTCAAAATTTTTAATTTACTAAGTCAAATCCTCTTCTGCTACCGTGTATTCCAAATGTAGTAGGCAAAGCTTTTTCTCTTTTTTTTTTTCTTTTTTTTGACATCTCCAGCCAAAGTCAAAACTTCCAGGTTCTCCCACTGCTATTACCTTGAGGATTTTCCGACGCCCATGTGAGTCCATGGCTTCTGACACCCGCCGGCGTGTGGATGAGCCCAGTGTTTGTAGGCAGTCCTGGTGTGTGGGATGAGGGTTTGAAACTAGACCCTTGTTAACCTGTTAGATTGAAATTAGACCCCGTTAACTTCTTACTTCCAGCATTCAATTTTTGGTGGAAAACGAGACTTCCTTCAAACTGTCTTATGAAAAGATAGGCTGCTGATATAAATAAAATATTAATGCATTTTACTTTTAAGACATCTATGTTCAGAATTGCTTATAACAATTGAAAAAGGTATTTGATCACTGCTGGTAACAATTCCAGCACACACACAAGGAAACACGTGTCCCTCAAGTCCTACCGCGGCCAAAGGCAGCAGCGCGGTGTGGAAGAAAACAACCTTTAGCCACAGACACAGTCTTGCCTATGTTAGTGAGGTAGCAGCTATGCTGAGCAGCGAATTGTTCCTCTTCAGTTCAAAAACGTGAAATCAGTAATGAAAAAACTCAGTGCTGAGTAGGTTACTGAATTAAGCCGATGATCAGTGTTGTTTGCCACCTGGATGTTTGTTTCATGGTTTACCTGAGCCCGTTGTATGTGGAGGAACCAGTTTACACACGAATGAAAGGGCGAAAGCCGAGACCTGCTGTTGAGACTGTGAAGATACTTGGGCAAAATCCTTCACTGCGGGTCTCCCCTTCCAGGCTCCTGAACCCACTGGGGTGTTTTCTCTGCAAACCTACATGGGGGGCGGTGAGTCCTCATGGTGTTCCTCCAAAGGAAGAGGCTCCTGCCTTTTTTTTGTAGTAGGAAAAGTAAAATTGTTCAACTTCTTAATATATGAATGTAAAATCCATAACCCCCATAGATTTCAGGGGGAATCAGTTAGTAAAACGCTCAGGCAACCACCAGCCAAAATGATTACTGGGTGCTAAACGATGAATACGTGTGTAAGAGGATTTTGGCTTATTTCAGCCTCGAAGTACACACAGGCCAGAAAAGTCAGCTTGTAAAAAAAAAAAGAGTACCATGACACAAAAGTGGGACTTGATGTTCTTTCTAATCTTATCCTTATTTTTGGTTTTATTCTAGCCTTACTGTCATTCCAAAGTTCCCTAACAACTGTTTTGAATCAAGATATCTTTCATAAAGAAAAGTACTTATACAGAACATCTGCATACGTTTTTGTGAACTCAAGTTCAAGTTTCAAGTTAAAGTTCTGGGGAAAAAAAAAATCTGTTTGTGTGGCAGTGCTGATTTAAGGAAAGAAAAACAGGAGTCACAGGACACAGAGAAACTTCACTAGAATAAATCAAACAGCACTGAAAGTCAATTAATGCGGAGGTAGAAGCAGGGAAGCATCCAGCTTTACCTCTCTCCAGACAGCAATAAGTCTCTTGCAAATTTAGCTGTCAGAAATGATTGCTTTGTTTTCGACAAGTGGCATTACTTCCTCTTATACTGGAATTAAAATTGATTGAAATTGATTCATGACTTTTCAATATTTCCCGCACCCCTTCATTCCTTTCAATTTGAAAACATTATTTCAGTGAAATAAACACAGATAGAAACAGCATATATATGTTTTGGGGGTTTGGTTTTTTTTTCTCTGAGACATCTAAGTATTAAGATAAGAGAACAGTATAACTAGTGGTTTTTGACTGGGTAGTAATTCATTTTTTGTTAAAGAAATGCTTTCAGAAATGGTCTTCCTAAGGGAACAAGGTTTTAAAATTTTTTTCTTACTGATTCTTCTGGCGAAAAAAAAGGGAACAAAATAACTATAAATTCCTAAGCAGCCACACAGAAAGGTTCAAATCAGAACAGAAGTTTTGCTGTGCTGCTTGGAAGGGTTTCCCATTTGAAAGCTTGCTCTTGCTTTCGGACCCACCGGGACGAAGGGCGGTGATGTCAAGAGGTGGGGCTGCCCCGGGAGCGGGGCCGAGAGACCCGCGGGGGAAAGCAGAGCCTGCCAAATGTGTGCTGATGGCTCAGGGAGCTGGCAACCACATTTCATGGTGAAACTGCCCGCAGCATAGCTCTGCCTGAACTTCTTTGGCTTTAGCAGCTGTGAAACTGTGTTTGCTTGGATTCAGCTGCAGGACCAGTTTACCTAAAGTCTTGCAGCAGCGGAATACAGTATAATTCAGGCATCTTTGTAGCATTGTTAAAAGAAGATCCTATTAGAACGTCTGCTTATTCTTGTCCCAGATACAATATGCGATAGCACCATTTTAAGTGCAGGACCCAAACACATCCTGAACATTTCTTGATATATCATGGGAGCAACCTTGTAAAATAGCCAGTCTTTATGATCCCCATTTACCTACAGGGAACTGAGGGATAAAGCACGGAAAGATCAAGTGATTTGCAGAGAGTTTCACCAGTAACTTGTGGATGTGGCAGGCACTGGAGCAGTGCCTGCTAAATCTCACCAGAGAACTGTAACCATGAGAACATCCTTTCTCCCAGAATACAGAAGTTTGTATTTACTCTAACTGAATTCTTTGTTTTTCAGTGTATCTGCCACCTTGTATTTCACACCTTTGCTGACTTCTGGTCAACTGCAGAACCCCACATGAAGCCAGGGTGCCTTGCTTTAAAACAGAGACCTGCATGTCACCCTTATATAGACCCCCTGGCAACAGTCCGAGGACTCCTGTTATACCGGTGGGCTTTTTCACATGTTCCAAGCTGCGAATAGAGAGATCACCAAAAGCATGGCAGAAGAAACGGAGGATGAGGGCAGTAATCTGAGCAAGGGAGAGCAGGTGGGAAAGGTAACAGTGATTGCGGAGCTAAATTGTCAAGAATGGGAGTGACTAAAATAAATACAAAGCAGCTGGAGATATAGGGAACATGCTGGGATAGGGTGAGGAGTACTGGGTTGTGGAAGGATGGCGGCGTTTCTTTCTTGCCATGAAGGTATGCTATGTTCTTGGTGATTAGTATCTGATGAACTGGTTTTTCTAACTCTTACCGTAGTAAATGTATTCCCTCAGAAGGAGGCAAGCAGGCAAAATTCACTGTAGTCACACAGCAGTCTCTGGGTGATGGACAAATTGAATTGAAAGGATCTAACAAATATTTTGTAATTCGTCAAATTTGTGGAGTTACAAAAATGACCATAACTATCTCCCTAAAAGCTAGATTGCGAAGCCAAGTCCTTCCTTAGTTAATCTGCCAAGAGCCCTGAACCCTGGTTATAAGCTGCAACGCTGATACTAACTGAGAGAAAACCGGTTCCTGAAGCCCGTAGCCATGGGAGGCAGAATCGTGGGGCTCTGTGTCGCTAGGAGCCAGAAACACCTTTTGCCCTGAGATGTTCTGAGGGACTAATCATCTGGTTTTCTTCTGCATGGAAACAGCTCTCCTCTATGCAGTTAATGACCTGATACCCTTTAGACTTCTTGGTGTCTGCGTAACCTTTGGCAGTAGCAGCCGCCTGTCAGAGTCACGTAACCAGAATTGGTTCCTTCCTCTCCTGTCAAAATGCTTTTTCTTTGTTTTCGTCTCCTCTGTGCTAACAACCCTTCTGTGTAGCATCCTGCAAGGTCAATCTCTGACAGTCTCCTTTGGCCCATCTTGTATCACCCTGGTTTCTTCTCTACCTTCACAGCTATCTGTGCTGGGTAAGTGTCTTCTCTTCTGCAGCTCCACCACCTGGAACAACCTTATTTTGTCTCTTGTTGACTCTCTGTCTTGTTTCAAATTGCATTTGAAATAGCTTTTCACCTTTGCTATACCTATTTTCCTCATTCTCCACTGCTTGCTTGCCTTGTAATTGCATTAGAGGCACTTGGTGAAACACTTTGGCACAGCTAAAAGACAAGTCCATATACACAAATGTTATCGTACTGTATTAAAGTGGAATTCACAGGCCAGAACAGTTTGTTGTTTGATATGTGTTATTGTTGTAAAACCAAAGCAGAGATGAAATGCTCCCGGTAAGTGTGGGTTTTGAACTGATGCTTCCCTCAACCTCTGCTGAAAGGTATATCAGTACTGTTTCTCCATGGCTAAAGCAGCAATTACCATCAGCAACTCTTAACATACCAATTTTTAAATATACTCCAAAACATCTCCATTTTGTAGCATTTTTCTTCCTTTGCTGTTTGGGAGATGCAATAATGAAGAATTGTGAGTGTTGACTCTAAAGGAGGATCTCTCTCTCATCCCTACAATGTAAGAAATGTTTTTGTCATAAACTATTGTAATGTGTCAGTGAAGATTTTCCGCTGGGCTGAGGAATTCCTGTATTTGGCTGCCTCATGTTAAGCTGTGGTAGATAATTCAAGCAAGCATGACGTTTCTTGCTGCACCCTGTACCTGAAGTTGCGGGTGGCGGAATCTGCTCAGCTGTGTCATCTGAACAGGCTGCCTTCCACAGTGGTAGTTCAGTCTGTATTAAACAGAAGGCTCTTTCTGCCCCCTTCTCCCATTTTATGATGCTGTTATTTGGTAACATCAAATTCTGAAAAATTAATGCATACATGAAGGCAACAATCCATACATTTTATTTCCTTCACAAGTTTTCTGCAAAGGCGGGAGTTCAGGATTCGAGCTTGTTTGATACTGCATACCCTCTTGGCCAGAGAAGCATCTGGTTAGTAAAACTCCGTGTCAGTTTTCTTCAGATTTATTAGTGGTGGCTTTTGTGACTGATCACAAAATGAGTTCCCTGTGTGTCAAGGAAAGCAGCTGGCGTGCTTCAGCAAACATCTACAGTATGATGTATACAAAATTACTGGCATGAAAGTGTACCTCTCATTACTGCGATAACTCTGCATACATCTTCCTTTCTTGCTATTATACATAGAGATTACATGCATGAAACTCCAACTACCTAAAGTGGAGGTGGGACTCCTGGGTAATTAAGGGCACTTTATTCATTCTTTGAATGATTCGGATGATTCTGGGTCTGGGGATGACAACAATTCTTTTATATAGAGACAACTACAGTGCAGGTTATTCAAACTACTCCCCGTGTATCCAGAAGACTCAGAAATGAAACGGAGCAAGAGCTAGGTTTACAGGCCAGCGCTTGGTGAAGGCTTGCTCATGCTATGTGCTTTCACAAGAGAGGAGACTCTCTGGTGGAAAACACCTAGCCAGCTTCTGTTCATTCTGACAGTGTACAGGGAAGTGGGAAAGTCTCTATCAAATGCAAAATTCTCTATGTATAAACTGTGTATAAAATAATGTGGCATATGCATGTACAGCTGTATGAGAGACTGTATAAACTCACTAGAATTATCATAGAACAGGCTACAGAGGCATAGCTTTTATTCTCTCGCAAGTGTTAGTAGGGGTAGAATTTGAGTTCTGAGCCAAATGAGTTTGTGACAATTGATTTAGCCTGGCTGTTGCTACAAACTTCATAATAACAGAGCATATTGTAGAACTGGTAAAATAGGTCATAATTAAGTAAGAAGATTTATTATATTTCTGTATAAACAACTTATTTGTATTCATAGTGGATTGTCTCCACAAATTTATTCTTGTCTCAGAGCCAAATAGAAATTTAATGTCATTGTTATGTTTAGGTGAACATCACACTCTTATATTCCCCTCTGTTTGGCCTTGAATAAAAATCAGAGCAACAATAATATAAATGGTATGAAAGTAGTCATGAACAGTAGCCCATCTGTACTGGACAGAATTCTACAAATCAATTAGATGGCCATAAAAAGCTAAACAGATGCGGATGAATCAACAGTGGAAATAAAATGGATTGAACTCTTACATTTATTGTTCATGTATAACCCTTTTTAATAACCAAGATGGGTAAATTACACTAATTAACCTTTAAAAATTTAGATGATTTCTAAATAATAGCTTCAAACAATGCCTATTCTTTTCATTGTTACTTCTAAGTGTTTTGTCCATGACAAGGCAGTTTCATTAGAAGATCTACAGAGGTAGTTGTTTAAATGGGCTTTTTCTTTTTTCTTATTTCTCAGTCATTAGACTTCCTACAGTATATACTCCCACCTCTCCCCCATCAGGTAGTGCTTGAAGTAGGAAGAAATCAAATCCATATATCCGCCCCTGGAGACCACTTGAGTTAGGTCTCGCTGCTCTTGGGTGGGACAGGTTATCCGACAGGCAGCAAATCCTGTTCTTAGCCATAAGAGCATGTCATCTGGGCTAGGGCAACGCTGGCAGCAAAGGCAATGTGTAGCCCAACGCTTTTGGACAGGTTGCCTGGATCCTCAGTAACCCACAGGGCTGAGGATAGTTTTCGTCCGCTTTCTGCCATGCTTGAGGTAGCAAGCAATTGCAAGAGGATTATATAAGCCATATGGGTTCATGCTATGGCACAGCTGAAATCAGGGTAGAGAGATTCCTGCGGCTACAGAAGCCTGAAGTACTCCGCAAGCCTTCAGCAGGAAGGGTTAGGGGAAAGGCTTTTATGGGGGAAGGGAAAAGGTATCTGTAAGGGAATCTTTTTGGAGCCTTTTTTTTTTTTTCTCCCCTCTTCAAAGCCCCCTCTCCATGCCCTCATTCAGGAGACGACGGTTCAGCATCTGTTACTGTGGAAAATGTTTTGTTTGTTCTCACTGGTGCAAATAATTTGTAAACTCGCCAATCAAAAATACATTTTTAGTCAGTATTTTGACTACTTCTGCTTCAAATAATGTATCTTTGTCATTCTGCGGCTGGAATTCTCAGTGGTGTTGTAAGGTCTTAATTAAAACAAGAGAGATAACTTATGATGTATTTTTAAAAAAATAAATAAATAATCCAGCACTGATCACAATACATTGGATGGAATGGTGAATGGTTTGAGTTTCCTAAATTACTGATACTACCTGCTGATATGAGGGCTGTTCAAAAGGGCACTTCACTTTTGGGTTTATTTATTAAAATCCTGCACTCAACTGTAAGAAATTAGCCTCCTAGAGATGAATCGCTCCCTACTCAGGGGAGCCTGAAGCAAAGAAACTGATCATACACACATCGCAGAACTGCACAGTAACACAAGCTCCAATGTTTTACTACATCTCTCACGCAAGGTGCTGAACAGCAATGTGAAGCCTTCCTAAAGCAGACCAATGTTCTTGGCTTAAAAGTGATGCTTTTGGACTTCTTCCTCAAATAATTAACGCCAAATTTACAGTGCTGTACAATTATCTTTTTTTATCTTGTAACTGGAAGCCCTTAACAACTGAGGTAAAGTGTGAAACACAGGCTATTGGACTCTGGCAAAACCTGGAAAGATCTCTAGGTCAGCTTTCAGGTAAGCATAAATAAGGAGATGGAATGTCTCATTTTATTTGTGAAATTTTACGTATTGCAGATGGGATACAAGTCTGTCTTGACTTCTTGCAGTGGAAACCAAGCTATCTTTTCAGTTCTTGGTTGGCTACAGAGATTTTAAGCATCTCCTTCACAGCATGCATCTTGAGAACATCAGGACAGAAGAGCTGCAGCTCAGGTAAGAGCCTCGGCAGCCTGGAATGCTTTGCAATCACTCTCCAGCAGGACATACCGTGGTCATTCTCTCTTTTTCTACCGGTTTACAGCAGAAGCAGCTTCTTGGTGTTGGTAACGTGGAACAGCTGTACACTAGAACAATGGTCAACATGTTCTGGGTAAGTTAATTAAGCAATGCCATTCTTAATTGCCTGCAATTTTAATATATGTATAGGTTGGACACGCGTGAGAAAGGTTCACAGAATCTCATCTGAACCTTGTGATATATCCTGCAATGGGCTGCGATTATGTTCAGTGCAAGAGCTCCTCCACAGAGAAACCTGCTATACAAAATTACCATTGTGTAACCCAAATCCAGGTGGCTTTTATCTACTGCCAAGTTAGGGGTTCACATTGTCCTAAGAGAACTGCTTTTTTACTGCTAGCTCTAGCCGAAGTGGAGACTGAAAAGTTGATTTTAACCAAGATACAAAGTTCTCTTCTTAACCGTACTTTGGCATGCCCTTTTGGAGGACAGGGAGTGTAGATCTGCCCTGCATCAGTAAAAAAGGTCTTGGTTAAGGTGTCAAGACATGCCAACAAGATAGTAAACACTTCCTCAGTTTTTGCTTCATTTGTGGTTACCTTTCAAACTTCAGCTACCGCAGCTCCACCTATCAGCAAACACTGTCGTGGTTCAGGCGTAGCGGAAAAACGGCATAATTGGTAGTTCTGTAAAATGGGTAGCGTAAGAGGTATATCCTGCATGCCCTTTATTATGGGGGTGTGGTGGATTGGGTAGCAAATCTCTTTCTGCAGAAATAGTCCTTACAGTGGAAGTGAGTTGTAGAAGGTAAAGCCCAAAGAGGCAAAAGGCAAGCAAGGATAAACTAGTAAGACCAGTAGCGCTCAGTACCAGAACGATGTCCTGTTCCCCTGCCCCTCCATGCATAAAAGTCATACAGCAGAGGAAGGGAAACTTCCAGCAGCTTGGCAGCCCTCGGAAATCTGCAACTACTTTTAACATGCAATTCACAGTAGAGAGTATCTTTCCAATGAATTTTTATAGGACAGGCACGCTGGCATTAAGCATACAAGAAATTAACAACTTGAAATCAAAGAATGGCAAAGGTCTAATAACAAAGCAAGATGAATACCTTATTTTTCAAGTATATCTGTAGCATTTATGTGATAAAGTATATAGGGCTAATAAATTACCATCCAGAGTGCTTCTGCTGTTGTCTCCTTAACTATTGTCTTGCTACAATGCATCTTCATTATGCTTTCAACCCCTAACTGCTATGTTGCTGCCATCTTGAGAAAGAGGAAAAGGAGAATCCCATGGCAAGACATCTTTCAAATAGCAGGCAATTCACTACAGAAAAAGCCACTTTGAAACTGCTAATGTAGTCTTTTTGTAACCAGCCTCCCTTGAGGAAATCAGCAGTGTTTGCACTTTATTCTAAGAACTGACACCAGATGAGGACGGAAGTATTTTTTTTTTCTGTATATATATATATATACACACACACATATGCACTTGTTTTAAATTTAAACTAACAACAAATAATTTAATATTAGACAAATCTTTCAGACCTAGGTAATCTCTCTGAGGGCTTCCCTCCAGAATTTTCCAGAGAAAATTGCGTAGTGCAAATGCAGCAGACTTAGCCAGCATGTCCCACCAGTAGTTGAATTACAATGCACATAAGCAGAGGCTACTGCTTTGTAAAAGCTAAATCCCTGTGGTCATCCTTCCTGTTCCCAGCTGTAACAGCCATCTCCCGCCGCTCTTTCAAGTACTACTGTGTGAAGTGTGTGGAGCTAGGCACAATTATGCTCACACTGTACTCTTTTGAGCTACGGCTCTTGGGACCCAGTACAAAAAAAAAATGTTTTGCAGACAGCAGGTAAAACTTATCTATTTGAGGTTAAAAGCTGCAGCTCACTGTGCTGCTTCACCAAAATACCCCTTATAATATGAGCTGTTAGGATTTTCAACAATGGCAATGCTTTGCATAACAGAAATAGTCTCTGTAGGATACTGAACTGATAACGAAGCACACAATCTGAGCAACAGTCCTACACACAGGTAGGTCACAGTCTTCAACTGCACCAGTACCCCTTTGTATCCAATGCTGTATCTGAGGCACTCATGACTGCTTGGGTTAATCTCTTCCTGGCTGGACACTAAGCATCTCAACAGGTAACTTATCATGCTGTCTTCTTTCCTGGAGCTAGGACCAGAGCTCAAGCAGCTTTGTCTCCCACTTCTGCTGGTTCACCTTCAGAGAAGCATTAGGTGCAGTTGCTACAACAAACATTAGTCTAGGTAAGAACACAGGATCACAGAAAATGCCTACTATTCTTCAAAGTGCAAGACTGTGTCTAGTCAGTACGGTTTATAACACTTGTCACAGACTGATACAGGGACATTGATAATATGACTGCTGTGAACAGAGCAGTTAACATAAGACTCCCTCTGTAACAGCTACTTTTCTTCTAAACCGGAATAAAGACAGAGACAGCAAACAAACTAAAGAACTGGTACAAATAGAAAATGGTTTATTTAAACAAACAAACAAACCCAACAAAATCGCATTTCAGTATGTGGCCAGAGGTCTGATTTCAATTTAAACTATATACCCAGCATCCATGCTTCAGAAGTCATGTAAGCATGCGTATGGAAGGAAAGGAAGCTGGTGCCTACTGGCATGTTCCTCAAAACCTCCCCTGGCGTGGTCTTACTAAGTTTGGTAGCAGGGTCTGAAGTTTGAATTCCTACAGGACACTGACGAAGTGAAGAACAGGTGTCTCTATTTACACATATAGGATTTCCATAACCATTTTTCAAACAGAAATACTATTTGCTGCATTTCTAACAGCTGTGAAAACAGTGACAAATACGGGAAAAAGATGCAGGTAAGCATGCATACTGCAAGGTTTTTTGTAATTCTTTTTCCTAAGACAGTTTACTTATGAGGAAGTATTTAATTTTATTTCACAAGTCTATGCAAACTACTTACATGAAAAGTATTCAAAAGATAGCCCTTTTGAATACTCAATCATCAAGAATGACATGTGAAATGTAGCTTTTGTATGCAGGTTAAGACTTTTCACGTACGAACAATGCTGCAATCCTCCTTTACAACAGAAGGGAATGGATTATTAGAATGCTATTTCGAAAACATTCTTCATTTTAAAGTAACTATTTCATTAATAAGACCATTCTTCAATGAGATCTTCTGAAAGAAAGCTGTCAAGACCATCCAAAAGGAGCTTATACGCATGCTTTGCTTTCATTCCTAAAGTCATCCCCAATGAACACTACTCAGGTCTATGGTTTAGGTATGTGTAAAGCGTTATGAGGATTCTGAAAAGACTTTTTTTTTTATCGAAGAAGCTGCTCAGCCTCCTTGGACTTGCTTTCTTTTGTTTTCCTCAGTAATGCCTGTTTTATAGCATTGATCTTTTCATCAAGTTCAGCCAATGAATAGTTCTGCTAAAAGAACAAAATAAAAACCACAATCATTTACATCTTGTAATTGCTAGAGAAGTGGCCTAGCACTTGATACTTAAGGTCATTGCATATTGCACTAAATGACAGAAATACTGTTGCAGAATTGTCTGAATCTCGTCTGTGGCTATTTAAAATTGAAAGAGAAAGAATGTAAACTTAGAAGAGACTGACAGTCCTAATCATGGATCAATCTATCCATGCTATTTCCATTAGATGCTTGTTTAACCTGTTCATAAAAAGCAAAAATCCTTTGATGCTAAAATAGTGGATGAGACTATCTAGATCTTGTAGAACCCAGCTTTACAAGTGAAGGGTTTTTTCCCTATTGCCCAGCATCAATCTCCTCTGGGCCCACTTAAAGTGACATTTTTTTTTCTCTCTTCTTACACAAAGAAGCAGTCATAATCCTTTTTATAAAAATATTTCACCCTATGGAGGATTTTTTTCTCATGTAAACAAGCCTACTTCCTCAGTTCTCAGATGGCCCACATCCCATTCTAAGCATTCTCCCCAGCTCATCTGTCTCCAAGTGTGCGGAACAGTAGCAGACAGTGTCCCAGCTACGATCTCACTTGCACTGAAGAGAAATTCTCTCTTGTGGCCTAAGGTACATAGTTAATGCTTTTCCTTAGGTGACGCTGTCGTGAAAACAGCAAGTCTTACTGACTTCGGTTAATATCTGCTATAATGTCAGGCCTTTCTGCAACAATTTTGCCAAGCCAGCCATTTCAACTTTTATTGTCTCCTCATAAATCAATAAAGCGAATTAAAAAAAAAAATAAAACCAACAAAACCCACCAAGCCACAAAACAAAACCAGAATACACAAACTGCTTGTTAACCCCAGCTTGATTAACATCATTACAGATTTATTTTATTCTATCATCCTTGTAACTGGCGAAGACACTAACCTACCCTAGTACAGACTCTAATTAATACTCACTTCATTGTGACACCCATTAACTTTCTCTCTCTTTCCCTCTGTTTCTTTGCCAGCAAGCTATCCAATAATGATGCAGCTATTTCTGAGAAGTTAGATATTTGCTTGGTAGAACTTCTGATTACTTTTCACTCAGAACATCCTAAACATAAGGTAAACAAAAGTTAATAGCACTTACATGGGGAGGTTGAACCTTTCTCCTCTTGCCAGAACAGCTCTAAAGAAAAGACATAATCAAAACAAACTTAATGTTGCACTGACAGCGGACCACAAGTAATTCTGTAACAACCTTGACAAGGGTCTTTAAAGTACAGAAAGAACATTGACTGCCATTCCATGGATTAAAGAAATCTTTCTTATAATTAAATACTTTGGATCATGAGAAATACTACTGGAGAGCAGTCAGAAGCTGTTGAAGCTTCTCCATGCTTGGCAGCCAACAACTATCAGCTTAACTGAAGCTTCCTTCAGACAAAACCAGGATCAATATCCAGCTTTTGAAGCTGCCAATGTTTTTCTCCTTAAAATCTTCCTGTATCCACACTAATATTTACGCAAAACTTTGGACAAAAAAATGGTAATTACTGCACAACACTACTATTGCCACCATCACAAATTTTTCCCAGTTCCTCATTCTATAGAAGATCCTAAAGTACTTTCCATGGAAATTGCAGCTCAAGAAAGTGTATGTTTTAACATCTGGTTTCCAACAACTTGAAGGAATAGCCTCACAAATAATACTGGTCCCCAACACAAACAAAAAAATGAAACAAAAATTGATAATATTGTTATTGATTTTCAATTGCCAACTCTTCTTTGGCTGGTGTCAAGGGAGAAGATATAAATTAAAATATGGTCGTCAGTAAAACAGACATTCTTACTGTTACGTGGGGAAAGAAGAGCAAGATAACAGACAAATTTCTACAGACAAATTTCTACAGCCACGTAGAGCCTGATGTAGTAACAACTAATGTTCTCTTTGTGCTAGTCTCCTTTGGTGAATGAAGCATAAGGTTTGCTATTCAGAGACAGAACTCTGCCTGGACTAGCAACAAAGAAACCAAAGTCATAGAATCACACCAAACAGTTTTTAAAAGGGTTTACTCTCTCATCCTATTGGAAGTTACTTCACATAGCTGATCTCTAGTAATTAGATCATGTACAGAAGCCCAAAGGATTTCAGATGACTTAAGGCATTAATGATTTGTATTGAGATCAAAACTTTAGTCAATTTTCTTGTCATAAGAAACACTTCAGATTTTGGAGGGGGGAGAGGAGAAATCCAACCTTTATAATACATTTCTTACAAGTTAGCTAAGCTCAGATGGCTGCAATTTCCACCCCCCTCCAACAAATACTGTTCTTTCAAATGAGAAATTAGGTAGAAATATGAACTAACATAGATGGTCCACATGAAATATAACCTTACACCGAGCCAGAGTAGTCTATCAAAAGTGTCTGCCCTCTGACTCCTTATGTTTTTGTTTGTACATCAAAGATTTAAGCACAAAAGTCCTGAATGCATTTAGGTATACTGAAAGAAGTTGAAAGAATTTCTTACTACAGATTGAAAATATTCAGGAGACAGTCCTTCCAACTCAAGGATTTTATCTTCAAGCTTCTTAATTCTCTGATAAATGTCTCTTGGTACAGGACCACCTAAATACCCCAGTACGAATACAAAGAAATCAGGAAAAGCACTTGAACAACTTTTTAAACTAAAGATTGCAAGTTTTACAGCTGAATTCTTCGAGTCCAGCTATCAACTGGTAGCTGAAACAAAGTGAGCAGATGAGATAATAAAAAGGAAGGGTAATTAATATGATTCAGGGTAAAACTTGATTGATAAGCCAGTGCAGTCAGTGAAGGCAACAGACAGCTTTATGCAGGTGGTTGAAACTTGCCTGACAATGTCCCTGGAACAACTAATGATAACTCTTACAATACACTGGTCACACACCACATGTTACCACTTCAAAACCGACACCAGCATCAGGAGGGAGCAGATGGGATGGCAGACGACACATGAATTCAACATTGATATCTAAGACTGTTCTGAAGGAAACCTATCTCCACTGAGCATCAGAGGTTAGAGGACGGATATGAGTTGTGCCTGACAAAGAACAGCATTTGCTTGGCCATAGATGGGAGAAGCATGGGTGGGGAACATGTCTATGGTATGGAATAACAGAGCTCTGGAAAAAAAAACAACCAAACAACCCCCCCGCCAAACTCCCCCAAAAACCCAAACGAAAAAGAACAACAAAACCCACAAACACCACAAAATGAAGAGCAACAAAAAAAATCCATGTCAACCCATTTGCTGTTTGCAGCTATACTGCAGCAGCTTGGGCTTGTTTCCCTTGTTTTCCAGCCTTAGAAAGCATCTTATTTATGCTACGTAGTATTCTATAACCTGAAATCACTCTATCACAACTAACTACTGGCTATCCCAATTAAAATGATAGTCTGTGTCTGAACAGTAGTGACAACCAAAGCCTTGGCAAGCTTTTACTTCTTCTCTTGCCACCCCTTTCCATTTATTTCTAGGTCTGCTAGGTAAGACAATTCTATTCCACAAACTACTGAAATAAGCACTAAAGGGTTTTTTTGCCATTCATCTATTTCCTCACTTCAGACAGACAATTTTGTGGGTAGCTTCCCTCCTTCAGTTCTGCTCTCTACCATCACTCAGCAGCTACTAATTAAATCTGCTAACCTCTCACTCTTCTTAATATTGCTGTCTCTTAATGGAAAAGAGCAGTGCTAGCACTAGAAGAAGCTGTTCTGAAAAACAGCAGGTGAGTCAAGAACAACTCTCAGTCATCAGAAACAAAAACTGGCGAGCAGGTAGCTGAGGCAGGTTACCTGTTCAGATGAATACTTTTTGCACAGCTGCTGGGGTAAGTAACAAACGATCTTGAGACCTTCCCTAGGAATGGTGACTTGGACAGGAGCAGAGCTGGAATTGCACAGTTTCATCCTCTTCCCCTATACTGTAGTTTAGCTGACCCGCTCCTTCAAACAAAATTATGTTATCTATTATAGGCACAACCTGGAAGCAAGAGCTCCTCCTTAGGTACCCCTAATCATTATCCCTGATATGCATAAACTCCAAAGCTACTACGTGTTGTAACCTTAATGCTAGCCAGCCACTTGCAAATTCTATTTCCATGCACAAAAAACACCTTATTTTTGAGACACCCATAGAGCTAAGCATCAAGCTCTGACTGCTGCCTCAACAGCATCTAGGAGTATTCTACTTTCCTTGCCACCACAGGATCCAGTATGCATTCACAGGAATCTAGTTAACTAGTCAATGTTCACCACATTCTTAGAGAATGGACTGGCATCTATTCAGTATTCAGAAAACAAAAAAAGTCAGTGTGTCTCTGCAGCGTGATGTGTAGAACATTCACTTTATTAGGTGAAGATCTGGGCTTCTGTTCTGTTTTGAAAACGTTTTTCAGGAAAAATACAGGTTCCTCCTTGATAAGTGCCTCATTGAGTTATATTCTAGAAAACTGGGGCTGTGGTGAAGAAAGCAACTACTTAAAAAAAGTCAGTAGCCTGTTGGCCATGGTATGTATTTTAGTGAAAGGTGTGGGCTCATGTTTACATGGCTAAAGTGAAGTACTGAAAATAAGCTTCCCACATTCTGGCAAATAAGCTTCTCACCTAACTGTATTTCAAGAATCATCCACCTTTAGGAAAAGGTTGCAGGTTGTTTTGGGTTCATCCTATCCCCAGCCCATAAGGTGTCCATGAAGCAGGACTGAGTCCTAACCTCAGCTTTTCCTGTTCAGTGCGTCAAGGCAGAAGGACTCCACTGGCTATGGAGAACCCCTACCTCCAAGTATTCCAGGTTGTTTTAAATCCCATTCTGAAGTGTCCCTCCCTTGTTTGCCACCACATCAAGTGTAGATTTACTAAGTCAATATCCTAATTTGGGCATAAATCTGGGTTCCGTTTTGGGCATAAGAACCTAAACATGAGACTGCAGTACTTGGAGTGACTAAACCCTTCAGTGAATCTATCCACTGTTTTTACAGTCACAGTTTTTATAGACTTGCCCAGTTTTACTACAGCAATGATCACTGTAGTACAAAGTGGCACACCAATGTCAAAATTAAAACATGATACAAACCTGTCTGTAACCGTAAGTGTGCTTCAATGTTTTGCAATCTTTCCTCAACAGCTTGGTTTCCACAATCATGAACAGGTACATTGGCTTTGTGACTGGACCCATGGTCTCCTTCAGATCTAGTCTGAGGTCCATATGTATTTACTACCCTAGAAACTAGGTAAAGAGAACACAAATTTAACATATATGCACATGAAACACAAAGTACATCTAACTAAAACAATCAAAATATTAAAATATGAAAACCTGTGTTAAATCAATTTCACACCAGTCTCTCATGTGAAGCGTCCCACACACATTAAGATCAAAGGTTCAAGTAGAAGTATTTTCCTATTTTTGCATGAGTAACTAAACTAAATGAAAACCTAGGACTTTACATATGCAAAGTGAAAGAATTACTCATACATTCACGTAGAATGGCAGTATCAAGAATTTGTCATCAGCTGCTGATAAATAGCAGAAAACCCAGTATCTATGTCAGCAGTTGCACATGTGAGCTGTTGTGAATGCAAAGAGGCCAGACCTAATATTACAGGAAGCATCATAAATACATGAAGATGAGGGGAGGTAAACAACTGGAAGAACCGCTACGAATCTCAGCAAGGAAGTTCTCCTCTCGTTTTCGTTATCTGGGTAACAGCTTTAATGACTCTTCAGTTGCTTCTGGGTCTATCTTTTCCCCCTGCTGAACCATGTCTTCATCGGAAGATGAAGATTTTGGTCACTTCTCTTGAAATCACAGTTATTTCTCAAGTCCTTCCTGATAGGAATACTGCAGTGTACTGCAGACCTAAAGACTATGTTGGCAACTCTAGACACTGAAGCACACACCTTCTTCCTCAGTACTTCATGAAGATCACACGTTACATTCTTGCTTCAGTTTATGCTGGTTTTACTTCCAACTCCTTTCTAAGTGTTATTCACGTTTTCAGTTATGAAATGTTCAGGTTTTAGTTACTTGAAGTGCAAACTTTTCTTTTTTCTTGTAATATGCTACCATCCAAGTTACAAACTAGCACTCAGTTTAAAAAAGTGACTACTGAAAGGGGTTCTTAGTGAAAGATTCTAAACTTAAACTCACTTCCTCATCTCCGTCTCAGCTCACCAGACCTTTTAATGCTTATACCTACCATTGTGCTTCACAGTATTATTCTAGAATTCTACAATTCAGAATAATGAATTTGTTTCTAGAAGCTGTATCAAGTAGATAACTGAATACTACCACTCTCAAAAATGGAAGAAAGGGTTACTTTCATTCTCATTTTGGAGATTTTGTTTGTTTGTTTTTAAACAGAATAACTTGTGTACACCTAGAAAGCAGTAGATGGACAAGCAATCTTTTATCCATAACTTCCGCTGGACAATCATTTCTACACTATTTACTCCCTGCCAAAAGGTAGTGCAGTGGTAAGCTTGTTCCCCAGCTTGCCACTTCCCATAAATCTACGTCTCAGAACTTCCGCTGTGTCCCAACACTGTTTTCTAATTCAATATACTTACACCTACTAATGAAAAATAGAAGATAATTTTACTTAATCTCAATTCCTTAACTGGACTGCTAGCTTCACCTTAGAGGAAAAGCTAAGAATTGTTCAGCTTCTCTGTCCTGCTTTATCTCTTGCATCTTTTCTTTCAGACAATGAAAATAGGCTACTTTGTTTTGGTCTTTAGTGCATAACCATCAGCTTAATGAAGCAGTTATGGGACTGAAAACCTTGGAGAAGTAAGCAAAGATGTAAAAGTATTCACTACAGTCAAAAATCAACATGTTAAGTTTGCATTTTTTGAGCATTCTGTAAAAAAGTTTTAAAATCAAAAATTCATCAGTGCTGTTCTATCTGGACACTCTTAATAAATGGGTATTAAAATAGTTGCTTACCCTTTATATGGCTTTTAAATCCAGGATAGGGTGTGAAAATTGCATCTGTTCTGGCACAGCTATTTTCTAAATAAACAATAACAACAATATAAAAAGTGAGGTCCTAATTACATATTTATCATTTAAAATATTCTAACCATCATCAATTTTGAGGCTTTTAACAAATCTAATTAAAATTTTTCATACAATAAAAACATCAGAAATATACCATTCACTCTATAAACACTTGCTCATTAGTAGTTTCACACACTTACATGGACGTACTGGTTTAACTGGATAAGTCACTTATATAAATGTATGCTCACATGTATATAAAAGTTTATTGGATCAGGACCAAATTTCTTCCAATTTACATTTTATTTGTTTCTTTCTTTTCACTGCATTTCTCTGTAAATTATTTCTTTCTTCCTGCACATAAGTCTTTTACCTGCTTACCACTGTTATTCTGGTTTTATGTCCTTTTTTAAAACTGTTCTGTTTTTAGACTGGTGTAGTTTACTCATCAGCATTCTTTTCTCACCTTCTTGCATTTGTTCTGATGCCTGTGACTTCTTTAATTTGTTTAACCATAAAAATCTACAGTACAGACCATCTCAGTTTATTCTAAAGTTTATATTTTAATCTCTGTTCATACACACCAAAGCTTTACACATACTTTATTATGCCTGAAAGGAAGGTCTTATATTTCTTCTGTACGTAACTAAATTTTAGGAATCAGTATTTTACTATCTAGCATATTCTACTTGACTTCAGATGTCATTTTCATTCCAACTAATATTCAAAGAGTTAACCTCTCCTCTATAAAGCTTATGGAACAATAAGCTTTGATCTCTAAAAGCTTAAGTACATCACAGAGACAATGCACATCTGGGTTCACAGGTACTTAGAAAACATCTCCTTACTACTTTTGTATATAAAAGTGTCTCCACTTTTAAGACACATTTGGTTACGCAGTTACTGATCATGCTAATGGGATCCAGCCTACCAGATGGATTTAAGACTGTTTGGTTATAGATACAGCCAATTATGCCAACTGGTGCACTAAAAACACCAATAAATGTGAGTAATGTTGAAAGGAAAAAGTTATTCTAAGTAGCTAGTAATTCAAATTGACTGCAAAAAATATCTCTTTGTAATTTAACTAGCATTAAATTAACCTCAATTTGAATATGTAATTCACAAGACATTTCTGAATTGCAATTCTTCTGACTTTGGAAGGAACATCTAGCTAAAACATTGGGAACAATAGCTACAAAATCATCTGATTTAAGATCACAGTTCTTAAAATGAACACAGTAATAGCTATAATCTTTCTGTATGGGATGCATTAAACATTGTCATCCAGTGGCTACTTTCTTTTTTTGTCTGTCTCACAACATCTGCAGTGCACATGCAAGTTCTTAACTATAAAACAAAGTTACTCTTAAAGTTCTGTTTTAAATACAGAATAGTGCTTTTGAAAAATAAAAAAATAAACAACTTAAATTGCTATGAAGATTAAAGTCTGGCTAGCCAGTTACCTTGATTACAATCAATAACATTGCAAAATTCCCTGACATTATTTTCATTGATCTCAGCTTGTTTCCTCTCGATGAAGGCTGATATCCGCCTGTCAATCTGCAGGTAATAAACATGATGGCATGTATCTATTTCATTCGTTAAACGTAAAATTTAGAAAGATCTTTTTTTTTAAAATTTAGGTAAATCCACTTACTTCTGCTTTTCCAGCTTTTATTTGGACCACCTCTGGATCAAAATTAATATGAGCATCCTTCAGATCTCCCAAGTCATAACTTGCATACTTTTCTTCAGTTTGACAGTTACCATCATAAACATCTACACTTTTTTCACAAGTTTGGCCTTCTGTTTTACCTGCAGGTTCAACATGTCCTATATTTTCCTCTTTAATCAATGACTGGAGTTTCTCTAAAAGAGGCTGAACAAAGAACAGAGTATGTTAGGATTAAAAAAAAAAAAAAAAGCCAAAAAAATCCCCAAAACAAAAAACAAAAAGTACTATTACAATTTCTAAAACAGAGTAACAAATAATTTTAGAAATTCCATCTGCCTCTAATGGAACACAATAATATTAAAAAAAAAAAAAAGCTATAGTTCCAAATACTGTGCACACCATGATTCTGGCCTTTCTGACCTGTGCCTTGTAGAAGTTTGTATAGGAAAACTCCCAAATTTCTGCAAAAGTCTGCCTGCTACTTGTCTGTTACTAGCTAAATCAAAGCTTCAATCGTTGGCACCAATGCCACTTAATTAACATGTAATTCATATGCCTACTCAGAACAGTAAGGCTTAGTATTTTTCCTCCTTAACACGAAAGCCAATGCTTTCACACTGTAAAGCCTTTACTTTATCACCGCAGCACTACATTCTCCACTTGAAACTGCAGTTGCTCAAGTGAATGAGAGAACACAGACATGAAATATATAGGCGTTATCCTGAACACATGCTTTTTGTGACACGGTTGATTATCTACTTAGGTCATGAAATTAAATGAGAGAATGCACTGACATTTGTAGCAGCAAAAATGAATGCTTATGCTACTGCAATGACTCACACAAGATGTAATAACAAAACCTCAGTACATATACATGTCACACCCCCTTTTTATAATTTTTACCAGTTTCATCTAGTCTGAATTTCACTGCTTATTTTCCCGCTAGAAATTATTTTTAATTTTTTTAAAGACAACATGATTTTTACCAGTCACATTTCCTGAAATGGAATCAAATTCCTACTTGCAGTGTTCTTACAGTTGGATGTAATTTTTACGTGCTTTTATCTTGCATATTTTCTATTTTTGTTTATCACACCAAAGATTTGGTGGATGTCTGGAAAACATAAAGGGTCTTCTTTTACCTATGGACAAGCAAATACAAGAACTTCCTTTTTCACCCTCTCAGTACTACACACTTGAAATAATTCATTGACTAGCTGAAGCAAAAAAATAGTATTCAAATCCCCACCTTTTACAGATGAACTATCAAGGTCAAAACACTGTTCAGTTACCAGCTGACAAACTGCTCACCCTCCCTGCCATGCAACTAAATTACACATACTTTTGGCAGGGTTGGAAAGTTTCAAACAGTTAAAAGAAATGACAGTAATGGTGACTGGCTACTTGGCAAGATGAGACATTAATGTCAAAGAAATTACTCTTTAAAAAAAAACAACCCTACGCTGAAAATATATTTAATTGCAGTAAGACACTCCAGGATGTGTCATGCTGGGATAATGCCACTTCTTGAACCACTGAAAGCACTCCATGAGCCTCAAAACTCACCCAACGCATGGAATCATTATCATAGCATGACACACACCTGCCGTGTCTTATTGCTTAATTATAACCCACCATAGATGGAAATGTATCACATTTACAATGCAAGTCTAGAAATCAATGAGGCTGCATTTATTCAGCCTGCTCACCTACAGTGGCTATTCCCACCACTAACCTGAAAAATCCCTAAGTGCGAGTACCTATGAAGCATAGTGGAATCCCAAGCATATAATTCTTTTTAGTTGGACATAACGATATAAGATCAAAACGACTGAAGTTTTACACTTTAGATAATATAACTACATTCAGTTGTGGATCACTTTTGTCAAGTCGAATGTGTCCAGTGAAATATTTACCTGCAAACATAAAATATGCTGCTGAAGTGCACTAAAGAGCAATGTTGGCTGAAGTGCTGATGTGCTTTGAAGCTTGCTCCAATCAATTACAACTTTCACGATATCGTCTCCAAGGTTAAGCTTCAAGAGTGCAAAAGGAACACAACAAAAAATTATGCTGTTATGTTGTATTAACATCACAAAAGTTTACAAAACTTCTACAGGACAACAATTACGCTCACTCTCATACAGACCCCATTTTTATATGAGGACATTGGAGAGGTTTGACACTAATTATAATTCAAGCAGCTGTCATTTTCAAAGTAAGCTGGTATTTGTAGAGTATATTAAAAAATCAAAAATTCCTTACTGCCTCATCACACTTTCACTGTATTAATTTGATCTTTAACTTTTGTCAATTCTGAATTCAATTAACTATCCTACGAAAACATACTGTTTATGTTAATCGCTCAAATCTTTTCTTTTAACAGATGACAGAATCACAGTAGGAAGAAAGATGCACCCAGAATGGCAGCCTCCTGTAAGTTCATGTATTTTATTCTGAGATTTCCAAGGCTATCTATGCCTGTATGACCATGGTCTTGATACTGCACCATGCCACATTCTTGACATTTTTACTTGCTGCTAATCCAGAGGAGGCTTTATATTAAAAATAAGTGTGTAAAAAAAATAAATATTTAAAATATCTCAAGGTTAAACAAACTCTGAACTACATATCACCACTATCAACCCATTTACAAATCACACTATTCGCCTTTATATGCATTCAGATCAAAATAACAATTGCCATAGTCTATTCTCTTGGCCAAGGAATTGCAATATTTAACTCCCAAAGCGATAAAGAGAAACACACATAGTGAATCTGAAGTTTTATTTAAAGGAATTATGTATCTTCTATAAGCTAAAAATAAACTTTCACTTTCTAATACAAGGCTGATTGTTAATAATCACTAATGAACTATATACTTTCACACCCATCTTTGCCATTTTGTTACACTAAAGCTCTTCTCAAGATCTTGAAGTAACAAGCACTCTCATTTTCCAAAGCCAAGTAGGTTGTTCTCCAACCAAACAACCAATAAGTGATCCCCCAAATTCTAGATACAGATAAAACTCTTGTTTAAAAACAAAAGGACCTACAGATACTCTGTTTGAGACACTGAATTCCCAGGTCATATGCATATTTGTACATCTACATCTCACTCCTTCCTTTTTTCAAAAAAAAAAAAAAAAAAAAAAAAGAGAGAGAAAAAGAGACCTCAGGCAGATGACAAAAGTGAACTTTAACATACAGTCTAAAGATATCTAACTGCATTAAATATTACAAACAAGAACACAGAATGCATATGCACTTGTTTCGTGAATCCACCGCACAGTGTATAAGAAAACAATGAGAACTAAACACAAGAATGCCTCCATCACTCTGAGGGCAAAGCAGTGGATACTGAGTTGTTCTATGTTAGCTTTAAACCCCAGCATTATCACAATTTTGTATGTAAAGAACTATAAGCCTAAGCCTTCCTTCTTTAGTCGAAGAACAGCCTTGTTAAATCTAGTGTTAGATTCCAAATTACACAGCCAAGGAAACGGTCTGACTAGATATATAATGTATTCTTAGATCATTTTCACATAAATGGTTCTTCCTGTTTACTACTTGAACTACATAGGATGTAGGAAAAGTAATGTTTTAGGAAACACTAGTTTTGAACACCTTACAAAATCAAGAATGTTTTTAGAATTTAGTAATAAAACTTTACTTTAAGAATTAAGCCATTGTGCATATGTGATCATCTGAAACATGTATTTCTTCCCAAAGTTTCTGGAGTAACATATGCTATATGCTACATTACAGTCCACTGACGGGGCAAAAAAGGTGTAGATCGAAGTCATCATAATGACACAAAATAGGAATCCTACTGCAATTTTGTCCTGGTTTCGGCTGGGATAGATTAATTGTCTTCCTAGTAGCTGGTTTAGTGCTGTGTTTTGGATTTAGGATGAGAAGAACGTTGATAACACCCTGATGTTTTCAGTTGTTGCTAAGTCATGTTTAGACTAACTCAAGGATTTTTCATCTTCTCATGCCCAGCCAGCAAGAAGGCTGGAGGGGCACAAGAAAGGTGGGAGGGGACACAGCCAGGACAGCTGACCCAAACTGGACAAAGGACTATTCCATACCATGTGACGTCATGCCCAGTATATAAACTGGGGGGAGCTGACCGGGGCTGGGGGGCGGATCAGTACTCGGGAACTAACTGGGCATCGGTCAGCAAGTAGTGAGCAACCGCATTTTGCATCACTTGTTTTGTATGTTCCAATTTCTTTATTATTATTATTGTCATTTTATTATCATCATCATCATCATCATTTTCTTCTTCTCTGTCCTATTAAACTGTCTTTATCTCAACCCACAAGTTTTACTTTTTTTTCCTGATTCTCTCCGCCATCCTACTGGGCTGGGGGGAAGCGAGTGCGCAGCTGCATGGTGCTTAGTTGCTGACTGGGGTTAAACCATGACAGATCTCCTAATAAGCCTCCTTTTTCAAAAAGAATCAGCTAACATGTGCCTTCATATCAGAGTGTGTGACTCCTGTCCAGGTGGCTGAATGGACAAAAACAGTAGAGCTTCTGACTTAGAATAATTTAGAGGCCGGTGGTATTTTAAACTCATAGATGCTGGTTTTAAACATAAGTAAAGAATAAACCCCTCCTGCATCCAAATATGTTTCTAGTACAACAGAATTAGTTTTCTCAGTGTTTCACATCCTTCTACCTATAAGAACTGTAACAAGCAGGTTTATAAATTCTGTGATTTGGTAGCTTCAAAGCCTGTGTATATTTACAAGTCCACAGCCTATTCTGTAGCAATTTACAGGACCATAAGTCATTTCAGCCCTTTGAAATTGTTTTATGAAAGACACTGACTGTTAATTGGAGCTTAAACAACTTTTCATGATCAGTCATATTGGTTTTAAGAGTTGTTATCCCCAGATGTCCTCCTAGTCACTGTGCTGCAAGTGACTGCTCTAGTAAAAAAATTCCTGTGCCAGAAATATTCCTGTTTACAGTCCAACCTGCTAGCATAAATCCAACTTAACTACTACAATGGATCACAGACTGTGACAGCTAACAATCTGGTGTACGTTCACTCATCTCTATGAAAGAGAAATGGGAAATCGGTAGTTTCAGTCAAAAATGCAAGATGGATTTCTACAGTCAGTAAGCTGGTAGAACACCACAGTTATATTTACTGGAACTCAAGTGCTGGCAGACAAGAGCGTAACTCAATAACGGGAAACAATCATGACTGGGCAATTAAAAAGGCCTTCTCAGCTCAGATGGAGCAATGAGACCCCTACTCATAGTTCAGTGCAGTGCACAGTAAAATGGGTTTATTGTCATGGAAAGAATACACTCCAAATGCCAATGAAGATAATTTTACTCTGCACCATAACTACTGTAACTCTACTGAGAGGATGTAGCAACTCTAAACTGGTCTCTTGCAATTGTCTGTGCGCACCCAAATATTGTTTAAAATCACGAAGCTCTCTCCAGTGACATGCTAGACATAGAGCAAACTTTGGAGAACAAGTAAGCTACTGAAGAGAGAGAAACTAGAGTGTTTCATGTAGTTTTGAAAACAATTAATTAAACTTGTGATGACTACTCTTGTTAAGAGCTTAGGAAACTCCTCCTTTATTCTTCTTCGTGTTTTTCATAAATGCAACAGTTCAACTTTTCACTCATGTTAACATTGTAAGAACAACAATATGAATGACAGTATCACAGCTAGATAAACTGACAGTCACTAGTTCTTCACTGATTACATTTAGAATTTTCACCAGGAAGAATTATGGGATATTTCTTCCTCAATACATAGATAGCTTTCCTGTCTCAGTAATCCTATGAATCAGCGGTGTACGATCATCACGTTGTTTAGCACTCCTGTTCAAACGCAAGGGTAGTTTTCAATCACTTCAGAGATAGGAAAACTGAGACTCTTACTAGTCAGCGCCTGAATTTTCAGGCCCTTAATTTTGTACGACCTTTGTCTGAAAATGGAGACAATTACTAGCAGACTTTAAGGTGAGAAGCAAATATAATACACAATTCTATTCAGATGAGAGGTGAAATGCTCTAAAACCCAATTTCAGATCAGTCAGCAGCTACCACTAAACTGCCTCTGTATCTAACAGCATCCATTTCTGAGTCTTTCTGTAACAAACATATATTGTTATACTATCTCCTGTAGATATCGCTCATCATCTGGCCCCAAACCTTCAAACTGCTGTCTAATTTCAGAAGCAAGAGTGTGCTTCTACTGCCTTCACAGAACTACATATATGCTTCCACAGTGGAAAAGGAATTCATCTGTAAATTATCGATGGTAATAATTAAGTTGTTACCAAAACCTTCTCCTGATAAGGGCCTCCCACCACTACCGTAACAACTGTTAAATAATTCATAGCCATTACTAAACCTAAAGTAGGTGTTTCAACTTAAGCACCACAGAGCAAAGCTGCTTTAAAAACTGACCCACTGAGATGCACTCTGTGTTTCATAGTATGTTATTACCAAGGCAAGGCTGACTTCAAGCTCCTGATCATTTATTTTCATTTCACACACGGCAAGCTTTTAGTAGCTTTTCAATTCAGAGTCACTAATTGTTAAGATACAGCAATTAGGCAGACTGCAGTTTCTCACAGGAGAGATCATCCACCAAACTACAAAGTGACATGAGGCGCCCCGTCACGAAGAGGCAAAGGCACGGCCACGACTACGCGATGGAGCGGCAGGCCGCGCACCCTGGGGCTGCCCACGCCAGGAGGGATGCCGCCGGCACCGCCGTCCCCCAGCCCTGACAGGAGCTTCACCGCTCCCGCAGGCAGGCGTGAACAACCTCCAGAAGCGAGGCCGCTCCTTCCTTTGCGGCAGGCCTCTTTTCTCTCCGGCGCCGTACTTCACCCCTGGAGCCCAGAAGGGCCCCGCAGGCCGGGGAGAAGCAGGAGCACGCCCTGCTCGGGCCCCCAAGGCGGGGCGAGGCGGGCGCGGTACGGGGGCCGCGGCGGCCGGGCCAGCCCCGCCCCAGGCCTCCCCCCGCCCGCCGCACTCACCTGCCCCGCCAGCCCGGCCAGGCAACGCAGGGCGCTGCTCGCCACCTCCGAGGCCGCAGGGTCGGCGCCGATCTCCGAAGCGTGGCCGCCGGGCTGGAGCGGGCTAGGGGCCGCCGCCATGACACCGGGCCGAGCCGCGGCCGCCAGCACCGTCCCCGCCGTCGCTCCGCGATGACGAACTCCCTCGGGTGGCCTTGCCCTCTGGCCCCGCCCCCTTGGGCTGATGGACAGGCGCGGCAGCCAATCGCGGGCTGCGCTCTCGAGGCCAGCGCTGTGCTGGGGGAGCGGCTCGCCCTGCGGCCGCCGGCTTACGTTGCCGGGCAGGGGAGGTCACCGTCACCGTCACGGTTAGCGGCAGCGCGGGGGAGGAGGAGGGGGTTGTCCTGGGCTCCGGAGCCTGGCTGCCCTGCTCGGCTAGGGGCTGCTCTGCCCGACGCGTAGGAGCGGCGGCCCGGGGCAGCTTCTCGGCTGCGGCAGCAGGGCCCGGGCTGGGAGGCAGCCCCCAGGCCTGGCTGTCCTGGCCAGGCTCTGGCCGTCCTCTTCTGGCCCCCTGGGCTTCCGTGCTATGTGTGGTGTGTGGAGGAACCTCTCCTGCAGTACCTGTCTCTCCAGCGTGGCGAGCAGTCCCGCTTCCCAAGCCTGAGGAAGCATCTTAGCTTTTGCTCTTTTCTCAGACCTCTCTGGGACCCTGAAGCTTTTCTCGTCGCAGGTCCCTTGCAGCCATCAAGTAAAAGACCACTTCAGTGGTCAGAGAGTCACAGTGCGTTGGCCCAGGTGGGTGTAGACCCACCTCTGCGTGTTGCTTTGGTACCACCAGGCTTTGAACCCTAGACTGCAGCGGCTTCTGTGGGGCACCCTCTCCCTGCGAGGTCACCTTACTCCCTCACCCTTTTCTTTGCCTCCTGGCTCCTTCCTGTCCTTCAGCAGCCTCCGCGGAGCTGTTGGCGTGGGCTCGTGGCAGGCCCGCTTACAGGAGTGCCTCCACTGAGCGCTCCTTCGTGGAGGGAAGGACAATGCATGTTTATTCAAGTACATCAGATTACCGTGCTTGTTTCAGCTGTGCTTTTCTGGTTATACCTCCACTTTGTTACATTTGTATGTGCTACTCTTCAAAGCCTTGATTCTCCTGGTTACGGCAAGGTTGTTTTTTCATCAGACCACAAGGAGAAGGTTTGTCACAGTACCCTCACTGTGGGACTTGCAAGACTCTATTCCCTCGAAGACAGTCTACTTGATTTCTTTCCTAGGACAGTATGAATGCTGACAAAGATTGTCTACCTGATGTTTTCCTTGATACCCTAATTTTGATCATTTAACCTTCATAGCTCTTCCTGTTCCCTCTCCCCAATATTTTTTATTCTATTGGGAAATGGTGAGTGCTGTTCTATATACAAATGTTAAAGCATTCTTAAATAAAAATGTTAGGCAGATTAACTTATTTGACTGATATTTTGGGGGGTATTTTAAAGGCATTCTCCAGATAAAACTTACCTTCATCTAGTGAAAATAAATCCCACTAAACTGAAGATGTAGTATTGTGTCTCTATTCAGCAACCAACTTAAATATTTGAGAAGATTCAAGTAGAGTCTGCTCAGTTCCAGAGGAAAATCAGTTCCAAAGTGGGCTTAAGTGTTAATAATTACAAATATATTTCATGGAGAGCTGTGTTTTGCAAGAGTATCTTATCTAAGGTGAGCTAGATGCATTTGGCTGGATTCAGATGATGAGAACCACTCTTTGGATTCAGAAATGCTTACTGCAGAATGTGTTGCTAATTTGGAAGCTCTGTACTGTAGAGAAATTTACTTAATTCCTGCAAAAATACTGTTTTTGTCAAATGACAGTATCTTGAACACATATGCAGAACATGGTAGTCAGTTAAGAAAGAATGTGAAATTTTGTTTTGCAGTTCTGTCCAACAATGCTAATTCCAGCTCGTGGTCAAGGACTCGCTGCTTCAGCCTGCCCTGGCTGTTGCAGTTTTATCCCTGGACAGGCAGCTGAAGCAACTCTGCAAAATGTAATCATCTCATTTGGATGAAACCATGAAGCTTTCAAGAATAAAGGAGAATACAATCTCCTTTCCCCACCAGCACTATAACACTGAATAAATGTGTAAGAAGTAATTTGCTGGCCAGAACAGAATATGGAGCACAGATGTAACACCGTGGCATTGATTGTTGCTTCACAGTGTCAGAGGGGGCAATTTGCCCAGACTCAATCTCCAGGGACCTGCAAAGATAGATGAAGTCCAGACATTTGAACCAAGTTTTAACTTCAAGTGATGAATGCTCAGCTACCTGATAAATTCCACTTCTGAAAAATGCAGCTTTCCTGGAGTGATGGAGCAGGTTTATGCCTACTTTAGCAGTGGCTAGATGTAGCTTTATTAGTTGAGAGACCTGAGATCCTTCCTTTGCTTTTGAGCATGTTATCTTTAGCTCTAGCAAGAGGTTGTTTTGGGGTACAAAATGTTTCAAATGAAAAATAAAAAGATAAGAACATAAATGTCAGAAAGCTACTGGAGCTTACGATGCCATATACGTGGAAATATAAGGGAGGATGAATGAATGTGGAGGATATCGAGAGACGGTGGAGGTGATGTACCATTATTTATTCAGTGATCATTACAAGAAAAGTAGGCAAAAGACCATGAAGTAGTCTGTAGAGTTGTTGATGTCCACCTATTATTTACTAAGCAGAAACTGGATCTTGGCCTTCTTACTGTTGATGGCAAATGTCTTCTCTTGGAGAAACAGTAGTGATTCCTGTGAGTAAAGAGGGCACAGATTTTCTTCCTACTTTCACTGTCTCAGAAGGCCTTGATCCATGTTCCAGCTGCTAGTTGAATAAATTTGGTAGCACCTGAAATTTCACAGATTAAATTATGTAATGCATTATGCAAGCATGAACAGAAATAATCCAAAGTGATTTAAGAAATAAGAAAAATGAGAGCCTGTGAGAAAATGAGAATGGGGGGGGGGGGGAAATGTACAAATACAGCTAAGACAAAGTATGTTAAACATTCATATCTAATGCAAGAGGCAGACCAGAGCAGAATGGTTCCAGAAGATGATTATATGCTCACTGTGTGTAGTGCACAGTAAAAATGAATACACTTGCAATCGCCTCTGGCAGTAAAGCTGGCCACGGTAAATCCAGGCCTCCCATAAAGACAGAGGAAATTACATGGCATGCTCACTAAAGCTGGTGAAACAATAAAATATTGGAAGCTGTCATTGCTGGAAAGATACTGGTAATTTGGAGGGAATTTGTAGAAAACTGGCAAGAAGTGGATTGCCGGAGATATAGATACTAGTTTAGAAAGAGGGATGAGAAGATTTAAATATGTGTAACTTGGCAGTAATGTCCACATTCAGTAATGTGACTACCAAGGGAGGGAATAATCTGGAATTGTTTTCAACATTCAGGGATAGACTTATCATGATAATATTAAACCTTCTGCAGCTTGGATCCCTGAAATGGATCTCAGGCATATAAAAGCCTCTTCCACCAAAACGACCTTGAAAAATATAAACACAAAATCACTAAGTTATTCAGTAGCAAATACAATTGTTTGAGTGAAAATTATTTTGAAATGCAAAAGAATTTTCTTTTGGTTTTGGACTTTTGCTCCTTTTTATTTGGTTCATAAAATGATAAAGATATACACCTCTTTCCAACTCTAGGTGCCTTTAAGCACTTTAAAATCACAGTAAACTTTAATAAATTGACACAAGTTCTGTTTGTTTGTCACCACTGGCATAATTACTAGCACTATTTCTTCTGCTGAATATTACATTAACATAATTTCTGCACTCGCACTTTAATTTTCTTCCTAACTAACACCCAAAGAAAGGTGGGTGCTTTGCAGAATGTACCAGTGGTTGAGGTTGGTTGTGCTAAAGAATGAAATGCTGAGCTAAGGAGCCTGTGTAATGTATAAGCAGATTTTTCTCCTGAATTGAAAAGCTCATGCTGTGTACTTCTGCTTATGTCAGCTGTAGTGCTTAAAAAGGCAAAAGAGACAACACTTCAGAAAAAAACTAAACTGAAATCATTTGGAGCTTCAGAGATTAAAAACAATACCCTGAATTCTGCCCAGGGCCCCAGGCAAGTGGTGCAGCTTGACACTGACCACTGTAAATGTAATTTTCCTCAATATTCAGATTATCAGTGCTGCACTAAATTATCTCAGTTTATAAATAGAAAATTGATAGTATCCTACCAGTTGGATTAAAATAGAATAGGACATAACAAAGTCCCCTCCAGAATAAAAGGGTTTTTTTTATTTTTCCAAACATTAATTTCAGAAGAAGAGCACTTCACTTCTGTTGCTACCTGGGTACCCAGGAAAAGGCATCTCTCCAGCCAAGGTTAGGGATCCTGGTTCAACAAGACGCTTAAGCTGATGCCTGATTTTAAGCACTGCTCCAGCTGAAGAAACTCAGCCTGCTTCCCTGAAATGTAGCCCTGTGCTTATTAACTTCATCAAATAAAGGCTCTGAATTGCAAATCCAATTCTCCAATAGGAGCTGCATTCCTTCAAAGCAAATGTCTTTGCTGACCTTTTGCTGTTTCTCTCTATCAAAATTTAGAAAGCCCTGTTCAGACAGGATTGGAATAGGATTTGTATGAAATGTCCTGTGGGAAATACAGCTGTGATGTATTTGCATTTGAAGAAAAAAACCAACTATAAGTATCTTGTATTTATGACTTGCAGTAATTTCATCATTCCTAACAAAATGCAAAATCTTCATGAGGCTGTTTTCCGCTTTCTGTTTAGTGTCCTTATCCTGATGTGCACAGAGACCCGTGGCCCTTCCTTTCTGAATTTTTTTACCCTTGAGATTTTCTAATACTGCTCCATGCTTTGCCTTACTTTGGTCATTATTTTTCATGTCTTTGTTTAGTAATTTTACAGCATATTTAAGTTTAATCTACCTGCCTGCCCCCTCTTTCTTGCTGCCATCTGCAAATAAGATTAGCATCCTCTACACAAAGTTCTTCAGTTCGGTTACGTAATTTGGGATCAAGAACTGACCTCTGCAAGGCCCAGCTCAACAGCTCTTCCGAGAAGTCAGTGAACTATTATTATAATTATTCTGTGTTCACAAATTTTAGACTTCTATAGCTGCTTTGAAAGGTTTGATTATAAACCTCCTTTCTATAATTTCCTTTTGAGACTATCAGATGAAAATGTAGAAGGTGTCTTGCAGAGTAGGCTTCTATGCTCACAGTGTTTCCCTTGTCTATAAACTCTCAGTAAATTGACAGAAGCATTGTGAAATTAAGCACTCATACCTGAAGATAGTCTAAAATTAATGATTTTCCACTGCATTAATATGTACATGCTGCACATATTATATATTTAACTCAGGTTTAATGGGATACTTGAAAATCTATATTTAACAGGGAAACAGGAATATAGCACATTTACTTCAGAGAAACTTTAACTTTTGGGATTCCTTGATTGCTGAGTGCTTGATTTTAAAAACTGTAGCTTGCATCTTTATTAGTATAATTTTACTATTATTTTAAAAGAAATAATGGTGATGGATGGTTAGGAATATTTAAAATAGGGTTCTTCAGCTGTGCTTTGTACAAGCTTTTCACACAGCTTAGCTGGGAGCCAGGTCATTTTCTAAACAGACAGTCTTCCTAGCCTTTTCAGTGGAACACTTAAGTTGCTCAAATTTAAATTTACCTCCTGCTTCAGCAGTTTAGCTTATAAATTTCTGTACCCCAGTAGCTGGACAGTTATCTACTAGACCACATCTGTCATTATTGGTCCAATCAGTCGTTCAGTATCCTAGCAGACTCCTCCATTGACTTCAGGAACCAGATCCAGATCCGCTTTAGATATGAGATTCACGAACTGACAGTTGAAATTAGGGACCTATATTATGTAGTTGAGTTGAGCTTGTCAAGTTAATATATCCATATTACAATGTAAGATAGGCACCTAAATCCTTTAAGCTTCTCTGGATATAGCACTCTGTGTTCATACCACCTGCAGCATTCTTCAACTTCTACATCTGTACGAGTAAATACATAATGCCCTTTTTGGATATAAAGTAACTATAAAGTTATTTGAATGATCTCCATTGTATTGTAGTAAACGGACAAAACAAAAGATCTCACTCATCTTTACACTGTCAGTATTTCTCTAATGCAGAAGAGGCATTTGTTAATAGGGAATATGGAGTCTTTGACATTTTTGGGTCCCAATCCTTCAGCAAAACTAGTCATGCACCTGCTTACTTTGTGCACAAATCATTCTAATGAATTCTAAAGGACTATTCATGTGCATAAAGCTAAGCCTGTGTGTAAAAGCCTTTGCAAGACTGGGCCTAGGTTGTAAGTTTGATAATGACCTGAGGCTGATTCAACAGAGAACAAGCAGTCCTTTTTAAATGTTGAGAAGTGTAACTCCAGCTCAGCTGCACAGGTATGGGCAGTGCTAAGAAACCTCATCATACATGGCACTCTCAAAACTGACCAAGAAAAAATGGCAAGGGGTATCATAGATATTTTTTCGTTTACATTTTATAAAACCACATTTTACATTAATCTTTTTAATTCTTGGCTTCAGCTTAATTTCATCATGGCTATGAATTCCATTTGAATATCTTTATTGCAGGAGCTCAGAAACTTTCCTGTTTTAAATTCATATAAATAGATATATAGCCTGTATGAAAGAGTAGATCTGCTTAGAGAATGATAATTGTGAGAAACTATAACTGTGCTCTTTGGAACATTTTTGCTTGAGGAGAAGGCAAGACCACACTGTTTCATAAAGAAGTGCACAGAAGAGCTTTCCATACTTATTTGTTCATACCATGCCATATTCTGGCTTCTGCTGCAAGTGCTTTGTGCTGCACTGCAGCAGTTCATGTTCTCAGAGACGCGCATCACCTGCAGGAGCCTCCCAACAACACCAGGTCAGTTCCAGTGGTTATGATACATCTCCTGAAATCTTTTTCTCTGTACTGCTTCCATGAGTTGCTTCCATCAGGAACTTCCACAGAATTTGATAAAGTTTTTTTCCTGTGTTTAAACACACAGGCAGTGCTACTAAAATCAGCATGAAAAATGAATGAGATTACTTAAATGTAAACTGAGTTCCTGCTTGGGGCTATAGATTTTGTCATTTAATATGCTGAGTATATGAAATAGGCATGTTTATGCACAATCACAAAAGAGAAATGTTTCCTTTTGCATAAAGATAACTGTTGTCTTATCATGATCTACTCACTGTTAAAATGGTCGCTCTACTTACTGGCCTTTAGGTAACATTGTCTATGAAATGTCACTTGTTTGTTAGGCTCACTGAGATAAAGTTGGTAAAAAAGAGGGAAAGAGTCTTTGTCCTGCAGCTTAATCAACTTTTAGTCGCACTAGAGTGGTCCATCAGAAAATTCCAGTTTCCTCAGTTAAAGGATTAATTTAATAATCTCAGATGGGTGAAGAACTGAGCAGATTAGGCACAGAAAAAATCATACCAAAGCTGCAGTGGGTGAAGGTGATAGTCCTGGGACCACCACTGCTGGCTTTGTTCTAGTTGTTGGTCTTGTGCTTGGTTTGATGCAGGAAAAAGAGCGAAGAAGGTACCTCTTACAAGGCATGGTGCTCCTTTACTAACCTTTTTAATTATTATTTAAACAAAGATTAAAGTTATGGAGTTGGAGAGTATTTTGCTGTTTTATAATTTAGCAATTTGGGCTGAAGTTTCCTTTATATTTTTTCTGGTTTTGTGCAGGCAGCCTAGAAGATGGACATTTGACAGGCCACAATAGACTGCTCCTTTCCCAGGTATCTCCTGCTTGTTTCCTTTATCTGTGAATAGGAAATGGCTTAAAGGCACCTGTGTTATGAAGGTCCCAGGGGCAGCTGCCTGACTAGTGAATGCCTGATTATGTGTTAACGTGCTTTGTCAGATATTGGCAGAATCTGTTCTCTTCTTTTGCCTTTTCAGCAAGGGTACCATTGACAGACTGGCTACCCATTTATAGAAATGTTGTCCATCAAACTGTGAGGAAGGACAATGGTGTTTTTCTGTGGCCAGTGACTGTGGGAAACTTTTCTTTGGCTATTCAGGCAATTTTTGTAGCTTGCTCTGAAGAGGAGAGACTGATGAGTGCAAAAAGTACAATTAAGCAAAGCCAGACTTCAATTGAAGGCTGTAGTGTAGTCTGCTGTTCTCATTTTTTTATTTGGAAAAAAATCTATGGGTTTTCACATTGCTGTGTGGCATTCAGCGGGGGGCTATTACAATCCTAAATTTTTTTTCTAGACCACCTAATTCTAAGTAAAAATTAAATGTAATGAGAGCCACTTGGAGTTCTGAATATTTTAAAGCATAATTCCCACAGAAGGGATTCGACCTAAACTGTGGAGAGCATCAGTTGGCTAATTATAGCTGCATTTTATATTACAGCAGGTGTCAGATGCAGTCATCTCAATAAAGTCCACATAATACTCTGGAAAATAACAAAAGCTTTTCTTTGAATGTGGGTACTAATTTCTGCTAGGTGTCATATGAGCTCTGATACTTCTTATTGGCGTTAACAAGAGCACTGCAGCACTCAAACATGCTTTTTGCTTAGGATGAATTGATACTGTAAAGCACTTACTAGTCAGCCTTGGCAGATGTCAGTAGTTAATACTAGTGTTGCAGAGGTTGGTATATAATGCAAAGAGTCTTATGTAAATACTTTTAGATGATGGGCTGGTTTTGAGAATGAGTGTGAGCCATACACCAACTTACTTAATGAAAGCTGAATAGACAACAGCAGGATAACTGCATTTCCTTTAGTTTCTATCTTATTTTAAGTCCTCTGCAAGTAAAGGGCAGATGGGAAGGCAGTAAACTAGGTGAACGAAAACATTAAACTTAATAAGCACTTCATGCTTTCATACCATTTTCCCAATTCAATGGAAGCAGCAAGTTTGAGTGACTGAAGTAATGGGTGAGAAAGGTCTTTCCTAAGCCTTGAAACTGAGATTCCCTAAAGATTCTATCTTCAGAACAGCCTGCATGTGATGAAACTACAATCTATAGGCATTTGATGGTCACCTGACTTTTTAATTAAAAGATGGGATTCTATGATTCCAAGAGGAATGTGTTTTAAAATACTCATGAATTAGTAAAATAAATACTGAAGTGGGTAGCTTGCAAAGAAGCCCTTGAATACAAGGAATTGTGATGACACTGGAGTGGAATTGCAGGCATAATGGGCAGGGTGAAAAGCGCAAGCAGCAAAGCCTGCCCAGCTGATTGTGCTTGGCCTAACATGCAACAGAGGCACTTCCCAAGCTTGCCAGGTACCCCAAGAAGCAGTTAGATAGGAGAAGCCTCAGTACAGAACAGCAGGGTCAGGTCATGGAAGGCTTGCTGAAGGGGACAGGACATGCCTGGTCCAAGCACCGACAAGGAGAAGGGCTTCAACAGAGAATAATGCCAAATGTTAGGCTCATCATGCAGGAGGAACAAGCATCTACCATGTACTAGCAAAACAAAGGAAATTCAACAGATGATGAAAATCTCCTGACATCTGAGTCTTCTGTAGGAGCAACAAGCCACTTAATGGTCTACAATCTAGTGCTATGTACCTCTCCCCCACATCGTCTGCCCTGAGAAAAGGTACTCCCAAACACCAGGCTGCCTTTGTCTCTGGCGTACAAGCCCATGGAGAATTGCAGAGGTTATAGAAATAATAAATACAACTTAATATAAGAAATCTTTTCTTTTTAAAATGTAATAAATAGCTAAACAAAACTGAACCACAAGTTCCAGCATGTTAGCAACTCTGTAAGAAAAAACAATCACAGGTTATGAAATATTGTTTAATATTTTGTAGAACTGCAGAATAGTTTATAATCTTACTGTATTAAATACTGAATATACTAACATGTAGGAAGAACCTGGTTTTGGCCTGAAGACTAGATGCAATAAGTAATTTGTAAAAAACAAGTGAAAGTAAATTCGAGAAATATATTCATATTAAGAATACATGTATTTCTGGAATAACATGCATATATTGTTCAAAAAAGCTTCTGAATGCAATAATGAACATATATAATCCATATAGCCTCTAAACCTGGCCAAAACCAGATACAGAAACCAAACACAGAGGTACAGAGAAGAAAATGAAGGAAGAAATATTTCCTTGGCTAATCTGTGCCTCGCGTCTGGGGAGCAGAGGGCTGTCTATGAGAGAACTGCTTTAGCGCTCACACATGAGGTTACCTCTAAGGAAAAGGCATATGAAAAGGCCTGAGAACAAAAGCCCAGTTATAAAAGCTAAAGGCATGATTGCCATTGTACAAATGAATTTACTAATTTACCCCATTTATTCCACATAGCCCCTTTCTGAAACCTTTTAATATTGAGAGCAGCCTAGCTTAACTTGGAAAGCTGAGGAGTTCTGTGAAAGGTTGGGAAGGTAAACAAGAGGTAGAGTTAACTGCAGGAGCTGTCAACCTCATCACCCTTTGGTTGTCTCCCTTTTAGCCCAAAAGGCATGAGGAGACCACCACTGTACTACATTGCTTTTGCACTATTGCTTTCCCCTCTCTTAAATTTCTGGTGTTGGGATGTACTCCTTTGCATGTGATACAGAGCTGGGAATTAAAGAATAAAACCTCCTCTTGCCAGTAAACATCCTAATTTTTTTTCTTTCTAGGGGGAGAAGGTAAAGGGTAGTTATCAGCAAGTAGAGATGTTGTTATAAAAAGTAACTACCAATAGTGTCACTCAGAATTTATTACCCTCTGCAGATTACAAAAACCTTATGGCTTCTCCTTGTGATGTCTCTGAAGGATTCTTTGGAAGCAGGCATCTGGCAGACAGTTCCTATGGTAATGACTGTTACTGCCCTATATATAACGTGAGTTTTATGTGTGTGTAATTCTCCTCGATTATTCTAAAAAACTGAATCAGTCTAGGATAATTTTGTATATCACCTACTGTGAAAATTGCTTTGGTGGCAAGCAAAATCAACTACTCCGTGACCTACACTTCTTGATATTAGAGGTTATATGAAACTTACTACACTCTCCTTTCTCCACAGTTATTGCTACTTCTTCCCCTCCATTTTCACTCTAAGATGACAGGGATGTGATTGCACAATACAGGCAGCACAGATGGCAGCTGAAGGTCTGTATCTGCCAGGTGTCTGCGTAACAGCTGAGTCAGCGCATGCAGCTGAGCACAGCTCACTTTCTGACATAGATGTTCAGTGCCATTTCTCTGAATCACAGCCTTGCTTAACCTTTGGAAGTACCTCTGGCAAATTTTAGACTATACTCAAGTATGCAGTACTTTGGCAGGCAGAAGTCAGAGGAAGTCTCGCTCTGAATTCATTGTAAATGCTCAGAAGACAGAAATACCTCCTGCATTGGCTACTGGGATGCAAAGGATGGGCTTAATGATGTAAAACACTGGGAAAGTGTAAGCCCTATATACATATATAACCTATAAATATAAACAATATATAAATAATCACCTATACTCAAATAAAGTTTGCGGGAGATCTGCTCAGGTTTGCTGACAGACTCCAGTGGAGAGAGGAAAACGAATCTTTAGAGCCAAGGAAGAAGTCATGTAGTCCTACGATAACTAGGAGAGAACTGGTTCTTGAAGTTTGGGAGGGCAGGACGATGTCTTTCTGAGCTCAGTGGAATTGTCTTCCTCCTGATAGGGTTCAGATACATCCAGCAGCTGCTTTCTGATAGTTGAGGTTCACAAATCAGGTGTCATGGGGAGAGAAGTGGTGTGATGCAATGTATGCACCGTCCTGTGATGGTACCACAGTGAGATGCCCTTTTCTGTAGATACTGCAGTTATACACCAGTAGACTGTGCAGACATAAGCTCTTCCAGCCTAATGCTGCTGCTCCCCATGCGCGAACAGATGCAGGAGGCGGGAGACTGGGAACCTTGACTGCAGGGGGAAAGAAATCTGAGGAAGAAAGAAACCAGGCAATGGCTTACATAAGAAGCAGCTTGGGAAAGGAGAGGAGGTTTGCACCTTATTGGTCCAAGGACTTCAAATAGCTTAGAGAACAAAGGAAGGTAAGAAATGCGAGAGGGAGTTTTGGACATGGTGCCTAGTGTGACTGACACATTAAGGGACCAGAAATGGAGCCAAAGCCTTACTTCTGAGGAGGCTTTGTGCTTCTCCAGTAGTTTTATAGGCAACATTATTTCATTGTCTGCACGAAACATTAAAGCTGATTACAATGCTGTAGATCCAAGCAAACTGGGGAGATCTGGGGAGGAATGTTGTTGCCTTGAGTAGCTTCACAAGATCAGCTTACAGGAAGGGGTGGGGAGTGGGATTAAAAAAAACACATGGGAAAGAACTGAAAATTCCCAGAGAGTTCCACTGACCATCATAGCTGTCAGGAAGGTGGTTTGTGCGTAAAAGAATGGCAATTCCCAAGGGTGCTGGCAGTGCTGTACATCATTACCAGTGCTGCAATGAACTGAGCTATGGAGTCTAATGGTGGAGAATTTCATTCCTAGATCCAAGCCTATGAGAGTGAAACAATGGTGCTTGCTGCTTCATGGGAAAGATGTATCTTCTCTGAGAGCTCACTTCTTTTCTTTCATTAAAGGAGAAAATAAAAAGATTTTCGTAAAAATGAAGAGTAAAATAAACACATGATAATATGTCTGTGGACATAGTTTCATTTTACTTCAACTGTGGCATGAAAGACCATGAAATATCTTCATCTGGCCTTTCATTAAACCACGCTATCTTTAAACATATTTCAAGGAAAGCGAAGAGTATTAAAAACGTATAGAAAGATTTCGCAGGTAATGTGTATGTGAAGGTTCAAGAAATCATCCAAGGCCAGAGTACTTGAAGAAGTGAGGGACTGTTAAATTACTATGATCTTAAAAATAATTACGGTAATACTTTGGAGAATACATTTGCCATAACAAATATAGAACATATTTTCTAATTTCTATTATGGTTATCAAGGTCATTCAGTGACAGAATGCAAAATCTTATATTTTTCTCATTCAGATACTGTCAGGTGCATAAATTCTATAGCTAATGTGTAAAGACATTTAAAAATTGGAATTCATTAATGAAGAAATTATGTCTTTGCCCAATATCACACAATAATTTTTATCTTGTGAACAGATTTTAACAATACGCGGGATCAAGCTGGCTTTTTTCTACTAATACATGCCATTTCCAAAAGTGTGTTGCCTATATATTAAACACAATGCACACACAAGTACCCTAGCATTCCTTGAAAATGAATTTCAAATCCACATTTATTGTAAGTGCTTTGGGGCAAGAACCATCTTTTGTTATTAAACAATGCAAATAGGATCTTGGCCCATAATTGGGGCTCCTAAGCACTGTGAATTCTTTCACCAATGTCTCACATTCTCTTTCTCCCTCTCTTTGTCCCTCTGCAGATTATGCCAGTGTTTACAAAGATTGGGATCCCTTGCATCCTCATCAGTTTTTACATTTGCCCAAGAATCAGATTCAGTTAGGCCTAGCATTCTTCACAAAGATAAAAGGGTGACAGATCCTGACACATTTGTGCTTTTGAAAAGCAGAAAAGCTGATTTCATGCCTAAACCCTATCCTAAAGCTGTCTCCAAGGTGAAATTGTACCAGTCTTGCTATAAAAAGTGGAAGGAGACATATTTAACTACATACAGTGACATATGTGAGCACTCTTTCTTATACTATAACCAGAAAATGCTGTAATAGCCTTATTTTCCAGTTTTTTACTACTGAAACTTTGCTTTAAATCTGATTTCATTGTGATCAAAAGACACCTAAGACACCTCATTTTTGTCTTAGGTGATAGCCAGTCTTCTTCACATGTATGGACTTCTATCAGTATTATTTAAAACTATAATACTGGGCAAGAAGATATATTACTGAATGCTTATTTTACAGTTGCATTACCTGGACAAACATATGCATGTGAGTCATGCATTAGTCACTGAATTACTAGACTTTAATGGTCGATTTATACATGACAGATCAGTATGTTCTATCATAAATAAATGAGTGAATTTACTAAAGTATTGATAACTCTTTGTGATTTTATTCAGTGACAGCGCTTTAGTAAAACTAGAAAGAAACAAGAAATTATTAAAGACATACAAAGAGCCAAAATGGGTGATACTGCCAAATTAGAAGTCTCTTTCTAAGGTCTGATACTTTAGCCTGTAGTTAAAATGAGCTTTGCCACTGAAAGAGCATTGTGACCATAATGCTTGTTCCCCAAACAGGAGTGGTGTAGCAACAACTATTCAGTCACAGGTTCTTAGCTTGTTTGTATAGTATAAAGCCAGTAGAAACCATTGCAATTCTCTAGCTGGACCTCCCACGTAACATAGATCTAAGAATTTCCTGGAATTAGTTCCTTCTGGAATTAGAGTGTAGGTTTCAGAAAACATGCTATCCTTGATTATAACATTTCCAGAGAAAAAATAGTACCAAAACTCTGAGTATGATGTTTCAATGATTATCATAACAATGAAAAAAATGGGCCCTTTAGTCTAAATTTATGTAGCCTTTAATTTCAGCCACTGAATCTTGTTGCACATTGATTTGCCCAAACTGAAGACATTGATCAAACTTCATTTTTCTTTAGTAAAAGCTTTATAGAGCTTGGACAAATCACTCTTTAACTTTCTTTCTGGGCTTCTCTACAGACAGAACTTAGTGTGCAGAAAGCATATGAATTCACAGTGCTTGAGCTAGTCAGCTCTAGTTTGCCAGGCACACCCATCTGATGAATGCTAAGTAGCTAAGCCATAAACTACCTTACCTTAAAGACAATTTTAATGTAATATACATGAGATTTTTTTATTTCACTTTGAAATGAAACAAACTGCCTCTAAAAAAGGTTGAACCAGCAGCAAGGAAAAAGTGATATACACCTTCTCCCTTTACTCAATACCCATGTGCATGCAGATCACATGAAGCCACAGTTATCACTGGCATATATGCATCAGGCCAGGCTAAACCTTATATTCTCAGAAGTATTCAGTATGTTTATACTTCCCTCTGGTCTGGTCAGGGAGAGGAACTATATCATTTCAATTATAGTCTGCATTGCACATAGGCTGTAGCTGCAGTTAGGATTGTTCCTAAAGCTCATGTATTGGCTTTAAATGAATTAGGGGGGCTAAAAAAGTTGTCAGGGAAGGAAAACAGTTGATGCCAAAATCTTTTCCAACAGGAAGTTCATTATTAATAGCGAGACATCAGTGGAAGCCTCACCTTCAAAGAAACCACGACTAGAGGCTAGAAAAGGGTTAAAGAGATACAGGTACAGCAGAATGTCAAGGAAATCTTGCTATTACTTTATCTCGTGGGACATGTTACACAGGACTAGTAGCCTGGATATGGATTTGGACAGTAGGACCACTGACAGGTATGTGATTGCATGGAATTGCAAGATCATGAGCACAGCTTATAGTCCCACATTGAAACCCAGTATTCTGCTGCTAAAGAGCAGACAGAGATGAAAAGGACCCCCCACAAAGAAGCAGACCTCTAGAAAGACCCAAGAAGTCAATTTTTTAAAATATTGATTTGGACAGCTGGTGTTACCAGCATGATCATGGTATTTCAGAAATCTATCCAAAGCTACCAGTTGTGGTACCAAAGCTACCAAAGGACCAGATGTGGGCAGTGTGTCACTGAGTCCCTGCTGGGCTAGATAGGCAGTTCCTGAGAAGGGCATTCTTAAGGTAGAAAACACATGTCCATGATTCTGAAGCATTTAGCTACAAATACCAATTAAGTCAGTAGCTTGATGTAACTGCCTGATCCGAATTCAAGGCATCCTTCTTAGAAAAGACCTGAAATTGAGAGCCCAAACAGCTGTTAGTACTACAGGTTGAGCTTGAACACAGTGTTGCAGGGAGAAATCTCATCTAAATTTCTGCCATGTCCTCTAAGTTATTAACAGCATCACAGATTTCTGATTCAGGGCCTTCCACTGAGAGAATTCCTGTCAGCTTCCTTCTTCCTGTGACAAAACCAGGCCATATCAAACCATGTGTTGTTTGCTTCAACCCCATTACCAAACAATGTAGATGACTTGGTATCTGGTTTCTCCTCAGGCACTTCTGCCTAAGACAGCTTTAGGATGGCCCAGCCACAGGACTATCCCCACAGTTGTAGGGCAGTTCTGAGCAGAAATGTAATGTCGTTCCCTTCTGTGGAAGCAGGGTCAGTGCGCATACTGGTGTACAAGGAGCATGGGTCAGAGACGTAAATGTGTGCACACGTATGGGGGAGCAGGGTTAAGAAACCCAAGCTCATCCTCCCATCTGGGTCCTCTAATCACGTTAGCCGAAGTCAGACTCAGTCATGCTTCGTCTCTACCTGAACATACGACTTTTATATTCCTCGCTGTTTTAAAGAGAGAGAAGAGGTTTCCCAGTCAGAAAAGCCAAGGCCTTGTGATGAGATCTGGTCGTATTGGGCCCTTGTAGTTACGCCACTTGTTTGGGAGGCAGGACCTTTGAGTGGAGGCCTAAGGCAAAATTTTTGTAATTACCTTTCGAATTAATATCACCGTCAGATGATATGAATATATCATCTTGCTTTTCCAAATACAGAATCTAAATATTGATACAGAGCTTCTGTTTAATTATAACTAGTTCTGCCATTTCAGTCTAACAATGTCTCTCTTTGGATTTCTTTTGTTCCCAATTTTTTTAAATTTATTTTTAAAATTTAACTCTGTGTAGCTTTAATTCTTGTTAGTTTGCTCTAATTTTTCTTCTCTGATCAGTATCCATTACCCTTAACTTTTCTGTTCCTCCATTTGTTTTATATGAAGTATGTGCTTATCAATTATTTTTACAGCTGCTTTCACTTGGCTGTAGGCTAGGTTTGTTTCATAATTAGTCGCCCTTCTTTCCTTGTTATGCTGATATTTTGGGAGATATCTATTAAAATGTTCTTAAGCAGCTCACAATTACTGGTCACATTTTTTCATTGTTGTGATTTAACCCCAGCCAGCAACTAAGCACCACACAGCCACTCTCTCAGTGGGATGGGGGAGAGAATCGGAAAAAGGTGAAACTCATGTGTTGAGATAAGAACAGTTTAATAGAACAGAAAGGAAGAAACTAACAATAACACTAATAACAACAATAAAGTGACAGTAATAATAAAAGGATTGGAATACACAAAACAAGTCATGCACAATACAATTGCCCACCACTCGCCGACTGATACCCAGTTAGTTCCCGAGCAGTGTCCCCCACAAGGCCAAGTCCTCCAGTTTATTTACTGGGCATGACGTCCCATGGTATGGAATACCCCTTTGGCCAGTTTGGGTCAGCTGTCCTGGCTGTCTCCCCTCCC
>JAVKLA010000031.1:5107706-5164662 GCA_034782735.1 Sagittarius serpentarius | reverse complement strand
CTGAAAACATCCGGGTGTTATCAACATTCTTCTCATAGTAAACCCAACACACAGCACTGTACCAGCTACTAGGAAGACAATTAACTCTGTCCCAGCCAAAATCAGGACAGTATTCTTCTCACATTTGATTTAATCAATTTGTTTCCAGATTGAATTTTATTCTGTTCAGCTATCAAATTCCCTTATCGTCCCTTGCACCCAGGTGACCACTAATGCTTAGTTCTGCAAATAATTCCCTTTTAACTCCTCACCGTGAGGTCCAGGATGGAAATCTACACATTAGAGGCAACAGTCTGGATAAAGACATCATCACCTAGGATTTCTAGGCAATCCACTGATGTTTTGATATTGAAAACATGAGAGGTCTTGTAGGGGAGCCCTCTGAGGGGGAGCAAAGGTCGGCCAGTCCCGGCTTTATGCCAGACTACCACTTCTCCCCCTTCAGTCTTTAAATAAGCGATACCCATTGACTTTAACATCCCAGTCATGTGAGTTTCCTTTCAGGTCTCAGTAATACCAATGAGATTGATTTTAGGCTTGTAATTGAGCTATTCCAATTCCCTCCTGCCCCTTTTTTTTCAGCTGGGCTTCTAGCAGTGGTATCTTGGCAATTCTATAATTTCTTCTCTTCATGCTCTTCAGTGTCTTGATTAAGTCTGTTCTCAACATCTCTATTTTTTGAGCTGTGTCAGTGCTCATTTGTTTCCTCTCCCACTCTGTTCTGTAAGTGGAACACCTCCTCTGACTCTGGTAGCTGGTCCATCTGCTATAAGACTTGTTCCTCCTCCACACCAGAAGCCACACAAACTATGCAGCCTCCATCCACCCACAAGATAAACTGTTATTCCATCCACCTTGCATCATTTGTCTAATAAATCACTTTGTTGTATATTTTCTATTGTCTTAGAGTAGGCTTGCAGTATTCTGTGATAAAGTGTAGTGTTGCATCAAGCTAATTACTGTCTTGTGAGCACCCTGTTGTACTAGTAGTCACAGAAAACATTTCCATTAACTTCTTAATCTTGGGATATATTGAAAATGGGGGTATAAATAAGCAGGGCTTAGAAAAGTGAGTAGTTATATGATTTATCCTGCACATAGCTTTCAGCTTCACTTTCCTCTATTTAAATATCCTCTGTCAGTCTTCCCCGCCTTCACCTGGAAATAGTTGTGCTGTTGTAGCAGTGATGAGCTAAGAACAGGCAGAGATACAGGGTATGGAGAAAGAGGTACATCAGATCAGCTGGTGTAGTTGCAAAAGAGACGCACGCTTTTGGGAGCAGTCTCCTCACCAAACTGCTACCCGTGCAGAGCTGTGATCAGGGACTGCCTGAAAGCTTGTCTCCCTTTCCCACCTCCACCAGCTTGTCTTACAGAAGATATTCTCTCTCTGTATGACCTGTGTGTATCCTAAATCACAATGAGATGACGATGTTTGCTTTAACTAACTGATGAGCTTTGTCTTGAATTCTTTATTCAGAACCTTGAGTGAACAATTCTGGATGACCAAGATCTCTTCTTTGAGACAGAAGTCTATCTTGTATTCTTCTTGTGCTTTATTTTCAGAGCACTGTCTTTAGCAAATGATTTGGAGAATGTTTGAATTCCCAGATTAAGGCTATGTCAAGAGTAATTGTTAAAAATCTTCCACATATTGACAATCTTTTAATCCTGTCGGTCTCCCCCATATTTTTCCTGGTTAGGATTTCTCTTATCAGACACTCAAAAAAAGTAAGAGATTGAAGGGTAATGTGATGCTAACACATTTATAATATATTAACTATAGCATTTGTGTCTCAAACAGATGTCTGCATAGGTCTTGGAAGAAATGAAAAGCAAAACGCTGCTGTGCGAACTAATTCACTGTTTTGTCATAATATTTCCAGAATTGCAGTCAGCTATAAATTAGTTTGAAGGATTTTTTCTGTAATAACAATTTTCAGCATGAAACTTGACATTCAAGTTAAAATCTCAAACTGCTACTGATATTGGAGAAGAAACAGCAAAAGATTGGAGGAAGAAATAGCAGAGAATTTTTTAGCTAAATCTGTTCTGGTTTATATTATGTATTATGTAATTATGTACTTGGGTCTTGTGATAGTGATATGTTTAATGTAAATTGATGCAATGATGAACTTTACTGAACAGATTTTATAGTACTCTAAATTTGGTTTATATTTATATATCTCTATCTCTATCTAAATTTGGTAATTCCACATCATAAAAATATATTTCTATTAAGTGTGCTGCACAGTTTATCTTAGATACTTTAATTACAGTTTATCTTAGTTAAGAGCTTCAAGAAGGGTTACTTCTTGCAGTCTTCAGTGTCTCCATTTTTTCATGCTAAATGTAGGACTTCTTTAAAATGGAACTGATTTTCAGACAGAGATGTACTCACCTGTTTTCTGTAGGGCACCTATTTCAAAGGTTTCTTGCGCTGGTGTCCAAGCATAGAGACACTCAAAATTTTCAGTTGTTTTTGAAAAATCTTGATGATACCACATTTTCATATTTTAAAGCACACAAAATTTTCTGAGCTGAAGCACAACAAATTGTAGAGGGTGCGATCATGAAGTTGAATGGATCAGAAACTCGTAAGTGAAATCTCAATATTTTGGAAGTGTTGAGAGGGGAGAGGTTAAAAAACTGTGTCCTGTAATTATCAGATTAGCTTCCTGGTGAACATGTTGCAGAAATGGCTTCTTTTTTTCATATGAATGCTTTATTTTATTTAAATCTGGATTCTGTGAGCTTCTATTAGAAGGGGCTGAACATGCAATTCTCTGTAAATCATTTAAGCACCTGAGTAATGCCACTTACATTAACAATACTGTTTCAGCATCTGCTTAGAGTTATATATATATGCTTAAGTACTCTGTTGGGACTTAAATGATGTGGTTTTGGATAGCCTGATCTTGTTATTACTATTGTCACTAAATATATATAAAATGAAAGCACGAAGCCCTATCATTAATACCTGTGTTGCTCTACTGCTATTTGTCTCGGAATAATAAAGTTTTCCTCTTAGAAAAATTATTTACTTTATTCCCTTACCAACATCACAATACACTCTATTAGTCCTTGATGTAAAATTTTCCTGAATATTCTCTGAAAATGAAAATCAAATGCATGCTATCTTATTGTTCCCCTGATTATGTATAACCTGAAAGAAATTCAGAAGGTAGTGAAGCATGACCTTTCATTCCTGAGGCAATATTGGCTATCCTTCATCAAGCTGTGCTTTTCTAAATGGTACCCATTAAATGTCCAAAAATGCTTTTTAAGATTCCCTCCTCCCAAAAGGCATCAGAACTATATGGTCTATAATTTCCTGAAGTGTTCTGAGTCCATCTTCAATAACGACATTATGTTGGCCATTTTCCAGCCATCAGGTCTTTCTCTGAATAGAATGACTTTGTAAAATGTCTGCAAAATTTGCAATAACAACACCCCTACTTTTTTTAAGAAATATTGGATATTGGTAATTATTTATTAGTGGAATGCTGTTATCAGATGTCCATATATTATTATACCATATTACAGCTGAATTATTAGTTTCCCTTTCCCAAAACCAAATCCACTGTCTGTATTTCATCTAGAAAATACTCACTTGAGTTATTTACTATAAATCATACTTGCATTTTGTACCCGGTTGCATGTAGTTATTTATAGCAAATGTCCTTAAAATGAGTTGTTTTACAAATAGGAAAAGAGCTAAATCACTTCCTTTAATACACTGTCTTTTAAATGGAAAGAGAGTGTTCACGGAACAGATTTGAAAAGAAAACTAGCAGAAAGTTAAAGAGACATCCTTGCTATTTAATATACAATTAATTTCATTTACAGTGCTTCAAAACTAAGGTTAAAAATAACCAGAAAAAAAAGTAGATGTAGGACATGTAAAACAATACTGCATAAAAAGATGGGTATTAGAAATGCTTCTAGTACGTTTGTAGGTGTCACGGCCTGTATGCTCTAGCTATTTAGGGCAAAAGCCAATAGCTTGCTAACACACACCCTGAAGTGTCATATTTCTTTTTAAATATGTTAACTTTAGTAGTAGTAGTACTATCACTGATATTTCTCTGTACTGGATCATATGCCAGTACAGGAGTTTAAGCCTAACTGTCCTATGTCCATATAATAAAACAGTGGTTACTGTCCCATAGAACCTACATTTGAATTATTGGAAGAGAAAAAAATCTGGATACTGCAAAAAGAGGACACAGGATAAGAGTTAGATGTTAGTCACTAGCAGTCACTTTGAAACTACTGTTCAGGGCTCCTCATTAAGTCAATGTCAACTGACTGACCATATGCATACTCCTGTCTGCACCAAATGCAAGGTAAAATACGTTACGTGAAACTGCTTTCCATGAAAATAAGGCTAGGTGCACATATGGTCAATTACTACAGCTCAGTTGGTGCTCAATACTTTGCTAAGAGGTGGTACTGCAAGATGTCTAAGCCTTGTGTTTTGGTTAGTAATTTTTGTGAGGTTTTTGGTGGTTTGTTCAATATATTGCTCCAGCACTTCATTTGCAATACAAATTTTTCATTTTAAATAATTCATACTTAATTACAGTAGTTGTCAGTTTATGTGGTCCTTTTCATTCTTGAAATGCTTTAGAAGCATTAATTCCCACAAAGTTTTGAGAAGCAATTAAGTATTAATGTTCCATTTTTACAAACAAAAAACAGAAAATACAGAGGTTGGGCAAACATTTCTGAACATCAACTGTAAAATTAAGCACTGACTAGATACAGACATGATCTAATTCTCAGAGGCACTGACGACATTTGCATATTCAGAATGGAAACTTTTGTTCTAGTAGTTAAATTCATAAAGAATCTTGGATACCATAATACTGAGCATTACAATTTTTTAACTACACAGGATCAAGACATGGGAGGAGTTCATTAACTCAGAATAATGTTTACAGCAGGTGAGTGTGAAGCTGCCTAAGCTAACACAAAGGAAAGACTGATTTCCAGATTCTCACAATTCCAGCTGTATAAATAACCCTTTACAAACTTCCCTCCGCAGGGGGAGGGCTGAACGCGGGCTGAAGAACTCTGCATCCTTTCCTGGCATGAACTGCTTAAGCCATTTTTAGAGAAAAAGAGGACTGAGAGAACTGGGGACTGTGAGTATGATCATAAAACCTATTGCCTCGAGCATTCACAAGACTGGGCAAATTTTAGGACTGCTGTTTAGCAGCTCCAACCAATGAAGAATGTGTGTTCCAAGAAGAGATTTCAGCCAAACAGTGAAGTTGTTGGGAGCTGTGAATTTGACCTTGCTTTTTCTCTCAGCCTGAAGAGAGGACTGAACCTAGGGGAAAGGCTCTGATCACCAGAGTATGGTAGAAAAAGCAGGTCAGTACACACCTTTGTTTTTAACAAAATAAATGGCTAACGCTCAGTTTCACACAGAATCAGTCTCCTAGATATATACTTCACATGCTCGGAGCACAGCTACTATTTCAGGCTTCTCAAAAGGCATAGGTGGGATGCGCCCAGTTTCTTGGTATGAACAAGGGGAAGTGGGTATGAGGTGGGTGTTCTGCTGCTGAGGATTTCTGAACATGTATGGAAAGAGATGTTTAAGTACTGAGAATTTTAACTGGTAGTATCTCTGGCCTATGGGACTAAGTTGCAGCTTTGAAGATTTTGACGGGAGTGGTGTTGAGACTGCTATAAATAGATGCCCTAAGGCTATGTCTATAATGATAGGCATTCAAGGGTGTACCCTGAAGTTATTCTCGAACATTCTGAGCCCCATGAGCCAATATTTCTTGTTTGCATCATCTATATACGGGCTGTTTGGTGTAAACCAAAGCTGTTTGCATTGCATTTCTGTTTCATGAGCACAGAGGTAAGATTTGTCCCAAGTGTCCTTGTGGGACAATGCTGTGAATCGTTTGGCAGCCTTGTTTCTCCTTCTAGGTGAGCTTCCATTTATAAATAGTAAAGAAAGGAAGGAGGTACAGAAAGAGTCAAATGCAAAGAACAGCAAATTGCCGCATGCCTGGTGAGAGTATACAAGTATCTTCTGATGTGAATTTCAGAGAAAGTATAGGAAGACACGGCATAGTGACTAATGTCAGTGAGCTTCACACCCTGAAGCATGGCAGGTTTTCCAGTACTGAGGTAGATGGCAGGTGATCAGGTCTAAGTATTAACAATTCCTGCACATTTGTGGCTCCAGGATTGAAGGTGACTGTAAAATTGACCACAGTGCAGGCATGAGTGGAGTGAATTATCCAAAGCTACAAAGGGAATTTGGGGTCAGAGCTAAAATCAGATGTTAGGATTTCTAGCTTACTCCATCTGTAACCCAGATCACTGCACCTTACCTCTCCAAAAAGCTAGATCAAAACATGAAAGTTCAGTGTTGCAATCAGTGTTTAAGAAAAAGCAAATAACAATGAAAAATGAGGAATAACTGATGTGCAAATTGTTAAGAGCCATTTATATACATATTATTAGCAAAGGATTACATACATCGATGAATCAGCGGTTTTAATCAGATGAAAATACTTTTGAGCACAGTTCCAGTGTGATGAATATGCTAGAGTTGTAGATCACCAGGAAGAAGATTAATATTATGTGTATAATTATACACATTTCTTCTCAATTCTTTTTTTGAAGACAGACAGCAAATAGGATTTAAAGCAACAGTCATTCACTTCACATGAGCACAAAGAAAATGTACAAGGAAGCTTGCAACTGCCCGACTGCCCCCCTCAACTGCCAGCTTCCAGCACCTCTCTAGGAGACATTTTCTACTTAGTTTCCTGTCTACTCCCACCTTGCTCCCCTGAGCCTGGTCTCATGGCCTCGCTCAACATTCTTCTTCCACCCTTTTTCAGGGACGCAGAGGCCCCTGGCCTGTGGCAGAGTACGCAGCAGTGCAGTGCTGGATAGTGACCCTGTGCTGGCAGTGGTCTTACACTCTGTCCCTGGGATGAGAGGTCTCACTGGAGCTGTGTGGTGACCCTTGACGATGGAGGTTTCTGCGGGTCCATTTGTAATGAGGCCTGCGCTGGATGAATATGTCAAATATTTCATTCGAAGCCCTTCTGAGAGTATGTCTGTGTTCAGAGTCTTTGATGCTTTTCTCTTTCTTCGGCGGGCGACACTGTACCTTCTTGTATGTAACTACAAACTGTCCATCTTTAGCCTTCCTTGAAGCATCTCTCAGCATTTTCCCTGGCTCACCTGCACACTAGCTTGCCAGAGCAGGCAATGATCTCCGCATAGATGTAGCTGTTTTCAAATGTGTCGTCTCTTCCATCCACTTTCTATTTGGAAAGAAGCATATGAGCCTCCTACTGGGATGAGAAGTCGTGTCATCCCTATCTCAGCCATTTGACACCATTAAGATTAAATGTTTGTGCTGTGTTGTTTTGCATAGTGGCACAGGACATCTGAGGTAGAGCGTGAAGTGCAGTTTGAGCCAAGCTCGTGGTTTTGTAGGACAGGGCAAACTTGGGCTTCTGTAGACCATCCAGATATCCGTAATACTGTGCAGGTTGAGTGCTCTGAGGTTCTCCACTTGCTATCAGTTGAAGAGCTCAAAGTGCACCCTGAGGGAGGGTTAGTGGCTAGGCAGTGCAGACAGTGAGCGAGGACACTCCCTGGGATGCTGATGCAAGATAACATAGATGTAATTGTTTCTGCATCTGTGGGTCAATGGTCATTAATTTGCATTCATTGACTGCTTGATACTGTCAAAGGTCTACAACACAGCAATCTCAATAATGTAAGAACAGCAGCCAGTTCTATTTCAAAGAACTAATTGGATGACTCATCCTAAACATCAATTAGCACGATCAGGTCCTTAGTGATGATTTTTGAAGCATTATTGTTAATTTTCTTGTTGGATTTTTTATAGCTGTCATCTGTTACTGTCAGACAGTGTTAATGTGATACGCAGTGTGCTCTCTTTGTAGGAGCAAAATGAGAAAAACATTTCCATACTGCACACTGATAGCTACTAATTACCTTTGCTGGGGAGAACTCCATTCTGTGTTGAAGAAGTGTTTAAATACATAAAGTGGCAGAAAACCATGTTAGGTAAAATTGAAATAAACTCCACAATTTCTAATAAAAGACCCGGCTTTTGTTGGAGCTGTACAGGTCACTGGACTGTAGTTGTTTGCCACAGTGCATCCTTGCACGCCACTCATCCAGATGAGGAACTTTTTCAGAGAAGAGCCCAACTCCCTCTGACATTAGAGGTACAACAGGAATGGCGTGCACACCGATTCCCAGTGCAGGAGCACTCTTGCCTTGCTGTTTGCTGAAGAATATAAATAGGCTAGATCCCTGCTGCAACTGTAGTGGGGCATCAAGATAGCTCAGCCACAAAGCGTTCCTACTGATGGCAGCATTTTTTTGGAAGGGAAAATTGATCCAAGCTGACAGCTGTGCTGGAATGGCTAGACTGCATCTAAGTCATTTAAGGCCAGTTCGGATAGCTAGCCCTGCACTGCAGCCCAGACATGGCACAGAGCAGTCCCTGTGCAAAGAAGGCACACTTTAACTAACAGTTATCGTGGGATTTTGTTATTGCAGAAGGACATTAAGATAGTTTGGTTTAGAAGTTAGAAAAAATAAGGACAAGTGTAAATAAAGGAGCATACTCTGAACATGGACAGGGTCTTTTTGCTCTTGCAGTACAATGGGGCTGTAAAATGGCCCTGAAAACAACAGCTGAAATCACTTTACATACCCCAAAACTTCTACACAAGCCACCTTGAGACAAGACAAGCTGCAGATCTTGCTGGCTCATTCTGAGAGCACAGAGGGACCGTGACTTGCACAGCAGCAGCCCCCATGGAGGAGCTCAGCCAGGTCTTTTGTGGCTGGCTCATCAGGTAGTCACAACATGGAATGCAGGTCATGAGCATCTACAGAGATTCAAAATGGGTACTCAACATTAAATGAATTGATAGTTTCACTTTACTTTTCACTGGTAATGGTCTACTTTATAGAAAATACACCCGCATGAGGCACTCTTGTTAGCACTTCCAGCAGTGAGACAAAGAAACGAGTATGTCTGAAGAGTGAGCTGCCCAGGGTCACTATAATAAATCTGTGGTTTGGGAAGGTCTGCACAGCCTCCGTCCCTAGGTACCTGTAGTTTGGACAGATTAAGAGGTTGGTATCCTTTTCTATCATCACCAACTTAATTATCAGAATTAATAAAAATGCTTTAGGATTTTTTTTTTTACTCTCTTCTCCCAGTACATTTATATCTGCTGTCTGAAGCAATGACTATGCCAGGCCTTTGCTTTACTTCTAGGCCTAGAGAAAGTTGTGTGAAGAGGGATAGAAAAGTCTGGGATTCATTAGCTGAGAGATGAATTAATAAAAGGGGACAGATTAGAATGTGTAAGATAGTGAGAGGCTGAGAAGACTGAGGAGGAACTTCTGTTCTCTGAGGCTATGTTTAAACTACAAGATCTGGGAATACATCTCCATCCTCTGATCCAGGTATGGGATGTAAGTAAAAGTATACCCCTCAGGTGGAGACGTGCCATCTTTGTCTGTCCTCTTTGCTCTATGTTGGTTTCCATAGAAAACGAAGCTTAAAGTGAAGAGCAACAGTGCTGGTAGCATAGTCTGGTCAGGTTCCTACATAGACCACAAAGGAGCAGGATCTTGATGCTTTTGGGGTTTTTTTACACATATACACATATAGAAAGACAGAACCTACCAGCATCTGCTTATCTACTCACATTTTTTCTCTTGCACCAGATTTTGCCTCAAAAACAAGTGTGATGGCATGGAATAATTTTAAGACTGTGGTCCTCTGTTTCTCAACATCAGCTGGTGAGGGCAGAAGAGGCAGTAGCTATTACATTATCTAATGCTTGTCTGAGCATATGTGGTGTTTTTCTAGCACTTCTATATAGTGCCCCACCTTAAACAGGAGGGATGGAAAGTGCCTGCATCCAAATTAACTTGTAGATGAAAACAGATTCCTAGAACATGAGAGGTGCACCTGTCAACTTGCTTACCCCAAAGGGGGATGTTCAGCCCTGGTAACGCACATGGCCCAGTGAGCACTCTCACTGCTAGACAGTTTGGTTGTATGAAATAGCAATTAAGTGCTTAATTCAGTGTGAGGGTTTTGAGATGAAGCAGTTTCCTTCTGATCTGATAGATCAGAAATAGGTGCCTAAGCATCGAAGAGCAGGGTCATTCTGTACTGGCTAGTTTGGGCATCTCTCTCTTACCATATGTTATGAAGCCCATTTTGAGATGAGTTTAACCCAAAAGGTGCTTAAATGCTTGGCACTGCAATGGATACATATCTGTGGTTTTAGCTTCTAAGCCAAAATCCTCCTTTTTCATTGCCTAAATATGCTTAGCGCCTCTAAAAATCAGGTCACGTACTAACTTCTTATATATGAATATGGCATCTGCAGCCTTTACCAACAACAAGTTTCTATTTTCTTCCATCTCATTGATAAAGATATTGAATAGCACTGAACTAAGAATAGATCTATGTGGAACCCCGTTATATAATGATGCCCTCTGTGCAATTACTTTTTAGCTGTATCAGCCTTTTCATGCCAGTTAAAATATGCTACACGGATTTTATGTTGTGTCACTTTTAACCAGAAGGTCAGAGTAAAAGGTAAAATATCTCAGTTCAGTTATATTAAGCAGCTTCCTTTAGCAACAGAACCTTTTGATTTCATCAAAAGATGCAATCAGTCTTATCACTAATTTTCCACGAAAACTCATTCACTGAAATGGATTATGCTACTGTCTTTATAAACTTACTCATTAGATCCCTTTCTATTCTATGTCCCAGTATTTTGTCTGGAATGAATATAAGGTTACTAGATTTTTACTTACTTTGCTAATGTTGTTTAGGCATTTAAAAAAAAATGCCCATGTGATAGATGTTTTCCAGACCACTGAAACTTTGAGAGCATTCCAGTATTTTTAAAAGATTGTTCCACGAGCAGTAGAAAGAATCAAACCTTATTTTCTTTGGAGTTGTATCTTCTACCCACTCACTGCCATCATCCTAGTTCTGTCTATGTCTTCTAAATCTTTCCCAACACAGTTCTGCCATGTCATCCCCTCCATGCCTCTAGGTCTCCTCCATCATGTCACCTAGCTCACCACACCACTGCTGTGCACTCCTTCCAGCATCTTTGATCGCTGATACCGTTGTCCCTGTCCCCAGCTCCCTTCCATCTCCTGCACGTCCAGTACAACAAAAGCTCCATGTTCTCCATGCTCTCTATATTCTTCTTTCCATGTTGTCTACCTCTGTATTTTGCCCTGCCAGCTGGGGAAGAGCCAGCACATCTGGCACAGACATGCTGGCTAGCTGGCTAGTACATGTGTGACCACTGAACACGCTGTCTGCTGCTAAGTGTAACGGACAATGAATTCTCCTCTGTGGCATGAGTAGTCTTTCTCTTCTACCCAGGCAGGTGGGTTTTTTTCCAATTAGATGTGGAGGAAATTAAATCTCTTTGCTACTTCTATGCATCTGCTAAATAAGACTGCAACTAGCCCAAAAGGTGAAAATTATTAGGGGGTGGGGGGACAGGGTGGGGAAGGAAAGGAGACATAGTGGCCAGCTGAAGGGGCAGCCACACAAACTGCATTATTTGTTAAGCCACACACATAAATCAATCTTAGGATGCTTCTTTGGCCAATTGCTTTAAAAGTCTGGGGAGCATCTTATGCCATCCTTCAGATCTGAAAAAGATTTAATGTCAGTGTTTACTGTAAACATTCCCTATCACTGGGAAAATAGGAGGTACTTTTTGTCACTGAGGCATCACTCAGTTTCTTTCCAGTTGCCGAAGAGAATAATTTTTATCATGCATTGATATGAATTAATAATATGTTTTTACAATAATGGGTCTAATATAAACTTCAAATATAAAGGAGAAAACTGTAGCATGTATACTTCATAACACAACCCTGAGAAAAGAGGGTCAGTATTAGTTCAGAGGCTTTTGCTGGAGACCTGTAAAAAGCACAAGCTATAACTTGTACTGCCGAAGAATGCTCTCGTTAACTTGACTCATGTGAAACCCCTTCAGTTTGCCAGTATTGTGCCCTGCACTGCCCCAGACTAGGAAAGTGCACTTCACTTAATATACATATAAAAATACTAAACAACATAAATTCTTCAGCAAGAGCTTGAAGCAGTATCTGTGCTACAATCACATATCACATTAACATTTGACGTTATTACTGCTTCGCAGGTGTAACAATCCTTGGTCCTTGCCCCTGTGGGAGAGCAGTGGTTGACTTCTATTTCTTTTTTTAACTGTTTACATTTTTACTTCAATCATAGTTTGTCTTATCTCTCCCTCTGCGGGAGGGCAATCATCAGTGAGATTTGCCGCGAATACATTGTGGCTGATGTATCTAATGGAACCTGCACTTATAGCCAGACCTGTCAATAACCCTAGCACCATTACAGTAGATAGCTTTTCACAAGATTGGCTTCTTCTTGCAAAGATTATTCAGTACCATATGCGCAAACAACAGCAGCCATTATTGCCCTTTATTTCCCACCTCTCCTTTCCTTAGACTAGCACATCTCTTTATTATTATTTGACAGCAATGAAGAATAGCCCAATCTTTGCCATCATTTGGTAACAACAATTCTTAGCACTTTTCATGTTCAAAGGGCTTTGCAGTCATTATCTAATTAATCCTCACAACAGCTCTATGAGGCTGATAAGAAAGGTTTAGCCTCATTTTATAGATGGGGAAACTGAAGCTGTGAGTTTAGCCGCTTGATTTTCAAAGGTGCTGTGCATTCTTGGCTCCCATTGAAGTTAATGAGAGTACAGAGGGAACAACATCTCTGAAAATAAAGGAGCTTGTGCAAGCTTGCAGGAGGTTACTATCAGCATGCGGTGGGCATTCCTTGGTCCCAGTCCTGCGCTCAGGCCGTTTGGCCAGGCCTCCCTCAGATCTGGGTTGTCAGTGGCAAGCTGGCCATTACACCTTGAATGTTCCCAGCTAGCTTTTCATTTAAATGTTTCAGTGTCACGGGGGAATACTTCAGAAACTCTGCACTTAAAGTGTCACCCCAGGGGGATTTTTATCTGATCTATCCTCTTAAAAGATGTCACTGTGCAATGCAAGCACTAGGTTTCACATACATTGATTCACTTGTAGTTTTATGGCTACATTTTACAGAAATTGCACTTATTTTGAAATACTCCCTAAGCACTAAGGACCATAGACAGAATGCATTCACTAATGCTTCCCTCATTCATGGAGGTGCCTGCTTTACCAGTCACTATCAGATCCTTAATCAGTGGAGTTGTAAAGCTTGTAGATATTCAGTAAAAGTGCTTAATAAAAATCATTTAATTCTAAATTACAAGAGTGCACTTAACCCTAAAGATATTAAAACTGATTGTTTGACGCACTGCACTGAGTGGTAGGAATTTAAAAAGAAAAGCTTTCCTTACTTGCATCAAAGTGAATAAATCTTCTAACCTTCATATCCTAGTTTCATGATATTATGCTGTGATAAACCAATCCATTTTAGAATTTTAAGCTGTAAATGCAAAGTACTTCAACCTGACTGGTGACAACAGGAGGAACAGAGTTTTGAAGAAAATAGCCAGCATTATGGCTGGCTTTCCTGTTATATGGTTCTTGAAGGCTGTCTGTCTCTGTCAGTGTACTTCCTGCGGTGGATTTATAATTCTATCCTACAGTCTGGCTAGTGTCGCAACATAGTGGAGTGCCGTAGTGCTTGTTAGATATTTTCGGTAAGAAATTATAAAATATCTGTGTCTCCCCTTTGTAAAATATACCATAGACCATTTATATTCACCCCTATATGCATGGATCAGTCTCCCCCAGGCACGTGCACATGCACACGCACACGCACAGGCGCAGACACACCCCGCCTCCCTTATTGAGGTGATCGCCTTCTTCTCATGCCCCTTCCACCAGTAAACATTCAGAAACTGGACCAGCAAAGTCCAGGCTTTGGGTGGGCAGAGATGTTGGTATTTATTTACATCATATGAAAAGTAATAAATAAGCATATTTAGACCTCATATCAACTTTTTTTATCAACTTTGAAATGATTTTGCAGTTTGTTTGTTGTCAAAGTGTAGCCTTTTAGGAAAACATCAGTAGCAGTGATTCTTTTGAAGAAATAAAACCCATTTTTTTTCAGCAGTTAGTAACAGAATGGTTTCTTTTTATCCAAACTCAACAAATGTTAGTATTTTATTGTCAAAAAAAGAGAGCAAAGAAAGGTGATCATGTGTCTGGATTTTGATAAAATGCAAAAACTTATGAACATGTTTAGAGTGACAAATACCTTTTGAGTTCCAGCACTTTTCCCATGGGAAAAAAAATCATCTTCCTTCCATATCTATTGTGCAAATAACCATCACAGAAATATTTAAAAATATTTTCCCCCTAGCTCTTTACATATTGCCTGTCTTCCTGGACAAGACGCAGGGCTTGCCTAAGCATTAGTGCTTGGCCGCAAGACTGATCTTGCTCTGTCACAGTTTTGTAGTTCTCTCACTGCTGGTATTGTTTGTATTCAGCTTCCTTCATTTTCCAGCTTTATAGCCAGATGTTTCCAGATGCATTTTCTGACAGCTTTAATAGAGCATTCATGGATTATGGAGTGTTTCATTTGCCTAATTTGGAGGATGTGGGAAGGTGCAGGTTTTATTTTCTCTGAAGTCCTCCAGAACTGTGATACAAAATCTATCAGTTCACTGTACTGAGAATTGCTTGTAATAAGAGGTTTAATTCCATCCTATGATGTTAAAAATCTCCTGCAATTATAAAATTAATTGTCTAAAAACTTCTATGTGTTCTGGTTGTTTGGATTTCCCTTATTCCAAAATAGATTTTAAAATCTTGGGAACAAGGAGTCATATGCCTTTTGATTAATTTTTTTTTCTTGTAATGTTTTCCGATAAATTTGTACAGTATGTTTGATTGCTTAATTGTTTAATTTTGCCTTCCATAAACAAGATTAATTGCAATTCGCTAGCCTGAATAACATACACCCGTTTTAGTAAATAAGCAAGTACTGATAGTCTGCTTGTGAGCTGTAATGAAAGCTTAAGACAGATAGAAATGGGTGCACTGCAATCTTCAAACTGTTCCTGACATCTCACTAAACAGCATCAGAATAAAAATGGAAGATTTTTAAAATATTATTGCATAGGCTTACAGCCTCGGAGGGCAAGAAGGAGACAATAGGCAGGCACTGATTTAGAGGCCTGCGTCTCCTCTCCCATCACTCCTGGATCTACTGTGGCAACCTCCTGTTTCTTGCTGGTTTGAAAGAGAGGAACAGGATCTCACCACCCTTTAAAGTACTCTGAAGAGGATTACTACCACATTTAGAGGTCATTGAGCTTCAAAGAGTCCACAGTCAGGGTTCAGAAGGGCTGCCTGGCTTTGTGGATCTCCCATCACACACTTAAAGCTTCGTTCTCCTCACATCATACTGTTATACTTCATGTAACCGAATTGACTTTGTCCACATAGTGCACATCTTGACAGATAATGGCTTAAATATTATATATCTTGAGGGATGATGTAAAGAAAAATTACTAAAAGCTCCGTTGATAAGACCCATAATAATGAAAATTGCCATAGAGTAATCACCTAATTCAACGTAATGTTCATTTAGCTTAATTTACTCATTTAACCACTCACACACATGCAAAAAATATTTCCACCCCTCTGACTCCCAAGCACCAGACTGAATTAGTTAATCAAAGTTTGCACACAGCTGGTTGACTCTGAACTCAGTTTTTACCCATTTCACCCAAAACTAAATATAAACTTAACTTTTCTACCTAGGATAAGCATTGTGAGTACAGAACACAATAGGACCTTTTAAAACAGCAGTTGAAACATTTTAAATGAATTCGACTGCTCTGACTCTGCTCCTTCTTTTTCGCTTTGGCAAAACCCCAGGAACAGTGTATGTAATCAGAGTTTATGGTAGATATGTACAGGGTCACCAGCTAGCTTAAGATAATGTTACAAATACAATTGCACATATATAGATAATTTTAAGAGATTAAATTTTCTGCATTTGCTTGACAGGAGAACTATAGTAAATTAATTACATATGTGTGTTAATAATTTGGAGAATTGTTACAAAGCACAATCTTGTTGTTCTGCATCTTGCATAATTTTCCACACGTACGCAAAGAATTTGCCACCTTCACGTTTTAATAATTTTGCAAAAAGATATGCGGCTATATAAAAGTTACATGGCTATATAAAGCAGACAAAACAGCAGCAGGAGAATGGTTAATTCCCTTGTTTATATTGCTAAATTCTTTAGATTATTGGAAAGGGAAAAAATCTGAAATTCACTGTAATTCTTAGGATTTGTTTTCCTTGTTTGCTTTTTGCATTTATCTTAGCTTTGACATTTAAAAATGATAAAATTCATTTCACTGCAGCTTATAACAAGCTTCTCTAGTTACTTCTTAGATACTAACAAATAGCTATATTAAATATTTCTACTGTTTGGAAAAATTCACTGTTACAAAAGGACAAGTGTGGATTATGTTTCAGAATGTAGCCCATAGCTAGCAATTTAATGAGTTGAATCAAAATTATTTATCAGGCAATGCCATTCATCAGAGTCCTTTCTCAACCAATACATATATCCTTGATACTCAACATGAATGCTATGTAACACTAATTGCATAGTACAGAAAGTCATCTCTGTCTGCCTAAATTTAAAAATAATTTCTTCATACTTGTGCTCCAGAAAAAAAGAAAATGTTCAGAGTAGCCTAGTGGCCAGATTCTCAGCTCATGTAAATTAGTATTAGAATCACTGATCCAGAATAGTTATTGTTTCAATGGCATGAGAAATAACATATTGAGTTTTCATTTCCAGGAGTTTTTCTTGATTCAGCTCTGCCAGATGTATAATACTAAACTCTTGAATAATTCCTTTTTAAATTAAACAGTGGATTCACATCTTACTAGATTTATGAGTCATTTGTATTCCACTAAGCCACACTACCCAAATGGTTATGTATACAGTTTTGATGAGCTGGTAGTTTAAGTACAGAGATAATACAGAGAGCTTTTCCTGAAGTGGGTATGGGGATATTAGTATAGTTGGTGTTTAAATATGTTTTCAATGTGAAATAGCAAAGCCAGAATAAAATCAGTCTGCCATTACAAATCATAAGAAGTTTTAGTCCAAAGTTTTTCAGAATGATGTTGATGTTATGATAAATCCATAAGCATGGCGATGCTAAAATTACTGTGAACTATATACTAAGTACTATATATGTGTAGGTAGTGCATTTGAGTTCGCTGAAAACTGAATAGGGGTTGTGGTGGCAGGATTACCCCCAAATTATGTAAAAACAGAAATTTGAGTTTCACATGAAATTCACTATTATGGCAGTTTTCTGGAAAGCCACTAGGTGGAAGTTATTTTCCTACTGAGCAACTTTATTACAGAGGCCATTGCTTTCTAATATAAGGCTGTAAAGGAGTCATTTTCCTTCAAAGTTATCCGTGCTAGAATTTCCGGCAAACACTTCGCACAAAAAGTTGTCATTTACAAAAGTCCTAGGATATAAAGCCAGAACCTGTCTTTATGGGGACAAGCGCTAGGCAAGAGTTATTCTTCTAATATTAGTGCAACCAAATTGATAAAAAAATTGCCAAAGTAGAAAGGATCAAGCCAAATACAGGTGAAAAATGGCTGTAAAACTAATGATAGGGAGAGAAAGAAATTAAGCAAAAAGATAGTATTAAATATGAGCAGAAATTTTAGAACAGTCTAGTTAAAACTGCAGAAGGAAAAAGCTCTTCCATCAAAAATGCTTCCAGCTTTTTGAGATTACTACACAGATTAATCTTACAACACAGGCTTTCTGATAAATTATTCTAAGTCTGACTTTCCGGTCTTTTCTGAACTTGTCAGTACAAAACCCAAATAGCAGTGAAATTTGGATTTTGGCTTGAACTCTTCAACTGTATTTGCAGAGAAGTTGAAAGGATCGTGACTTCGAATTGGTTACTGAACCTCTTCTAAAGAACAGAGAATTCCTCACCATGCAGAAGATGGAGACTGCTCTTTACTGAATTTGCCCTTTGCTTTCTAGTAGTCCGAATTTCACTAGTAATGAAGGATTGTTATTTGGTCCTGTGCCAAAGAGGGTATGAAGAGCAGAAGGCCACGCTTGCAGTCTCCATTGCAGCTATTGCTTTCTTCTCCTGGTGTAGCCTTTACTGAAGAAGAGGGTGGGATGCACAGCACTAATAACTGGCACAACTTGCGTTTCACGTCAAAAGGAAAATTTGGACAAATTTGAAATATTTTTTGCTGAGGCATGTGATAAGAAGTACAAAGAGCCAGACCACAGCATACCACCCACTTTATGTGGTCTCCAAAAGAGAAGGAAAACAACTGATTGTTAAGCATGCAAATATAGAAATCGTACCTTGGGTATTATACACACTGCTGGGAATACCATATGATTAGTGCCAATAGGCTGCCTAAGATACCTGAAAAACATCACTTTTCATGGCAAAGTTTTGTTGTTGCTATTGTTGGTTTGTCTTTTTTTTTTAAATTGGGTAAGCTCACAGCAAAGAATTAATTACCAGGAATTCTTAGCATTTGAGAAAAAAGCAACTTTGCCTTTTTAGCCCTTTTATTTATAAGGAAAATATCATTATGTTGCTTTATGTAATACTTGAGCATTAGATACAAAAATCAGGAAACTGATAAAACTTGATAGTATAAATAACAAAATAAATACCTAAAGGAAATTCTTATGACCTTATAATGATTTTTAGCAGGATGAAAAATGAAACTTCAGCAAAATCACCGCCATTTTCTCATGTAAGGCGTATGAACCATGTGGTAAAAAAATTTGTAACAGTAATATGTCTTGATAATGTAATTGTACAAGTCTCAGAATCAGTAGGCCAGAAATCCTTTCAATGAATGCTAGCAGTGGTTAAATACATGCTAATCACCAATATGAATATACTTCCTCTTCCTCTGCTACTTCATAAAGCAGAAGAGAGAAAAATGTATTGAAAAAGCCAAGATGGGGGCAAGCAGTTTAGAAAGTGATTTTTGAAGAATTTTTTCCCTTCCTACCTGAACCTCTTCTCTCCAAATAGATTCTTCCATGAATCGTCTGGAATAAGAAGAGAAACAGATATGCGGAGGCAAAAGTCAGAGACAAGCTAAATGGATACTCACTCCAGACTACAATCAGTCCTCAAGAAAAGCCAGTTAATGATACTTGAGACAATGGGCCTGATCTCCTGCTTTCCCATAGCCACCCTGAAATGCTCCCACTGTAACCATTTCACAGCAGCCTGGTTTCTGCCTCAGCCCATCCTTCATCCTTTGTGGGGACATTGTCTGTGGGCCTCACCGTGGGAGATGATGTTGTGTCCAGGGCAGAGTAAATGGGAATTAAATAATTCAGAAGACAAAGCTGAAGGCATTTTAGGTAATGAAATTTGTTAAGATAAGATTTTTGTCTTTGTTGTATTCATATGGCAATTTTGACAAACTGTGTCAGTTTTCTGGGCTCTCTGTTGGAAAAAGAAGCCTTCTGCAGTGTCTCTAACCAACGAAACGGCTTGCCTGGTGAGGAGATCTAGGAGTCCTGGATCCAGCAGAAATGTCCGGGATCTAGGGTACCAACTCAATGCCAATAACCCTCTATACTTTGAAAGATCGAGTTGAAGATGGGGCCTTAGGATTTCCGTATCCTCTATCCCATAGTGAAAGCTCTCTGTGACTTTGGGGGCCTGTCTAAGCTGTACTGATCTAGATGTTCTCTGCTGTAAACTTGGGGCAGAGCTGGTGGAGGCTGGGAGAGGTGCCTGTTGCAATGGTTGGCACTTAGCTGACGGCAGGAAACCCCACGGATTTCCAGGGTGTTGCAGAGCAGGTATGGCGTGGCAACATGAAGAATGAAGTAGGATGAATAAAGGGAGAGGAACTGGAGAACAGGAAGAAGTTAGGAGCAGGGCAGAAACTGGAGATGGGAGGATGGGAGTAGTGGCAGTTGTCAAACAGTGAGGATGAGACAGTGAGGACAGCAGAAGAGGAAGACTCTGGGGGCATGAGAGAGAGCAGTAAGTGAAGAAGCTGTCTGTGTGAGATGGGACCCCAGGGGACCAGAACTCCAGATGACCTTCTCATCCACCTTTCAATCAGCTCCAAAAGGTTCTGTGGCCCTAAATATTTCAGTCCTACTAAAGAACCTATTCCCTGTGGGGTCAGGCAATGAAAAGTTTGTTTTCCCAAACTCTAAGGTTTTATAATCTGGAAAATTATAAAAAAGCAAATTTTAAAAATTCCACATACAAAGAGTTGTGTACACAACTCAAAATAAGGATTACCAGAATTAAGACTGCCTTTATCATTAATAGTATAATAATACACTCTTTAATTCCATGATTTTGTAAGATGTCTCAGCACGAGAAACCTTAACCTCATTTCACTGTACATAGAGGCTAGTCTGAGGATGAATCCATATTATGTGCTTCAGGATATTACCACCTCAGTAAACCTATCTCATTAATTCCTGAAACCTGAGAAAGCATCCACTCGATAAGAAAGGGAACTGCAGGAAGGGACACAAAGTGCCCTGGTGACTAAGGCAATGAAACAGTCCTAACAAACTGCTCCTTATCCCATATTCTGCCATGGAGTTCCTGTGTGATGCTGAGAAGTCACAAGCCATCATTTTCACAAAAGGACACTATTTTTATTTTGTCACTTTTCAAATATCATGTTTGTGCTTCACTCTTGCACCAAGCTCTGACCTCTGCATCTTAGAGCCCTTGGAAGCTCTACTGTGAAAACAAAATGCCTTGAGAAGTTAAGATACACGAAAATTAGGTCCTTAGTCCTTCAAACCAGCCACCCACATTTACTTATCACTGTAAATTTGGGCTTTAATCTCAGTGCCTATGTCTGCATTATGGAATTTCAAAGTGCTTTTATACTGGAGAACTCTTTGCAGAGGGGGATGAGGAAGGGCTGTGCAACAATACCTTTTCCTAGCCTTGTTTTATTCAAAATAAACCCATAAATCTGGTCCAAAAGAAAACTTCAGTGAGCAGAGCCATTGCGACACTCCTTTCCTCACCTGGACAATCAGGCTGTATCCATGGGATGCACTTTCCCTGCCTTTTGCTTGCCCATCTGGAACACAGGAAGGCTAATGTCACCACTCATGGAAGGAACAGCACAGGTCCTAGTGTTTCTGAAGAACTCAGAACTAGGTCTAAAAGGGACTTGAATCAGATGCTTCTCCCACTATCATGATGCAACGACCTCTGGGCTGAATATTTGGCTTCTGTGGCTACACTAGTGTTAATTCATGGGGTTTGGCTTCCCTGCACCACTGCATTGCACCAGCACAACCAGACTACTTTCAAACCTGAGCTGCTGAGTCTACATAAAGCTGTTCTGCATTGTGTGGATGTACTAGTTCAGGCCAATATTGGCTAGCTCAGGGACCTTTGCACTGAGCTTCACTGCAATATAAAGCATGCCTTTGAGCACCTCCAGGAAATGTCATGAGCTCCATTCTGCTCAAAGTTAAAATTGTGACAATTCCTGGAGGTGATGAAACCATGGAGGTGACTAATCTCCATAAGCACCTTCTCTCTAATTGTGGCATTCCCAGGTGCAAACATAGGTACTTCTACATGACCAGAACTACTCAGTTCTGACAAATCTGAGCAGATTCACCTCCAAGTCCCAACCCCAGTTTCCATGGGATACCAACAGACATTCCCAGAGCACAGCTGACTAGAGATCTCTACAAAATGCAGTTGTGGGCACCATTTTCTTTCCATTTTCAGCAGGAAAAGGAGGAGATGCTGCCACCTTTCTTACAATAGCCAGTTACTGAAGCTATGCTCCTTCAGTCACTGAAAGCCAGAGTGAATACAGATGGAATCCCCATAGGGCATTTTATAGAGGGAGATGTTCAGGATTTCAGTCAGTCCCTCATGTCTTGATAGATATAGTCAGCATATAGTTGGGACTATCTCTGTACCTCACACAGAAACTGTTTTGCATTAAAATGTAAAATACGAGGTACCAGAAACTAAAATCCTCGTTCCGGTCCAATGCTTAACCATTAGTCATGCTTCTTCCTAAGACTTGATTTTCTGCACACAAGTTCAGGTTCAAAATGAACAAAAGGAGAGGAGCTGACACCTGGAATGTCTTGCCAAGTTTATGCAGGTTCAAGAGAAGATGGGGCAATTGTATAGAAGGCAAATCCACTGGAAGTTAATAAACACAGAGAAATTGCACCCAACTCAGAAATTCTCTAAGTGGACAATGACTGGACGCTGGAAGAGGGTTCAGAAGTACTATACATCTTTTCCCCTCTTCTTGTACTCTTTCTCCAGCATCTGTTTTTTGCCACTGTTGGAGAGCAAGGGACTAAAGCATGGGATATGCAGCAGGCAGGGTAGACACAGAGAAACATTCAGCAGTAACCCATTCCATGAAGATCGACCATCTCGTACACTGAATGAGAACTGGAGTTTTGGGTTGCGGTTGCAATGGTGATTTAAAAATAGCAACCTAAGGCAAGCTGTGTGGTGGGAGAGGATAGCTTTGATTAGATCAGGCTAATACCTTTAAAAATAACTGACTTGTCTTTGGGTACACAGACCCTTCTGTAGGTGAAGCAGGACCTTCCAAAGCACCAGCAGAGCCTGTATGATGGCGGCTGTTTTGTAATGCAGTCACAGAAGATACTGAATGAGGTTTGCATAGACAAGCGCAGTGAGGTTTTCCTCAGCTTTTGAGGTCTTGCCTTTTGCATTTTTTCCACGTAGCTTTGTCACATAATATTGATAGGAAGGCTATGGAATTCTTCCTTAATACGTGGAGTAAAATCCAGTACTTCATCTCCTCACCAATGAAACTGCATCATGCTTTTTCCACATTACCCACATTGCAACCTTGTGATGCTTTTAATTTGCATTCCGCACCCCTAAAAGCACTACACACCCTGGACTCACTCCTGTTGATCCTCTTCACAGAAATAAAAGTGACAGCTTCTGTGAAAGGGGAAGTATTTCAGCGAGCAACATACGAGCATTGAACAGAACAATGCAAGCAGTAAGCAGCTGAACCTTGAAGGGAATCTCCATTCAAGTAAAACACAATAGGAGAAGCTAATTCAATTAGCAACTGATGCTTGTTGCTTGAACAAACTTCACTGAATTTTGAAAAAAAAGCAGGAAATACACAGCCAATGAACATGTTGGCAAAAACAGACAGACACATGTTAGTATCTTGAGTTTGTTCAGTTTGCCTTAGATCTTAGTAGGCTTCCAGATTACTGGTGGGGTTTTTTTCTGGTTCCCTCTCATCTTCTGTATTTTCTTCCACAGACAAAAATGATCTAACATAGCTAAGCCTCTGAAAGTATTTTCACACCATCCTACTATCCTATGTATTTCGAGTACGCTCCTGTACAGTCTTTCCTCCGGAACTGCTGCCCTCGAAGCCTTGAGTTACATACACATGTATCCAGCCTATTTCATTCCTATCGCTATTTCATTTCATACCAAAGATGCAAACATTCATTAAGCAGAGGTGCACCGGGCCACAGCTGGAACATGCTATTAACCAGACTAGGGAAAGCAGAACTTAAATATCACACAAATGCATCTAGTTCTCCAAGAGCCCTCCTACCAGACCAAAGTGGCCTGAATGCACTGATTTAAATGTATTACAACAGCAAGCCCATTTTTTCCTATCAAAACTTTACTATAAGGCAGTCAGTCAATCCTTATGGTCACTTTGGGTAGCAGTGAGAAGGAAATGAGTCAAACATCATATCACTACGTGTGATCATTTTCACTATTAGTATAAAAATCCTACCAGGGTAAGCCAGAATACTTTAAATCTAGTTAATGTAATTTGATCCAATTTTTTAAAAGGTTATTAAGACAGCAAACAAGCAAAAAATACCAAGCAAAATTTATTCTTATTTCTATGTACATACATGATTTCATCCTTTTAAGAACATCCATTGCTGTAGCACAAAACCAGTTTCCTTTAGCTTAGCAATGTCAAAGTTTATCGTGTGACTTTAAAGCATCTGTTAACTTTAACAGCATAAATGAAATCATCACTGAATATGGTCTCACAAGGCAATTTTTTTTTTTTAATGTTTAAACCATTCTTGTCTATACCCCCTTGTCATTAACTGGTAAATCAGTAATTTATTTCCTATTAGAATTTATATAGTTTGCAGCAATTAAGAAGAAAAGCATAATTGCTGACAAACCCAGGGCACTATTTAAATCACTTCCTTGTTGACAACATATTTCTCCTTCCTAAAACTGAATGTCACTGAAATCTGATTTGTACAGAACCCTTGTGGACTCATCATTCAAATGTACTGCACCTGTCACCTGTGTGCTAGCATTCTGCTAAGGATCAATTTACATAACCTCATTTAATGGTTCATAAATCATACCCATTAAGCCCAGCTAACAGGAACCAAGGGTTCTAATTTATGCTGCCTTTCATAGCAGAAAATTGGGAGGCTGGAGCCTGTGGATAAAGAACCCAGGTCTTGCCTTTGATTGTTGATTGTGATGGTAAATGTATGGATGATGAGAACAGATTTTCACTTTATTGATTTCCTGCCAAAGCACAGCATGCTTTATTGTGAAAGGGGGCCTTTTGGCAGCAGTGCTAAAAGTGGCAGTTGTTTAGGAGCCCTTTGCCAAGATGACATCTAAGACAATACCGAGTGGTAAATACTAAAATAATATCAAGCTGAAATGTTAATTTTTAAAAAGAAACCTCCCCAAAGGTTCATAAAATCAATGATGTTTTCTACCCCAGAGCACCTCACTAATAAACACAAAGCCAGGTGATTACTGTTAATTTTTTTAAAAATCTATTTTTCTTAAATTCTTTATTCTATTATAAATTATTCATGGTATTTCAGTCAAAGTAATGCAGATGTTTGAAACCCGCTGTAGAGTGACAGTTCAGCCAGAGTTGTGTGCTGGGCCTGTCTTGAGCTTTGTACTCTGATCCTCCCTTTGATTAAATACCTGGAAATAGCTTTTTTCTGTCATTTGATTTTCCATTTTTAAGTTCTATTATTTAGTAGGTGGCTGCGTGCCGTAATGAGTGTATTGCCAAATGGAATATGCATATGCATAGGCATACAGCAGTCTTCCCACATGAGTTTAGGCAGGGTCTCAAAATACCAAAAATAGTCTCGGGATTACTTTCTAGAATGAAACAAACTGTGTTGGTTTGTTCCCCTTGTCTCGCTCAAAATTGCACCCCTTCATTTCAGCTCAGTCTATAATTTTCTGCTTAAAAGTAAGAAATCCTACTTTTCTTTCTCTTCACTTAGGACAGACTGATTCTCAACAACTGGGAATTTAATCCTGTCCAATCCTGCAGATGGACAAATAACTTTGCAGGACTGAGACGACAGTTTGTGTCTTCTGCCAGCACTGATACTAATTTGATAAAGACAAACAATGTGCTGCATTTTTTTCTTCTTTTCTAGCTACACTTTAGGAATTAAAAGCTTTATCTTGGAAGATGCTGGCCGTGCTCTGGGGAAATACTGAAGTTACTGAACAGTCTTGATGTAAAAAAACTTCCTCAGAAAGAACACACAACCCAGTGGTTGGGGCATTAGCTGAGCTGGGAAACTTCCTGTTGAGGTCCACCATAGATTTCCCTTGTGACTTTGGGAAGTTCACTAGAACTCTATTCACAAAATGCACTTTTGTTCAGTAAGTTCCTAGTATAAAATACATAAATAGTCAACAGAGAAGGTATTAAAACCCTACTACTTGCCTCCCTCCCCCATTCATCCCTGTCAACTGAGCTGAAGAATTGCATCCTGTCTTTTTATGGGCTGCTTTCATCTGGTGGCCGTCTGTCACAGCTCGGCAGGATGGAGAGAGATTTCCAAGCCCAGAACAAGCTACGGTATTCTGGTACTTTGAGAGGGACTTTCTAAGTCTTCAGCTGGGAAAGAACATGAATAATAATCTCCCATAGTGTATGAAAATCCTCTACCTACTCCTCTGTGTTATGAAAGGCACTGTATTCTTTCCTGCCCATATTTGTGCAGACCTTACTCTAATAAGTGCGCTCTATGAGATCTGTATGAACAAGATCCAGGTGTGACAGGCAGGGGAACACTTCGTAAATCCTGATAAGTCTTAGCTATAATGGAGTAGTTTACCTTTATCAAGATGGATATACTGGACATCCCAGCAGTTACAAACCCAGAAAAACAGAAAATTAGGTGGATTGTAGGCACCTTCATGGACAAACAAGGATTTTGAGGATTTTAATCTTGGGCTTTGAGGGAGCCATAGCTGTCCCTTTGTAGAGTTAGATCTTCAAGCTCCAACAGTAAGTTTTGGTGAATATTGCTGGGGCAGTTTTATACGTCACCACCACGAGCTCCCTGCCTCACCCCTCTCCTGCAAGTAACAAATCCTGTAGCAGAAATGGCAAAAAGAATATGTGGCTGTACCTCAGCCATTCTAGTTCACAGCTTTGTGTATTAACTTTAGGGCTGTTGAAGTCTGCGCTGAGACTGAAATATGAAGAGCAGCAGCTGGGGAATGAGCACACAGTTGATTCAAACCTCTCTCTTCCTGCAATGGTGGCAGCAACCTCTGGCAAAGGAAAAGGGAGAACAGATGGGACAAGCAATGTCTTAAAGTACCATAGTTGCTTACTGTTGTGTACAGAAGTGGATCCCTCACCCTCTGTTTCACTTTCCATTTGCAAAATGGGGAGATAGTGCTGTAAGAAGTAGATACATTAAAAAAGATAGGAGCAATTAAGTCCACATTAATATCTTAGATTTCTTCTCTCAGTGGCAGCATATATTTAAGTGCTTTGCAGTACTGAAGCCTGAATGTTAATTATTTTGTAGATTGGAGTTCTACATTGGTTTCTTTGTCTCATGAACTCTAATATAATTTTTTAGAGATGGAAACTGTTGAGTATCCTCCAGTTATTCTAATGCACCTGAGTCCTGGGCTCAAACATCCCTACTGTTCAAGTCCTTGGCCTTTGCTTAAACGGAAACCAACAATCCTACTGAAGAGCGGGAAGGCTTTGTAATCTCAGCCTACATGCTAGTAGGATCATGTCACTGTACTCATTTTCATTTGTAACATAAATAATATTTCAGCTCTAGATTCCAGAGGTGAAGGGTTTTAAACTTGAGCTTAGCTCTACTAAAAAAAATACTTGGCTGCTGGAATTCTGCTATTCAATTTCAAGGTCCTATTAATCAAAACAAAACAAGCACAAAAGCACAGGCCATAAAATATCATTCTGCTTGTTATTTATATGAGCATTTTTTATTTTTCAGATGCAGGACTGAGCTGAAGCTTAGTGAAGGAAGCATCTCTGCAGGTGCTGGGGGATGTCACTGGCAAATCTTACTCATCTCTTCTAAGGTGTAACCACACAGAGATGTTCCCGTGCCTTCCTGACTAAGGTTACTGCTGCTGTAACAATGAAGCAGAAAAGATCACATGCCTACATCTTAAGTTCACTGTCTGAAATGTTATCTTTGTTCTCCTTTCCTGTGGAGGTGACAAGCCCAAACAGAGCAATGGAGATGACACCTCAGGAGGTGAGATTGTCACAGATATGGTGTTTGGAACCCACAGTTACTGTGATCACTTTATTTATTTAAATGAAATCGCAGTTGTCTTAGTAAGAACTAAAGCAGATCAAGACCAATTCTGATCTCTGCAGAACATTTCTTCCTAGGTGCTACTCCTTCAAAACTTATGCGCACAGTTAGCTTAATGCATTGCAGGTAGCCCACTGACATGTCTAGACCAGATCCACAACTTAGATAAACTCCATTCAAATCAACAGGACTCCCATGACTTGCAGTAGATTATGATCTCCATGAGTGGAGCTAAGCCAATGAGACTGTAGCCACCATTTAATTCAGTCATGTTTCTGCTTTTGACTTCAAGGCAGGCAAGACTTCAGGCTACAACATTCCCATGTCACATCAGTGGCATTAATGTATATACACCATGGTGCATAAGACTACCCAAGGGCACAGCAAATACGTGGTCTGAATGCTCAAGGTACACTGTACTGCTGGATCTGCCCATGTGTGTGTGTAGACCTATTTCAGTCAGTTTAGATCAACACTATTCAACCTTTATTAAGACAAACTTCATTTACTGGGGCCATTGAACTGTGTCATTCTGAGTTACCGTATCTCTTACTTCTTCCTTTCCTTGTCTTGAATGCAGGTCTGAGTTTTAAAACTGTTCCACATTGACCAAAGTCTGGTGCTGCTATGTGGAAGTATAATAAAGAAAAGTAAGAATGTGGGGAAGGGAAGAAACAGAGCAAGGTGGGAATGCAGGCAGATATCCAGGATATTTAGGGCTCTGACAGAGTTGTTGGTGACACATCAAAATTAGAAGCTAACACTCCTCTAGTGGGTCTTACCACTCTCCAAGGCAGAGCAGTCCAATATGCTCATAAATCAGCCTGTGAAAAGTTCACATCCTCAGACTGGCATGTTATAGGTAACAGAAATTATGAATAGTTTGATCTAATGCCTTTAGTTTTACCCATTGACTTGTGGTGGGTGCTCCTGGTGGCATTTGCCAGCATAGCCAGTCAGAAATTAATGTTTATCAGCAGAAACCAGGTATAACTTCATTGAAATTGATATATTATCCAAATACAAAACTGGTGCAAATGGAATAAGGCAATTCTACAAATAGAAGGCACTATGTATTTAAAATAGTGTGAAAAATCCTGTATTTGACATATTTTTTGTCTTTATACGGAGGTTAAATAGAACAGACTATGCAACATTTTTTAGTCAAGTTGGGAGCAGAAGTACAAAGTCTAGTCCAGATCTAACATGAGCTTACTCTGATTAAACTTTACAGGATACAAATGTGATCATACTCAAATTCTCTGTCTCTTAGATGTAAAGGTCATTGTACTTGCAAAACTATGGCGCAGTATACCCTTTCAGCTATGATCCTCTTGATACAGTTCTTCATTCCTTATTGAGATGTCTCCCGAGATTATCCCGAGAACACAAAGTCTCAACTTAAATGCTAAATTCCAGGAAAATCCCAGACACAAATACTAGAATACATCCTGTATGTGCTCTAGTCTTGCAGCTTTTCCACTCCACAGGACAACTCTGTGTGGCATACTGAAAATGTGTTAAATAATTTCTCTAATGTTTAGTCCTTTTTAAACATTGGAATGAAAATAATACTAAAATATGCCAATATTGATTCAACTGTATTGCTTAACAGCGAAAGAAATGGACTTTTTGAGGTCATGGAATCCCAAATAATATGGGGGGAGGGGGGTAGCTTTTTTTTCTGAAAGTGAAAAAGGTTCTTGTAATTGCTCTGCCTATACTCTGGCTTCTCCCCACTCCCCTTAGTAACTCCTCAATATATAGCCTAATTTCAATGAAATTATACAGAAAGGTTGGAATTCTTAAAAGAGAGATTTCAGATTCAAGCTGAGAAGGAGATACATGAAAGTAGGCAGCTGGGCAGGGGTGTAAAATTAAAGTGTTCTCATTGCCAGTAAGATGGTGGTACGGTATCAGCCATCCAGCCACAAGACATCAAGGCTAACACAGGAGAGAGACCATAGAACCAGGTTTCATAATTCTGATATTCACAGAACTATTTCTTTCTCTGAGGCTTTTACATTCAAATCTAGTAATATGTCTACAAAGAAATCTGCTGACTTTGTTTGAAAACAAATCCAAGGGGCTTTTTCCTCGTATCTTACCTCTCCTTTTGGAAGCTTTTCTGGTCTCCCAATTATAGTGTCTAATCACTAAATATCCGGATGCAGCTATTTGTATGATTACTGAAACCACACTGATGGAGTTAGTATGCAAACTCCATTCCAATAAAAGTAGGTTACTTTTTGTATGAGATGGAAAGATGTAGGTTAGATTAATTTCAGTAGTGGGTAAGTCCCTTTAGAAATACAACTTTGAACAATTCTGAGGTACCTGGGAGGGGAAAAGGTATATTCATTTTCATAATAAGTACAGGCTGGGTGCAATAAGCTCTAGTGTTAGCTGCATTTCAAAAGATTCACTTATTAAACATATATGTGCATCTGTAAACATAAATCCTACAGAGTGTAGTCAGATATTCTTTACTGATCCGTCTGTTCAATTGCTACTGCAACTGATGGGTCTTACACATGATAAATTGTGAAAAGAAATTCAGTGTCTAGCCTTGTGAGATAATGACTATCTGTAATTCCTGTTGACTTCAATATCTTTTAGAAATAGTCTTTAAGGACAGTTTTAAGAATTTGGTTAAAAGTCTATCACAGACCCCTGCTCTCTTCTTCCCCAAATAGAAGAAAAAGAAAAAAAAAGAGAAGAAGGTAGATTTGTCTCAATAATACCAGTAGCTTTGTTGTGCTCATGGAATCTTTAGACTGATTTGAAACACTTTTGATGTGACTACAAGATCAATATTGGCTACAGTGCACATTAATGATGGAGCTTCCTCTTCGTATGCTCTTATCTTAGCAAATCAAATTCTTAACTTTCTTCCAGTGTATTTTTCTTTAATTCAATTTGGTTTGTATAATATGGGGGTGGGGATTGGATTCTTGGTTGTTGGGAGTTTTTTACAATTTAAAGGATTTTAATCCAGCTAATTCAGTTGCCAAAGTGCAGCAAAAGCTCAGACTGTCATGGGCCCTATCCATTCATGGTGGAACTGCAGGAGACAACAGAATTACACCAGCGATGAATTTTGCTCATTGTGTTTCTTCCACTTAAATTTAATCAACCCTTTGTGAACCTCTTTCATTTCAATGGCATTATATGAAACAACTCAATGTGATACAATTCTTTTGTTGAAATTGCATTGATTCCTCTGGAGATGCAGATATCAACACCAAGTCTGTAAAATCTTGTCTCCTTTAAGGTTACTAAAATAATTGCATATTTATTTAATGCATTTAGGCTTTTAGGTAATAAAATATCTAAATGAATTTGTATGTTAAACCTGGAGTTAAATTTCATGAGTTCAGTGTTATATTATTGCTCTCTGTTTGCACCAGTATCACCGTGAACTGAATCAAAGCTTTTCTTTTCCAACTATGAATGATTGTACTTCTGAAATAAAATGTACTTATCTAGATTCCAGATCATTATTATATAAAATTCTGACTATTTTTATATGTTTGATGAATTAGAGATATTTACTTATTTGGATATAATTTTCAAGTAAACTGTGAATACTGAAAAAAAAATACACTTCCATCTAGGGACAAAATGTTATGCTCTTAAAGACATTTTAAAAAAAACTTATTAAAAGTTTGGTTGGTAATAGATGATTAGCAGCAACGTAAAAGGGATCACTGTAATTATTATCCCCTGCTGTTGGAAAGAACTCCTTTTGTCACTGCTGGCTTCTGAGGCAGAAAAAATTATTCTGCAGTTCTTCCAACTGATGATGTCAAAGCACTGTGCAAACGTTAGTGCTGAAATTAACAATTAGAGCAATTTGCTCGTTATAAATCCAAGGTTATTTCTCATTCTTCCCCTTTTCTTTCAAGCAAAGGCATGCCAACACCAAAACCAACAGACTGCCTATATCGTTAAAAGGTGTCCTCCACGCCACGTCAGTGTTAAATATGTCTTTAAAATTGAGACACCAGTCAGGTTACTTCTGCTTGTTCTGAGTTCCTTTTTTTTCTTCCTGACCTCATTTCCATGCTTGAGTGATTATCAAAAAGGTTGTGTTGGAGAAGATGTGGTTTCCTCTAGACCAGATCCCTAAGGGTACTTCATCTTTGTGACCTAACTCCAGGGAAGCTTATAGTTGAGGATCCTGAGCTAAGGGAGGCTTTTTCTCTGGCCCACCAACTGGATTCAACAGGTGAGCCAGGGAAGTGCCTCTTCTTCACATTCTGCTCCTTGGGAGGTTAGGAAGGTGTCTGCCAGCTAGTTGATCCCTGAAAATACTTTCCTCGGTATCTGACTCTCTCCTGAACATGGAAAGCCCCCGTGTCCCCTCAGGGCTGAAAGTTTAGCAAGGAGTAGGCTGAACCTTGGAATGAGCTCTCCAAGAACCTGGAAGGGTCTGGGCTTTTGGTTGCTGCTTGTTAAAGACAAGCATCCACATACTGCAACACACACATATATAGTCATAGCTTTCAGCGTATAAATAGCCCCATTGATTTCAGTGGAACTATTTAATTTAAAAGGAAGGTATTCATAATCGTTTGCACAACCAGTTACCTAAAAGTGATTCACACACGTTTTTCCCAGTAGCTTGAACTCCCCCTTAAACTGGACTATTAGACTCACAAGTCATCTTGTCAATATTAAGGCAGGACCTAAAACTGTGAAAGATTAACAGAAAGTGCTCGCTTTCATGGTTTTTTTTCTTATGAAAGGAATTTCAATTTGAATTTACATTTTTTAAATTGCTTTGGGAATTTTCTTTGTATGTGTGTCTGTGTGTAAAACTGGCCAGTACTGACAATCTTTGTAAAATATTCATACGCAGTGTTCACTATATTTTCTTCTTCCCAGATACACTTTTTAAAACGTACCTACATTATGATAATAATAAAATAAATATTATGTTCCTAAAATAACTCTTCAACTGCAGAACAGATAGCAAACCCATTCTTCTTGCAGGGAGCAACAGTGTACTTTCCAGCAACTGCCAAACACTATGAAAATGGTTTCATCTACTTCCAGAATTTGCCAAAAACAGATGATGACTGAAACTGGTAATGACTATTTTCTATTCTCTATCCCTAAGTAATTGACCATTAATTATAATATCAATAGGCTGTGGATAAGTAAAGCAGACACATGTTAGGGCTACATTTCATTTGTAACTGTTTTGTATATATCATAAATCTCTAATATTGGGCTATTGTCACACATGATGAATTATTGTAAGCATGTCAGCACATAGTGGAAGTCAAGTACATTCAAATACTACTCAGTCAGAATTGAATTTGGCATGATAGTCTCATAAAAGGGGACTCAATTGAGAGTTTCCACTTGCCTGCTCTAAACTTGTCACTTGTAGGTGCTAAAGAGCTTGTTGTGTTGGTTTAATTAGTCAACAAATCGGTCCTTACTTGATTGCGTGGTCGTATCACATATGTTAACACTTCACTGTTTGATGGAGATATTAACAAGTGACAAGAGTCTCTTGGTCTATGGACTTTAAAGAAGAGAAGCTCTTCTATATTATTTCATTTGGTCCTGCCAATATTTATTAGATCATGCAGGCTGCAGGCTGCCAGCAAGAGAAAGACAACACAAACATTTTTCAGGGTTATGCTCATCTGTATCCCAAAGAAGGGTCACTAAACAATCGATGGTAGAAGAATATAAGTAAGATGAGTGTTTTCTACCACAGCTTAGAAATTCATTATTTGATACAGTTTGCTGCAGACCTCCTTGGAGCTTTTTTCACTTAAAGATAATTTATGACAAGAACAGAGAGGTTCTTGAAAATGCTATAGCAACTGGAGCTGAATGATGCCACTCTGGCACTAGATGCATAGTCACCAGAGGCCAGTAAAAAGGAAGTTTGCATTTGTATGAAGAACTGTATTAGTTAAGCATTCATCAGTGTTGTATAAAATATTCATATTACTTGTTGGTGGAAGATTAAACAAAAAAACTTCAATAATTAAAATGGCTTATTCCCAGGAGTGGGGGGTAGGGAAAAAGTTGGTCCTCTGCAAGTTTGCAAAAGGGCTTGTCTATTCACTTTTTGTATAGCAGCAAACAAAAGAGGAGTGCATACTTTATAGGCTCCACTTGTTTGACCACCATTCTGTTATAGCTTTTATCTGTGCTTTACCAGTAATCAGGTCTCTGAAGCATGTGCTGTAGTAAAGGGAAATATATCACATATAGAAAATCTCCTTAATAATTTTCGGCAAGCCTCTTGCTAGAAAAAGCCATTTAAAGCATTTTGATAGGTGCCATAAATGCTATCAGTCATAAATGACTGGTCTTAACTGACTGACTGGTCTTGGCAATATGTGAAGAATTATAATGACAGAGGATCTCTTTAAGTTTGCTATTATAATACTGTTATAGCTAATTTTATTTCTTTTTGTTGGAAAGCTACTGGGCAATTTGAATAATTCCCTTAAGAGGGAAACAGATAATGATTCATATACATAAAACCTCATTGCTTCCATCTTCATCAAAATGTTACAGCCTCCCTACTTCTTAATTTTCACTATAATGGTCAAGCTGAACTTTTCCTTCCTTTTAACGCATAGAGTGATTCTCAAAAGTCAGGGTCTGCTACAAGACAGCTGTCTTAAATCACCCTGAATTTTTCACAGTGACTTTAGATTTTTCAGATAATGTTACTGGTACAGGAAAATTCACAAAACCAAGTTAAAATTTTTGTAATAAACTTGCTCATTAATAACGAATGACAGAACAACATTTTTTAAAACAGTGGCAGAGAAGTTGCTTGTCTGAATTTTTCTATGCACCTTTTTGCAAAAATGTTAGGTGCATTCAAAAGCTTGAATATATATATAAAATGAATTTTGTAAAAAATTGAATAATTTGTTAATAAGAAACATGCATAGATTTTGGAAATGCAAATGCACAGTCTTAGGGATAGAAAGTTGTAATCTTTTCAGCTGCATTGAGGTCCCTCATTAGTACAGACCATTTATTTATACACGTATGTGTAGACACACACATTTTTGTGAAAACAGTAAAATTATTTACTAATAAGCATATGAAATAGTTTGGCTGTTCTAAACTGATTTTTATTTATGTGAGTAGACTCTTGCCAAGTATTTTTACCTGTAGTTCTCAGATGTAATCTGGATTAGTTTGAATTGTTTTAATTTAGTTTGAAAGTATTGTTCACTTTCTATTCAAGTATCTGAAGTTAATTGCTTTATATTGTTATAATTTTTATTGCAATAACAATGAAGATGCCAAGTAGGAATTTAGAGCCCAGATATTCTGGAAACATCACAAACACAGATTTTGTCTTGCCAATATTTACCTTTTTTTATAGTGTAGTATTTTTTATTGTGTATGGTCATATTGTGTATGCTTGGAATATGGATTATAAATTCCCAGAGCTTTCAAATTATTTCTGCCCTGGGCAAGAGACCACACCTTTGAGAGATGTTCAAATAAGAATCTTTGCCCAGATGCCCAAACTCTCTTAGAGAATTTGAGGTTATGCCAATCCTTCAAATTGTTGGGGAGCTTCTGTGTATTACTAAGTACCCTTAATTTCTACCAATTGCAGTGAACAGGGGAAAATAAAAAATAAATAAAACTGGTGACTTCAAAGTGCATTTGAAGTCTTTCCAAGTGAGGGTTTGCAATGTCCTAAATTGGTGACTACTCTGGATTTGTTATGAGTTAATTTACCTTGATGTTTCTGGAAGTACTTCTCTCCCTGTGTACTAGTTCAAAATTTTCTTCATTGCTTGTTAATTCAAAATACATATTTTTTATTCTAAAATGCTGTTTTACTCTAATCACTGATCAATAACTTCTCTTTATCTTTTCCTGTCTGTTTGGGTTTTTTTAGTCAGATCTGTTTAATTGATTGCTTTTGCTGCAGGATATTATTTCAGCTGTGTAGCAGCACTACCCAAATTCCACGTCCTCTGTACAGAGCTGAATGACCTTCCCAGTGCCACCATCATGACTGACAGCTGTCCTTCCTAACACTGAAACGAGAGGCTATGGAGGTAAGGCTGGTAGGTCAGTCCAGAGAAGAAATGTCCACCCTGCAGGTACTGGGGGGCTGCTGTTAGATCACTCCAAAGCTGCTTTTTTTCCAGGTTGAACAAGCCCTAGTACCACAGTCTGTCCTTACAGGGCAAGTGCTCCAACCCCTGACCATCTCGGTGGTACTTAGCTGAACTCCCTCCCACTGATCATTACCTTTCTTGTTACTGGTGTGCCCAAAACCGGACAAAGTATCTAGATGTGGTCTCCTGGGGCTGAGTATAATCACTCTTCTCAGTTTACTGGCTGTGCTCCTGTGACTATTGCCCTGGATGCTCTTGTCCAGGGACACACTGCAGGCTCAGGATCATGTTCAGCTCACTGCCCACCAAGACCACCAGCTCCCCTGGGGAGCAGAGCTGGTCCCCAGCCTGGCAGCCCCCAGCATGTACTGCTGCAAGGAGCTTATCCTTCCCAGGGGCAGGACTTTGCATTTGACCTTGTTGAATTTCATAAAATTCCTGTTGGCTTGTTCCTCCAGCCCATCTTGAGTCCCTTCGGATGGCAGCCCTACCCTCAAGTGCACCAGCTGGTCCTGCCACTTTGGTGTCACCTCACACATGATGAGAGTGCACTCTGCTATCTGCTTCAGATCATTGATAAAAGTCATTAACAGGACAGGTCCCATGATAGATCCCTGTAGAGCTCCATTTGTTACCAGCCTCCAGGTAGAGCATGACTAATTAGTCATTACCTTCTGAGCCTGATCATCCAACCGGTTATTGTTGCATCTATTTGTCCAACGATCTAGACCATAACATCCCACCTTGGATGAAAAAAGGTACAAGCATATTTTGGAGACTGTCCAAAGCCTTGCTAAAGGCAAGGTAAATTACATCCACTGCACTCCCCTCATCCACAGAGCTAGTCATTTAATCATAGAAAGTGACTGGGAAAAGCACGATTTTATCTGCTGACTTTCCAATCACCACCTGCTTCATACACCCATAAATGCATCAAGGAGGACTCATTCTGTGATTGTTCTGGAGACCGAAATAAGGCCTGTACTTTCCCAGATTGCCCCTCTGGACTGTTTTGAAGATGGTGCAGCATTTGCCCTTCTTTAGTCATCATGGACCTCCCCCTGATCTCCATGGCCTTTCAAAGATGACAGAGAGTGGCCTCAATATGATACTGGCTATAATATAGATTCCAACAGAGATAAGAAGTATCATGCCCTAAAAGCTTTGAAAAAAATATGAACTTTTTGCTATTCAAGCCACAGTTGCTTACTAGGAAATAATAAATAGTTTCAGTGTAGGGAATTAGTTCAACAGGACAATTTGGGTGATTGTCATCACCCTGTCAATAGCCTGGAAGAAGCCCTTTCAATAGCCTGGAAACAGCCTTTTATAAAGAGTGGAATTATATGGAAAGTGTTAAAGAGAGTCTCTTTCTGAATGCTCTTTATTCTGTGCCTCTGGATTCTTTACATATGTTCATTGAGACACTGAAGTAAGTTTTTTTACTATTGAACTAGTGCCACTATGAGAGGATGAATCCCATCCCCTTTTGACTCATACATTATCAATATAACTGTTAGGTATGCATTGACTGAAACATGTGCAGCTCTATTAGGACGAGTTCTTTCACGCATAGAAGGATGCCTCATCACGGCATACATATGTATATGCATAGTCATTCTTCAGATTAGCCACAGCCACATCTTTGTAAAATGCTTAATTACCAGAACACAAAACACAGATTACATTTCCTCCCCTAATCAACTTCAAGATACAGTCGATTCTGCCTTGGGGCTGGAAGATCAATGTGATGACATCTTGAGATCCTTTCCAGCCCTATTACCCTTGTAATAAACAGGAAACAAAGAAATCCAATTGCCATCTATGTGTGCTTGGATTTCTTGCATTGCCAAACATGAATGAGAAAAGTGACAGTTAGCTGTTGCTACTGAATTGTCTTTAACTATACAAGAGTCAGCCAAAGATGGCAAAGATGTTATCTGAAAGTAGTGTTGACAACACAGTAGTCCTCAACTACTCTTAAGTTCTTAGAGAAAATGTTTATTTTGAAAGATAAAAAGATATTCCAGTGGTATCCCCTCAGCCAGGTTCATAAAAAACAAAAATATACTAGACACAAGCAGGGATGCGTTGTTTTTCAAAGGAAGCTGTAGGCTAATACCAAATATTTGAGTCTAACTGGACATCATATATCGGAAATGTATGGATAATCTGTGAATATTATGAGTGTTATCTGCTCCTAAGCTAAATATTAAATGCACGGTTTGCACAGTGTGGGGCTCAATTATCTTACAGTCTCTGGAATTCCTTGTCTCTCTTCAGTAGCTGCAAAAGGACCCTAAATGACTGGCAGCTGAGGTGCCTCACTTTTAGGCAGCTAAAGTGTGGTGGAATGAATCCTGTCTTTAGAAATAACGTGTAGTTCATTGATGTTCTAAGCCGAGATGCTCAGCAGTAAGCTAAGATGGACTGAGGCACAAATACATATCCTGTTCTGATACATCTGCTAAAGGGGTGGTTACCTCTGACATGGGAACTGGAGTAGTAAACACTGCTATAGGTATAGCCCAGAGAGCTTGAAGCAACAACTATAAAAATACTGCAGTTATCTCAGCTTGTCTGTCACAGCCCTTAATGACACATATGTAATTGCAGAGCAAAAAGTATTGATTCCTATTCAAGTTTGTAAAATGGGAACCATATGTTATTAAAAGAATAAGAAAAGCAATAATGACCCTTAATGCTTGTGTGGGGGTGCTTTCCACATACAGTATGTTCATCACCTATACCAATACATGCCTCTGCCCTTACATGCACAGTAGAGAGACTCCCAAGTGTCATCTGCTCAAGCGGTTTTTGAAAGGTCTGTATGTGATCCACTAGGTGTCAGGGCACTGCACGCAGAAGCATCCTCACAAGATCAGATACCCAGTGGGTCTCTCTGAGCCACGCGTGGTTCCTGGGCAGTTTCCTACCAGCCAGGTCCTGGCCTGGCTGGTAAAGGAACTGAGAGGTAGTCCTGCCAACAAGCAGGACCCTCACCTGGCTGCCATGGCGTGGAGACAGCTGGCAGACTCTCTTTCTTTACCTCAAGATGACTGACCTCATGATGTGTTCAGCTTTGCAATAAATCAATGCTTGCACGTTATCTGTGCAAAATTAAGGAAGTGATGGAGCGACCTACAGATGACTTCCAATTCAGAACAGTGCTTAAAATCTAATAAATGTATGAAAACCAATAAATGTAAAAACATAGGGAGTTCACCTGCAAGGGATCCCACTACATGAAAAGGTGCAATTTATTGTATGTCATGTTTAGTTATTTTGCAACAGCCACATAATGATTATATCTCAGTTACAAGTATTAAAATGTCCTTTGGCTAGTTTCAGATTCTGCTGTGTCTCAAATCCTGGCAAAACACGAAGAAACTATATCCAGTTTAGGACATGTTTCAGGTTGCCATACCTGCACAACACAATGCTGGTCCATAGTCTTAAGTCACATAGGCTCTAAGGAGATATAAGCATACGAACAGTATGCCTGTCGCTAAGTGGCTACTTTTGTTTTGCCAAAGAAGAATGGATATGAACATACACTCAAGTTTTCCATCAAAGTGAAGGCATGAATGGCTGTCCTACTTTATTGAATATGTTAAAGGCAGAAGTTAACAGGTAATTTGTAGTTAGTTATCCTTACTATGCTCAAGATGCCTCATGGCACTTGCTCTAACAGGTAGCATTTCTAGCTAAGTGCTTCCAACTAATTTTAACCAACTGTTCAGCCACACTTAGTAACACATTTCAGCTATTGATGTATGTGTGGTAAAGTGTTAAAAATAATTCTTAGTGAAATCTAAATGTTGAGAGACCTGCTGCAGTAGATTATTGTGAACTTCAGTTTCAGACCATTTGAGTTAAAAAGTGATTTCAGATTTCTTACCCTCTTAAAAAGCTGAGCATCTGCTCGGTACTGGATAGCATATGTGAACTGTAAGGTCTATATTAAAACATCAGGAAAAAAATTTTAATGACGTATTTTATTGATTTTATGATGCCTTTCATGGCTCCTTAGTCTGTACTCCAGGGAAAAGACTAGCCTGCAGAAGGGCCAGAAGGTTCAGGAATACTTGGATTCAGTGGTCAAAAGTCTTTCAGATGGGATCTCAGTATCTGTGCCTGCTAGCCAAGTTGCAACCCTGAGCATTGCTTGGGTCTGTAATGCCAGATTAAATTCCAGTAGACAAAGCTGGGTTTGTGTAAGATGTGAGGAATAGTGAGTCATCTCTGAATTTACAGCAAAACATCAAATATGCATATACATGCAGATGCAGACAAGGTATATATGGTAAAATATGGAACTGTGATCATTTATTATGCTTCTATGATTATTGCACTTACCTCTTACACTTCCATCTCCTGAGCAGCCTTTGATTGCCACAAAAAAGAGACAAACTTCCAGAAAAATATTCTCCTCTCAAAATTAAAATATCATCTCACTAATCCTGTCTGCAGTGGGAAAGAGTATTACACCACCATATACAAGGGCAAGACCCAGGAGGATAAAAGTCTAGCAGGCCTGGCAAGACTGAACATTGAAGTTGAATATCTTTAGATAAATACTTTCGGTCACTTTTAACAGCTCCAAATCCCTGTAACAGCAGCTGTTCTAAAAGTAATTAAATCAACTTGACACTAAATATAGCCCCAAAAAAATGTTTAAAGGCTTTCTAAAATAATTTTGAAGGGTTTTTTATCTGCTGGAAATTAGAAATTACTTCAATTAATACAAAAATATACTCCAACTGAGGCTATAAATATATACATATATATTTAGGCTATATGTGTATAGGCTATATATATATTTAGGATATATATATATTTAGGCTATTTATATTTATGCACATGTACATACACTGAAGAGTTTACAAGGATTTTTACAGAAGAATGTCACATCTTTAAAGGTCAATAAACAATATAAGGTTTTCAAATCATGGCCATTAAAAATAACCCTCTAGGCAAGCATTTCCTTTCTTCCCCTGTAGTTAAAGTTTACAGGCCAAAATTGTGGTGGATTTAATCCTGGACAGACTGCCAGTGCAGTATTTTAACCTTGGAGTACCTGACAGTGCAGTACCTTGCCCCAGTAATATTAAACATGAGAAAGCCCCAGCTAGCTCTGGAACTCGCTTTAGGTCCTGGAAACACCCCTGATACCAACCACTAAAGGTGTGTAACATTCCCGTTCGCCTTTATTCACTGTAAGGCTAGAAATACCTATGCTGCAAGCATGGCAAGGCAGCTAGTCCCCTCTCCTGGAGGTGGCTTCCCGCCAGCTGACCCCATTCCAGGTACATCCCTTTCATCACACGATTGCCGTGCACCACAACAGAGGAAGAGGAAAAAAATGGTTTCCCGAGTATGAGATTTACAGGGAGGGAAAGGAACGTATATTAAAAAATTAAATGTTTTTAAAAAAATCTCATAAGGCCCATATGGCTATGCTATTACCCTATCACTGAACAGAGCAGGAAACAAAATATAAAAACATCACTCTAAACCTGTAGTTAGGGTATTAGGGGCCTGATCCAATGCCAAGGGAAGACAATAGGGAGGGTTTGTATCAAATGGTGAATGCCCTCTGAGCCCATCAAAGGGATTATGGACCATTTGATGAATCTGTGTCACCCTGTGCCGGACCATGCTAATCTTATTGTGCCATTTCAATTGTGGTAAACATGCAGCTGATGCAAACATATATAGGACTTACTTTTTTTCTAAATCCCAAAGGATTTATTGAAGGAGATCTAAAACTTCCCCTCCTTCTTGCATATCTTAGTATCGCAACTTACTGAAACATTTAAAGAACTTCAGAATTTCTTCATACAAAGTCTACGTCAATTGCTTTACATAGTTAATGAAACCAAACTCAGCCAAATCAAATAGGATACTTGATTCTTCCTTCACAGAAAATATTTTACCCATTAATGAAAGTTGTCTTACATAAAGGAATTCGATTTTTTTTTGATTGGCGTTAGACTCACAGACAGACAGAAATAAGCTGCCATTCTTCCATTTGATAGCCAGACGCTGCCAGTTGTTGCTAGGGCAGTCATGCTGTTAAATTAGGTCTAATGAACGAGTAATTGCTTTAGGTATAGTGAACCATTTCAAAGAAAACAAGGATTCTAATTGATTTGCAATTTGTTTGGCACATTGCATTGTCTGGGGCTATTGATTAGTCTTCTGGATTTCACACTGCATGTGTTTCCCTTTATTAAGGGAATAACAGGTTACTGATTACTTTCCTTCTGGGTTTAATGTAGCGGTTAATGTCTACTTTGTTCTTGTGTCATGTCACAGGCAAGGAAGGAATAATATGCAAGTGGGTGGCCCTTTGCTAAGAAACTCCCCTGCTGCTTTGAGCTGTGTACTCTAAGACATGCTGAAAAGCAGATCAAGAGAAAGGGTTAGAATAGCAGGACTCACAAGTTATGGCCTGAGTCAGGCTAGACCCAGGCTAGAAACTTGGCTTTCCTTCGCTATCAAAGCACAACACAGTATGAAGCGGGTGGTGGTAGATTTGTTCTTGTTTGGTTACATGTCTCTATATAAGGAAACATACTATAGTTTTATATGCCTCAGTTTATATACAGCAGCATCTTAAATAAGGAAGCTTACAACATATTTATCCTTCTGCTGCAAGAGATTTAATCCATAGCATACATATTCTGGAGAGCATGCCATTGCACATATTAAATGTATCTTGATTTGCAAAAAAGTGAGTTCATTTAATTAACAGCTTTGTTCCTTTCATAGGACAACTTTTTTTAATATAGTTAATGTACATTAAAGTGTAATTAATTTCTAATTTCTTAACATTCTTAGCTAAAAATGTAATCCTTAGCACATCTTTAACAGTTATGATGGAAAAATAAAACAGGCTTCATTGTTCTAAAATTGATCGTGGCTCTGGAGATTATTTACCTTTGTATTTTGTGCCCCTGTGTGGGGAGCTAGTACCAATGAAATTAAATATAGGCATTTAGATTACTTACAGGGTCTGAGGAATCATGATTTTGTGTCCTTACTATGTGTCTTCCTCTCTTAGAGGGATCGGCCATGTAACATTCACATATCTGAAGATCTCCACATAAGCCTGATCCAAAGCCTGTTGAAGTCAACAGTAAACCTCTCATTGATTTTCAGAAGCTTTTGCCAGTGAGCCCATCAACTTTCTTGATTCATCTCTTGAGAACGCATACATCATTTCAAGTAACAAGTTTCATTGCCAGGTGAGCCACCACGCAGGGCTCAGTGCTCTAAAGCTCCAGGTAGCACCAGTGGCACCAAGAGAGCAATCTCAAAAATCTAGACTTTGCTCCATGTGCCAAGATTTGAAATTTCTAATGCTGTAAAGATATTTTTGCTGAGTTGTTATCAAGATTATGGTCAGTAAATTGTGTACACGCTATGATTTTTTTTTCCTGAAAAGGACTGTAATACATTCCTGAAATACATCGGACAAGTTCAGTTTAGTCCAAAGATAAATTAAAAACTTGGTAGCTCATAATCTTTCATGATCTAGAAGTTGCTGATTTCTAAGCATTTGCAGTGGGATATAGAGCAGCTGTGACTTACCTTGAATTCATCCTGAATTTCAGGTCATCCCAAATGTCTTAATTAAATCAATTCCACAGTTTCAAATCCCTGTTAGATTGAAATTAATTAAGCCCTTGGTCTTATAGGCAGAAACGTAAGAAATAGTCTCAATAATGGAAACAAACATAACAGCAACCACAAAAATATTTTGGTATCATGTTTGGCAACCATTTGGCATGCACCAGGTACAGAATATAGTGCTCTAAAATTGTCACTGCTGTTTTGGGATACCCTATGTAATCCACTTTTGCTACCCCGTTCACAAATGATGAACCATTATATATCAAATGTATATAGCAAATACCATATATATATCTCAAAATAATTCTCATAATTTAGCAGATCATAATCTGTTTCTTTCTATATGCTATAATTTTATGACATCAGCATGCCCAAGACATACAAAATGTGTACTTAGGTACACATTAAACTGGTAATTGAATATATTTTGTACCATATGGGTGACCTAATGTAATTGTAAAGTAAAAGAAACCATAAAATTTTAATTCCCCTGTGTTTGTATTTTAAGCCTGATACGTGGTGGGGGAAGTCTGGAATGGGAGCAAGATGGTGCAACCGTTCAATAGTTATGGTGGACCACAGGCTTGAGGCTAGTGATTTGAGGAACTTGCAGAGACAATGGAAGAGAGTTGAGACATTAATATATTTTGCTTCCCCCAGGCTTTGATTCAGCAAGATAAAACTGAAAAGGAATATTTTCAAGCAGGAATGCTCACAGGGAAAGGTACCAGTAGTTATTGAGGACTAAGATTAGAGTCCAAGCATACTCCAGTTACAACCTTTAAATCAGATTAGAGATCAGACTAAATGTGAGTACTATAGAAGCAAGTACCCTAACATGATAAGACTTGAACCTTCCTAAATGGCATGTTACAGCCCATCATTTGGACCACTGTGTGCTATTGGAGAAGCTCAAGATGGCTTTAATGGGGATGATCTGAGCTGATCTCTTTCAATAAAGTATATACATAGAGGTAGACTTTTGTGTTAAGATGATGAACTTCCCTCAATTCAGGGAAATTTTCTATGTGCTATGTATGTGTATTATCACTATGCAAGCTTAAACTTTTCATTTCCTCTCTTTTCTTTGTTCCCACCAGGACTGAGATATGGCATTTAATTCTCAATAAAATTATGTGGAACGTGACAATGAAGCAATGATCAGAAGTGATTCTACTTTTCACCTTTAGTTGTAGGGCTTGCTCTGGAATGAAGGCCATGGGATGCATCACAACTAACAGATAATTGACTAATGAATTCAAAAGCCAACATGCTGTTTTCAGTAAGGTTATTAAGTAGTTGGTGCATTCCAGTGAAATCTTTTCTTCTGCTTAGTGGGGGGACTTACAGGGGAAATTCTGTTTCCTACATCTTCTTCTCTTGGGTTCAAATAGTCAAGATTTATGCCTAGGTCCACAAAGTTGCATATCCTGTGGAGTGGTCCAGCATTCTGGCCTCTTAGCATCCAGTGACCAACCGGGCTGCCAAAGGCCACACCTCCCTTCTGACCATATGAAGGGCTGTGCAAAAAAGACAGCCACAGGTGCCCAGATTTCACCCTGAAAGGGGGCTTCCATGCACCCAGGGAAGGCATTGGGCCCAACAAAAGAAGTAATGTCAATGCTCCTGTGGAAAGTTTTCCACTTTTTAGGAAAGAATTGAAAATGTGCTAGGACAGAGAGAAGGAATGCGAGATGCATGACAGCAGAGCCTAGCACTTAGGATAATTGTGCAGGTTGAAGAAGCCCTGAGTTCCCTCCTCCTAAGGGTATTTCAGTAGTTTATCCAAGAGTCTCCTCTTTTCTAGTTAGTTAAGTTCCCTTATCTTTAGAAGCATCTGTGAAAATGTACAAACAGTGGACATTTACCAAATTCAAAGGCCAGCACCTATTCAAAGGTTTTTGTCTCTGACACACATCTCCTGGTGAACCAGACCGGGAAAAATAGCACTTGTGACACAGTCTCCCACTTCAGTATCAGAAGCAACAAAAATAAGTGTGTACCACTGCCTCAGCTACCCAACACATCGCTCACTATGTTAATGTAAGACCTTCTTTTGTGGGTGAAGCTGAAATGTCAGTTTGTGAACTTTCCATCAGCCCTGACCAGCAGAGTTAAAATAACGATCTCCTGTGTACTGGACTCTGCCTCACAGAGGATGAAGGCAGGACGTATCTACCTCGTGGGCCACTGTGAAGCTCAGCTTACCACTACTGCTTATCATTGACAACAGAAAGAGTCTTCTTAGCATGATGTAACCAGCAATCTAGACATGCACAGATTTTTTCCAGCTAAAATTTAAGTCTCTATAGGCATTGAGAGCCTGCGGCTTTAAGATAGAAACCTTGAGGATTGCCCCTTTGATGTAGATACTTAAACCACCTATGAGTGGCTAATTCTTTCTGTGGCTACAGAGTTTAGTTTCTTAGCTGATGCATATGAAAATATTTTCATTGAACTCCACAGAGGTTACAGTCATCAAGAATATTACCTTAAATATCAGATAGCTCCTCAAAAATGGAATGCATTTTCCATTCTCATGTTCATTAGTTGTCCTCCATCACGTACTGTAATATTGCATGGAGGCCACAGAACTACTGAGCCTAGTGTGCTGGGTAGAGCCGAAACATGCCTGACTGAGATCCTTACTCTTGTAACTGATCCTTCTGCCATTATTGCCTTAACTAAAAGCTTGGACTCCATAGTTTAGTCTCATTCTCCTATCTCACTCTGTCTTCTTTGGGAAAATCACACCGATCCTGGAGAATGTTTTTGTTGCTTCTTTCTGACTCCACCTGTGTTGAGCTTTTTTATTAAAAAATAAGGTCAAAACCTACAGTTGATGAGACAGCTTACTGCTCTCTAACATGGCTTTGCTGGTTAGTATGCACAGGAGCAAATCACGTTTTAAAATATTTTAAAAACATGGAGGAGCTTTAAAGAACTGTTTAAAAAACTGCTCTTGGTTTGGTGCCAGCTACAGATGCCATGCTGATTACAGAAGATTACATAAATTCCCCAAGCCTTATTATCCTCTCACTTATACCTATAAAATTGGGAAGAATTCCACTGGAGTTACTGGAGTTACACAGTTGCAAGCCTGTGCTGGAGAAGAATATGGCCCTTCTGATTAGCAAGCTACCAGTGTTTTCAGTGGGTCCAGTTATCTCTACCTATCTACTAATACAAAAAAAATACCCAAAGCAAAACATGCAGGGTATGATCTGCCTGTGTAAATACTTCAGTCTTCATTGATTTCAACTGAGTTGCACAGATTTATGTGTCAGCTGAATTTTGACCTGACGATGTAGGGAAAAAATCCAACTCTTTGGCATCTCTGTTGTAGCACATTACTGAGATTTTTATACAGCGTGTATTGCTAAACAAAACAAAAGATGACTAGAGCAGGTCAAAGAGTTTGACCAAAGGCTCTGGAAGCCTCTCGATAACAAAGGCTTAGAACAAGGTGTAAGATGTTCAAGGAAAAGCCATGTACGTGCAGAAAGAGCTTTCCCTGCCATACAGTTGCATGTCCTGCCAGTTTCAGAGACTTTCTGAGCCTAAGGCCACATGAGTAGATCATGGGTACTGCTGGGGACCTACCTGCTATGAATCCAGCCTTTTCTTCTTTCAGCCTGTTTAGGCATTTGCTCCATGCCATCCTGTGGCAGAGTTCTGCAGCTTAATTATGCACCATAAGAAGTCACTGCTTTTGAGCCTTTTAAACTGGGTGATTTTATTGGGTGCCCCTCAACTATCTTTTAAGAAGATGCAATTAGTTTTCTTCACTCACTTTCTCCACACCACCTATAAAAGTATAAGCTTCTACTATATCCCAGCAGTCATCTTTTCCATACTCATCAGTCTGTTTAGTTTTTCCAGTTTCAAATGCTATTCCACACCCCTGCTTATCCTTGTTGAATTTATTTCCCATGTCTACTGTCACTCTCTTTTGAGGTGGCTTGCAAGACCAATATACAGTATTCAGGATGAGGGCATACCATTAATTTGTGCATGATAGTCCTTGCTCTTTTCTGGGGTTTGGGTTGGGGTTTTGTTTGTTTTTTTCAGTTCTACAATACGGACCGTATGCTAGTCATGATTCTGAATGATTCCTAGTAGGATTGTGAAGGCCTCTGTAAATCAAACAACTCCAGGGATAACACCACCGCATGTTCACATGAAAAGTGGTGAGAGCCTGGTATATTCCATGATTGTTTTTGTGTTACTTAGCTGACAGTAGTGACAAAGAGAATTAGAACTTTGCAACCTGCCAAGTTTCCACAGATGCCACCAAGAGCTCCACAGACAACCAGTGGCCATGAACAAATGATTTGAAACACAACTGCAAAGAAAAATTCATAGTAATTTTTCTGACAAGTTGGGATGATCCAATGTTCTATTAGTGTAAAAAAGCCTTAATACCTTTGCTGTGGTCCCAAGCTCTCAAATAAGATGAGAAGTTCTTACTCTACAAAAGAATTGTGTATTTCTTGAACAATACAAAGTTGAGAATAAAAACAAATTTGTTCCTTAGAAATTGCCTAGTGAAGCAGTTGTTTCATACTGCCTGTTGAACATTTGGGTAGACTGATTCAAATGTTAAAGCTGTGTTCAAACCAGAAAAAATAAAAATAATAAGCTGTCAGAATAATTACTAAGAACATACAAGGATTATACAAAGTAAACTGCAGCCTGCAAAAAGAGAATTGCATGTTAGCTAATTGTTAATTTTAGCAATTGCAATGGCTAATTACTGTGGCACACATTGACTATTAGCATGATGCCCCAGCACCTGCTTTCTCCAATGAACAGATTTCTTCATTGCTCGTGCAGGAGCAAAATGTGTAATTATTGGCCATCATTGGGGCGATTTTTCAGTGATTCTTTTGTGTGATGTGAATGACGCATAATGACATATTTTATTAGAGGGCAAATAGCTGTTTGTTAATGGAAATGATTCGAAATCCAAGAAACTAGGAGCTAGGAGCATGTTTTCAGTATCAGCATGAATTCAAATGTATTTTCTTTTAACTCTTTATAAAAGAAGCATAGAAATCAAATCTAAACTTAGTATAATATATTTAATGATATGTGCAAACACAGCATTGATTAATTGCCTCAAATGTTTTCAATGCTACACCATTTCATTTGTTACAGCAGTCTGCTAAATTTATGCATTTCTTATTTAAACTCTTCTTTCCTGGGCATATAGTGTTAGCAAGATTATGTGGCTTGTTCCTCATTTACTGGGAAAAAAATCATCTTTGTAACTTAAGCAACAATTATGGGCTTTATGAGGCACATTTTCATTGCACACATTGTAGAACGCAGTGCACTGGCATTATTATTCCTGAAAGTACATGCTTGAATGTATCTATCAAGACCCAAATGTCAGCTACTGAATAGATTATGCATAGTTATCCAAAACAGAATATAGATATATAAAATCTCAGCAACAGAATACTCAGTTCCTGAGAAAAGATTTTTATTAGATAATCTGCATGATAGTTTTGAAGAACAATGCAAATGAAAAAAATCACATACGAACCTTAGACTGCAGTGGTGTTTAAAATAGCAAACTGCTTTGACATTTCTGAAGGGCAGGTTATGGCTAGAATCAGAAAGCTAGCCTTTTCATTTTGCTTTTATTTGAATACTGTTCAAAGTTAAAAAAAAAAAAAGAGTTACTAGGGGACATAGTTTGCTGAACTCCACTGATGTAAATCTAGACTAACTTGATGGAAAACAATGAAGTGACTTTGGATGTCCAAGGAAAGTAGAAGCCGTGTGAACCTCTGTGAAACCTTTAACAATAAGTAGCAAACCTAAGCCTTTTCTATACTCTTCAGATAATGAAGCTGAAAATTTAATGCTACCTTAGAAGTATAGTAATAGATTTTTTGGCATGACTCTGATTTCATTCCATTTTGACAAAGATCCAGTGGCCGAACTTTGATTAAATTTGACCCAATTTACAAACACACGACATAGATGAAATTCAGACCTAATGGATGCATATGAAATGACTGATTGAAGTAAACTCAGTTTTAAAAGCATATTCTAATAAATAAATAAATAAATAGATCGATAGATAGACAGATAGATAGACAGATAAATGACACACACAGCAGGTGTAATAGGAAGGTATAGTAAAGGATCGTATCTTTTACATTTCTTCTACAATTGCCTATGATACATATTTGAAAAGTGCCGCTTCAAAGGCCACCAGAAGAAAAATTAAGCCAATTCTACATACACTGAAAATCTGGCTCATCCCATACACCAAGTCTGAGTTATTTACAAACTTGAGGAAGAAACTATGAATGGGCACTTCCTCTTCTCACCCAGGGCCTATAGCTGATCTGCTGTCGCAAGATGTAGATAAGTTTGGTATTCAAGTTCACTGTTTGACCCATTAAACTGGTATTGAGGTATAATTTGTGTGTTTTCCCAGTACGGTTGCACATAGAATGGGGTTCATTTCCACAAGTTTGAATAAATTTATCCAGTTCAGTGAACCTGTTGTTAAGCTTAGCAAAACTCAGTAGGTGGCTTTAAAGTCCTGTAATTAGCCCATTACATAAAATCTGTACTTTAGATTTTTGCACATTGGTTAATAAGTATAACGTGCTTCGTATATATAAATAACATTACATTAAATGATGCAATATAAAGGAATTAAAGGCCAAAGTAGTTAAATAAAATACTTGAAGGAGATCTCAAATTAGCATGTTTAATTCCAACTCATTGAACAGGAAAAGGCTTTAGCCTTACTGTACCAGTTCCATACAATGTGCAGAATAGCAGATATTTAGTCTCCATTTTACGTAAGGTCGCTGTCATCCCTGACCTCTGTGACTTTGGAAAAATGTTCTAATTAGCTTGTTTCTTTTAAAATCTAGTCATTACAATGTCTAAATATAGTCATGAATTACCAAGACAGCACTTGCCTCAACAATTTCTCATAGTTTGTACATAGCTAATTAATTCTTGATCCTTAATTTTTGCTTTCCAAATGAAATGTGTGAGGAAAATGAAGCCTACAGCTAATTAACCCATGCAATGCTTACTGTTTGACAGTAAAAACACTTACCTTCAAGACCAAGCTTTTTAGTAGCTGTAAAAGTAAAACACAGCTTTGAATCCTACTGCAATATGTCAAAGGTCCACTTCAATTTGACAGATTCTTATATTTGTTATTTTTAACTGTTGAAAAAATGATGTAACCAAAATCCCAGACTTCAGTGTTTCTTCAAATCTATTGATAAATTCCATCATATGAATTAATAGATTGAAAGGTAATGTTATATATATAACCATTATCTTTTTTGTAATGTTTTTCTATTTATATATAATGAATACTATGTAACATAGAACTCTTTTCAGAGATTCAAAGTTATCAATGCATGAAGAAATATATTTGAGAAGTTTTGTATAAATGCACGTATGCATACATACATTCATCTATCTATACATATATGGGGAAACAAAATACTATTTTGGAGTTACATGAAACACTCAGAGTTAATATTGCAGCCAAGGGAAACTTGCTCAGATCTGATGTCATGAAAAACTCAATAGTCCTGGATAGTTTACCAAGATTCATAAATACACAGATCCTAGTGGATGAACCTGTCCTTATTTATGTGTTTATACTGAATTAATAGTAAATCAATGGTTTCACTTGATCTCAACCTGAAGCCAGATCTCATTCAAAACCCAGATCTCATTCATTTGTAATTTTAGGATTCATCAGCAAATTCACAGAAAAAGCCTGGATAAACATCTTTATGATGCTCCACAAAAAGAAAAGAGAAGATTGAAAGTGACAAATTTCACACAACTTACTATGCTTATTGTGACATGGCAAATAAAACTACCCCAATTTCCAGTTGTGTTCTGTTTATCTTGTGCCATTTTATACCATCATCTTTGAGTGCCTTTGGCTTTTTTCCCATTTCATTTATTGCAACTGCCCCCTATACTGCTCTATAGTTGTTGCTAAATTTTTCATTTTACTGGCAATCTTAGTTTAAAACTAATGCAATTGCTTCTTTATATGTATCTCTACATTGTCTCCTTTTTTCTCATATACATTGACATCTGGAGGATTTTTGTCCTTTGGCGAGACATATCTAGCCTTGGAGCTAATTCCATTCTCAGTCATACAAGTACATTTCCTGCCGGTTTCATACAGAGCTGACACCATAAAATTGCAGTAAAATTTCACCTCTGGTGTAAGCAATTATATTTCTCATAGAACTATCTGGACTATGTTTGGAGGTAACAGAAATGTTGAAGAAAATATCACCTATGGTATTAATACATCAGAAAGTAAGACTAAGAGGTGGAATGACTTGCATTGATTGAGTATTCCATAATTTGTGCAAAATTAATCGATTCAACAGTTCAACTGTTAAAAAAAAGATAAGAAGAAATTGCAGGAAGGAAAACAATCAGTAGAAGACACAAGACAAGCCAGGTGGATCTTCCTTACCTTGTTTCATCCTGATATATTTCCAGCCCTCCATCCTGTCTTGTAAAATACACATCCTTTGGTTACCTCTGAAGGCCAGGTTAATGCTCTGTTATGCTATTTTCCATCATGTGTTTAGACGTATTTTTTTTCCGACAAATTTGAATCGAATCTGTTAAGTACACCATCAATTACACTTCTTTACACTATGGATCTGCTTAAGTGAAAGAGTTAGGAGGTCACAGCGTATGGGTTATTTTTGTGAATAGATTACTCGATTCAGTCTCTTAATTGACCATGTGCATGAAGTCTACTTGTGGGGAAAAGTTACACGTGAGGGTGAATCTGCAAGAACACTGAAGGGAGGCAGTTATGGACAGCAATTGCGAATCTGCCTTTTTCTCTCTAAATTTAAAACTCCTCATTAACATCTAGCAGTAAGTTAATGAACCAAAGAACTCCATCTTGCCTACCAGCCATAACTCTTTGTTTTACAAGAAGCAGGAGCCACTAATGAATAGAGCACACCGAATCAAATAATTTTTCTATGTGTAAAAAAATTACTAGATGGAAGATGAGGAAAACTATTTCTGTTTGCTAAGTCATTTTGTAAACATATATTTTATATTATCAGGCAATACTTGACCACATTCATCCTTGCACATCTTTGGAAAGAAACTGTATTTAATTTAGAAGATGATAGATAGATAGATAGATAGATAGATAGATAGATAGATAGATAGATAGATAGATGTGTCTTATCATAGCTGAAGAGGGGTTTTTTTCCCAGCAAATAAATTGACCTCAACAGAGGACTTAGTTCCCTCTTTCTAGAAATGAGTAAGCATTTACAAATAGATGACTAGTTGCCTAAAATGAGATCCCTGAATATATACATGGCAATAAATTAAAGTTTTCTCAAGTGGTGAGAAATGTGTGTTTACTTCAAAAATCAGGTCTACACAGTGAATTATGTGCCTGTCTTTTGGTTGTATGCACGTTGCTAAATATCACGTCAGGCTATTGGTTGCCCCTGCGTCAGTTCTTAAGGTTGCTGTATCTCTGAAGCTTATTGGTGGTACCTATGAAGCAGCAAAGATACACAATTTTATTTTTGGTTGCTTTCAGACCAAGAAATTATTAGTGACATCATATCTGGAAGCATCTACCAAGTTTAAGGACTTTGGCTGACTATTTATTTTGGGTTATTTAGCTATTCAAATAAGAGAATTAACCACTGAAGTACAGAAATGCATAAGTAATGTTGTCATAAAGGCAGCTAAGGCAGAACAAACTGAGGTAGAAGAAACTGCTTTTTCTTCACTTATGCTTTATGGCTGAACAATACTCCTGATGGCTGTAAGGGCTTGCTTTAGCTAAGCCCTTAGTTTTCCTAGATACATACACTGATTTGAAAATTCGTGCTTTTAACCATCCTTGACTACTTTTCCTTATATACCACATTAAAGACTACCAGGCACAACAGAGCAAAGATGCCAAAGTAGTGTGTTCTCTGTTGCCCCACTGATAGTGCTTCCCTGAAGGTGACAGAAAAAAAAGTCCATTACAAACTTCCTTTTCATACTGGAGCTTTTACAATATATATTGAAAACATGTTACCTGAGAATATTTTGTATGGAACTAACACAAAAGACAGATTTTTTTTCTTACAACTAGTATTATGAAGGCACTAGTCATGACAGGAAAATGAAAAATGAGCCGACCTTTTTATTTAAATGTAACAGACTACCCATGAGTGCTCTAGTATAATCAGTCATCATCACACTCCCCAGCAGCTGGCAAAGACAAAAGTAAAATACAGAAGACATGCTGCATGAGTTTGTGATGTGTGTGATAATTATTGTTTGATCTTTTGAATTTATGTTATGAACTGTAGAAGTTTTAAGCATGCTGGGGAGTTCTGAATAATTTACTGAGTCTGCTGTCTATCTTCTCCTGCTAAGACAAGCTTTCTTTATACTGTGAATCTAATTATGTACAAAAAATTGAACAGCATATAGCTCACATAGCAATTAACTCACTTGTTTTCATCTAATATACTGGCATGGTTGAAAGCTAGAAGCTAGTCCCATGGATTCCACTGGGACAGCTAGTATTTTTATTTTCCAGTAATATAAACCTCCGGGAAACAAACAGTTTCCTGGTGCAGAGTAACTGGCTTCAGAGAATATAGCTCAGCAGAGAATCTAGCCAAAGATTTTTTTCTAGCTGTTCATGCAAACCTAGAGAAGACTAAACAGTGACCACTCTTCAACTCAAATGAGGACACATTGGTATTCAAACGAGTTCAAAGTTTGAGTTAGAAGGGATGCTTCTGTGGTAGATCAGTTTCTTTCAAAAGCACAAAGATGATCTGAACTTTCACAGAAAATATCATGGTAGGCAGACAGCATGTCAGGCTGCCAAAAATACATGGTAAATATGACACTGCAGTGTAATACATTATTACCATCACTGATGTAGTGCCTATGCTTCTACCAGCACATAAACTCATGGAATCTGTTTCTAGTATCACTGAGTAATTTAAGAGAAAATTTCTGTATACAGCATTAATAGCAATACTTTTGATTTACAAGATACTCATTCTAGAAGCTGCTGAAGGTCTAAACCTACAGTTTTGTTCATTGGTAATTTCTACACTTGTTCTAATTTTGTGGGCTAGATGTTCACTAATCAAAAAGATCCATTAAAAAGTAGATATTAGAGGATAAGAAAAAAGAAAGGTTACTAAAAAGAGTATGACCCCTTAATACAGAATATGACGTAACTGTATGGTCACCAGCAAATTTTATTTTATAGTAATTCCTTCTATAGGTACACGTAATACAAACTGACTGCATTTAGCTCAGGATTGCAATCAAAAATCCCTGCAGACAAGACACCTTAATGAAGTGGAAGGAGTTTTGAAACAGACAGTGGCTGCAGGATCAGGCCTAAACAAAGTATCAGGATTGTATTATTAATTTTAACCTATTAGTGCCTATAATAAAAAAGAAACTATATTTATTACCAAAAAAAAAAGCCCCAAACACTATTAAAGCATACAAATTGCGGAAAATATTTGCCATTATTATAAGAACAGGAATAAGTTCTGTGAAAGAATCCTTATTTTCTGAGGCCATTCAGTTTTATGGACTGGGTAAGAGAGCAGTGCTTGTCTTCGGACTATGTCATTCCACTACCCAAGAAGTCACACTTTCAGAAGTGATCCTGGTAACGTGCCATTTAGAGAAGGAAGAATAGGTGGCTAAGAGGGAACAAGGGCACAGGGAGAGAATTTACACAGCAGAGGAAACTTTTAGATCAAGTAAGAGGAAGTTACATATTCTAAATTAATTATCCAAGCTTTTTTCTTGGTCAAATGTTTAGACAGTTATACTGGAAGTTCCATTATTCAGGGTATAAACTTCCAGCACTGCTCTAGTGAAATGCGTGATGAAGCTTATTAATTTTACCGAAACAAACTGTTCCTAATAGGTTCTAGCTGTCAGAACTTCCCATGCTTTCTCTGAAAGTGTTTTAATTTCATATTCACAAAACTTCTCCCACTTTAGCAAGTGAAGCACAAAAATTTCCATCCACTTAAAACTCAATGCAGGAATCTGGAAGGCTCAAGAGAAAGAATGTTGCATCTCTTTTTTCAGAGCACAAAACCTTTAAAATGTGTAAATAAAGCACCAATTAGGTTTACCATTCTAGAGGATAATGAAAAGTGCCCATCAAATATGCTACATTCTTAAAATGTTTTGATTTAGCAGGATAAATTCAAAACACCAAAGTAGCTTCCAGAGTAAAACCTGATTGCACTTACACGTCACATTCACAAAAAAGCAACACCCCCCCCCAAAAAAAGGAATGACACCCCCCCAACTCACAACACACACACACACACAAACCATAAAGCTCTAATTGGAAAGCTTCCATCATCTGAGTACTTGCTTCCTGGCATACATGAAATGATCAGTGGGGAAAGCAGGGTCAATCGAGACAGACTGAGAGTGAAATTAAAATAATAAAATGTCTAAACATTTAACTGCAAATAGGAAATCTTTATACCCACCCACACCCTATTCTGTAGCATAAAACTAAGGCAACAATTATTCATATACCTCCAAGTAATTTGCAGGCTCCATACAAAAATCTCATTTAAAATAAGAAATTGCTATTTCTGCACATTTATTCTCCCCAAATGCTGGCTAATTGCTGCAATGGCCATTATAAAGAATAATTTTCGCTTAGTGAAAAAAAAAAAAAAGGAATGAAGAGAACATTTTCTGGTTTTGTTCCTCTGCGGAGGCTCTATTCAGCGAATCCTGAATGCACAGCGTTTCACTGCTACATTTATTATGCTGAGAGGTCAAGTATTACACAGCATCTTGTATTACGCTTTGCATGCTAAGTATTTCACTTCACAAATTGACCCTTCGGTGTACTTACTACATAATGCTCTAAAAACCCAGCTAAAACGCAGGACAATTAGCAATACTTTGGCTCCCGCTTAACAATGGGGACACCAATGTAGGTGATTGCATTTACAGTGTTGCTTTCTTCACAAAACATTTTTGACACATTAAAGGTACTTTGGAATTGTGCAGTACCAGTCGCCTCTCTCATGAATGGCTTTTCCAGCATGTACCGAGCGAAACAGTTACTGTAGTTTAGGGCTTAATTGAAAAGAATTCAGGCACGGCCCTATGAAGCACCAATTAGAGGGATATTATATCATAAAAAGCTGTAATATCCATTTTCAGGCTTGTTCACCAGCCAATACAAAGTAGGGCACAGCTTAAAAAGGGACGGAGCTGCAGCTCCGGAGAGCGAGATGTTCGGGGAGGAGGAGGAGAAGGAGGAGGAAGAAGAAGAAGAAGAAGAAGAGGAAGAAGGAGGAGGCGGCGGCGGCGGCGGCC